>RJWH01000966.1:0-341919 GCA_004363575.1 Solenodon paradoxus
GTCACCGTGGAATACCCCACTGCTACCCGTAAAGAAACCAGGGGCAAATGACTACCGCCCAGTCCAGGACCTGAGGGCCATCAATGAAGCAGTCGTCACCCTGCATTCGGTGCTGCCAAACCCATATACCCTACTAGGACTCATGCCATCAGAGGCAGAATGCTTTACTTGTTTGGACTTAAAGGACGCCTTTTCTATCTTCACTTGGCACCCAGCAGCCAACCCTTGTTTGCCTGTGAGCAGGAGAACCCGAACACAGGGGCTAAGGAACAATTCACTTGAACCGGGCTGCCTCAAGTGTTCAAGAACTCACTGACCCTGTCCAGTGGGGCACAAGCATCTGACCTGTCCAAGTTTCCAGGTCAGGACTTGGGATGCGTCTTACTCCATATGTAGACGACCTCTTATTAGCCAGCCCCACTTGAGCTCAGTGCTGGGGAGGAACTACGGCCCTACTACAGCTTCTGACTGAAGGCAGCTACAGGGTCTTCAAGAAAAAGACTCAAATTTGCTTTAAAAAAGTGAAGTACCTCAGCTTCCAAATCACTCAAGGGAAATGGAAGTTGGGGACTGAGAGAAAGCAGGCGGTATGTGCCATCCCAGTTCCCATTACTTGGAGGCAGGGCCGAGAGTTTCTAGGAGCAGCAGGATTCTGTCGCATGTGGATCCCAGGGTGTTCAGAGTTGGCAAAGCCCCTAGATGTGGCCCTTAAAGGAGAAGAGAAGGCACCCCTTATCTGGAGCCCTGAACAAGGCATTCACAACTCAAGGAAATGCCGTCCTTGGGACTTCCAGACATAGTATGGGACTTCAACCTGTTTGTGCATGAAAACAACAGGTAGTGTTGGGGGTTCTGACTCAAGAATTTGGGCCTTGACAGAGACCAGTAGCTTAACTCCCAAAGCAGATTGACCCAGTTGCAGTAGGCTGACCACCTTAACTAAGAGCCCTCACAGTCACCAAGCTGTTAGTTAAAGAGGCAGAAAGTGCTCCATTCTGTCATCACACTCATGGATGTCAAGGGACAGCACTGACTAACTCATGCCCGGATGACCCAGTACCAAAGGCTCCTGTGTGAAAATACACAGGTGCAATGGGAAGCAGGCAAAACCCTAAATCCCACCACCTTCTTGCCTGTTGCCATGGGGTCCCCAGGGCATGACTGCCTAGAGGTTCTTGATGAAGTACCAGACTTGAGAGACAAACCCCTGCAAAACCCTGACCTCATTCTTTATACAAATGGTAGCAGCTTCATGTAGGAGGGCAAGAGACACGACAAGTATGCAGTTTTATCAGTCTATGAAACCATAGAGGCAAAAGTTTTGCCTGAGGGATGGTCGGCCCAGGGGGCACAACTATGGCCCCAATCAGGGCATTAGAACTCAGCACGGATAAACGCATCAACATATACACCGACTCGCGCTATATCTTTGCCACTCTGCGTGTACGTGGGGCTGTATATAAGGAAAGAGGACTTTTAACAGCAGGAGGAAAGGAATCAAAAATCAAGAAAAATCCTAAAACTACTAGAGGTGGTTTGGGAACCCAAGGAAGTAGCATCATGTACTGCAAGGGGCACCAGAAAGGAAAGGACTCAGTATTGGAGGACTCAATACCTAGCAGATGCAGCAGTTAGACAAGTGGCCAAAGAACAGACATCAAGGCTCATGCTGATCCCAGAACCACCCACACCCCCACATACATGGCCCAGGAAAAGGAGTGGGCACAACAGGAAGGGGGATATGAAACGAAAGGACGGTGGGTGCTCTATGTGCCAGAACAACTAGCACACTGGGTGTTCAGCAGCATGAACTTACCCACCTAGAAAAAACTGCTCTAGAAACCTTGCTGAACCAGTACTACCTGATTGCTTAACTGCTGTCCCTCTGCCTCAGCAACACAGTGCTGCCTCCTTTGTGCACAGAACAATGCCCAATAGGGTCCTGTTGGGCCAGCAGGAATTCAACACTGTGGTCAGATACCCTTTGAAGACACAGAGGTAGATGTTAGTGAGAAAGGATCAAGCAGAGGAAATAAATATCTTAGTCTTTGTCTGCACCTTCTCAGGCTGGGTGAAGTATTCCCCACCCCATATAGGAAAGACCAGAGAAGTAACCAAGTCATTGCTAAAAGACATTATCTCACAATATGGGATGCCATTGACTAAAGGATCAGACAATGGCCCAGCATTCATAGCAGAAGTAGTTTAACAGGTAGCTAAGGCCCTAGGTATTCAATGGAACTTATATATGGCCTATCGGCCCCAGGGCTCAGAAAAGGTAAAATACATGAACTGGACCCTCAAACAGGCTATGGCTAAGTTATTTCAGGAAACTAGTTTGTCCTGGACAGACGTATTGCCCTTAGCCCTCTTATGGGTACTCTGTGCTCCAAGGGCCATGATAGAATTTTCTCCTTTTGACCTAAGGGGGACCTAAAGGAACTGGGGAACTTAGAAACAATTACAGGGACTAGGAAGGATTGTCCGTGAAGTACATAGATGGGTAACAGACAGACTACCTATCTCCTTAGGACACCCCTACAAATCAGGGGATCAAGTGTCGGTAAAGGACTGGAAAAACAAGCCCCCCAGTGCCAACCAGGTAAGGGCCCCATCCAGTAATACTAACCACCGCCACAGCTCTTAAAGTTGCAGGTCTGAACACCTGGATCCACCACTCTTGGATGACAGCAGTCCACCAGCTGAGCAACAGGCCACCTGAGCGGAAGGTAGGTCCCTCTGAGAACCATCCACACTGGACTGCCCAACAACCATCTCCCACTCATCTCAGACTGACACACATTCCAGAGGAGACCTGTAGAGACCAATGAAAACTTCAGATGTTACTCCAGACCAGGTCACTGAACTGTTATTACCACCCCTTGGGAAAAGAAGATTCGAGCTGCTGAGTCCCATGACTGCCCAATTCAGCAGGAAGTAGCCAGAAAGAATTGCAGCCCCTGTTCCCACTTCCCGCTTAGAGTCTCCTGTATAATCCCCAAGACTGTAAATCAGCTTGAGGATTGAGGGGGGAAATGATAGAAGACCTTTCCTTGACCCCAAGGCAAGAGTTAGTCTTCCAGAGGTTATTCACCCTGTTTACGTGACCAAGGGAAAGCAAGCATAGCTTTCCTTTCCCTGAAGTTATAACTGTTGATAAGAGTTATCAATAGAAATAAACCTCTATCCCAGGGTATAACAGAAACTCCCCTAGATCCCCTGGCTGCTCTATGTTGGGTAATGATACCCCTGAGCCAGCACTGGTACTTGCAATAAAGAGCTGTTGCTCTACCTTCGAGTGCTTGGTTGTCAGTCTTCTTACCGTTTGGAGGTCTTGCCATAACAATATGACAAATGGTGCTGTTGTGTTCTTTGACTTGAGTACATGTATGTGATGTTAATCTTGAGAACATGTATGTAATGGGATTTTTTTTGCTTGACTATGTAAGAGTGAGAGCCCTTTATTTGCAATATCTTAGTTGATTGCATATGATGCACCACATCACGTTCTGCTTCAAAGTTAATCCAATAATAAATCTGTTTTCTTCTCTTCTACCTTTGTGGAAAGGTTTTCTGGCTTGGCAAGAGATTCTCTTGTTTTTAAACCTATTTCTCCAACACATGTGTGTCATTTAGTAGAAGGCATCAGATGGAAAAGATTGCATTACTTTTTTATATTATATAATTGACACCAAATTAGGGATACCAGAAATTCTCATACTTCATTGTCTCAGATTCCATATATATTTGGCTAATGACTCTGACAATGTTTCATTTTATCTGAGCCCTCCTGTTTTTTGTTTTTGTTTTTGTTTTTTGCAGGAAAAAAAATATACAATGATTAAGAAATTTCCCATCCTTTTGTATTTAGGAAAAGGCTTGTTGCAAAGAACCACCCCACAAGACTTAGTTGACTGAGAAATGCCATTAGCTGTTGTTTACTACAACAAGGCCAGACACAGGTCCTACATTAACATACTTTGCCTCAAAAGTTATTAGTTGACCTATTTTGTTCTTACTGATCAATCAGAACAAAATGCTTTTAAACCAAATTTTAATTAGGTTTTTATCCTTTTCCCAGGTTCTGGGACTTAATTCAACCTTCGGCATAAACCAGCATATAACTCCTTAATGACCCCCCTACTGAGAGTGTACAGTATTCAGAATAAAACATTCTGTGATCTACCCCACCAAACCAACTGAATCTTTTCTATCTCTGTTTACTCCTCAATAAAGAAAGCCTTTCTTTGCCTAACCCTTAACTTTTTCGGATCTCATAATAAGAACATTTTCTCTATAAGCTCTATTGTAATAATTCTTTTTCCCTTCTTGCAATAACTCTTTTGAATAGTCTCTCCTTACCTAAATCTAGATTCATTTTTTGTTGAACCTTACAACTCAAATAATCTATGTCCCACCTAAAATTTATTCAAACAAAAGCTATGCTGATAAATCTAGATCAAAATAAACAAACCCAGTATGTGTTTATATACAAAATAAAACAGAAATGTAAATTGCCATTCAATTTTTGCAAATTCACTTTTACTTTGATTATTATGGTCATTTTTGTTTTCTGAAACAAATATTTCTTTTTAAAAAAGACAGATTAGTGAAATACCTATTCTGGTATATGTTTTATACAAAAACGATATTATACCAAATGATTCCTAATAGCAGACATCTTCCCTGTAACTGTTATTGAGTTTGTTCCATTTCCTTCATAGATGTATCAAAATTATTGAGTTAGAAGAACTCTAAATAATGGATACATTCTATCACATTAATCAAAATAAAATTACTAATTTGGTCTCCAGAAAACTGATTTTTTAAACATTTTTAAAAGATAAATATGAAGCCACAGAAAACAATCAGCCTCACTTCGTATAGAAAAAGAAAGTGTGTGTTCAACACCAAAAAAAAAAGAATGAAGCAGAAATTTGAAACAATGGTTCTCAAATTTCAATGTGAATCCAAAGCATCTAAAGAGCTTTTTAAAATGGAATTCTGTGTCCCAGCCCTAGAGTTTTGGATTGTTAGTTTTAGGGTCCTACCAATTTATTTCTCTAACAAGTACCCAGCAGTGCCAGTGTTGCTGGTTTGGCTACCACACCATGATTAGAATATTCTTCTTGTATTCAGTCATTCAACAATATACACTGAGTTCATCTAGGCATCATTCTAGGTGTTGAGGTCATTAGGTTGTTGAACAACACAAACATACCTATAACCTCAAAGATATAAACTGAGGAGGACAAATCCTAAAGAAGATGAGTAAGAAAAATATATGGGATGCTGTGGTAAAAGCTAAGGAGGAAAAGAATAGAAGTAGGAATGGAGATACAGGTGGTGGTGTAGTGTGTTTGATGTTAACATTCTGATACGTTTGACAGGAAAATTCTCCCTGGCCTTTGATTATCAATAATGGTTATAGAACAATTATAAATCTCTATGTAAATAAATTACAGAGATCTTAGAGGCTTTAAAAAAATTAGCCCCACATGGATCATAGATAAATATAAAATGCAAAAGGATGAAACTCCTAAAAGATAACAGAGGAGAAAATCTAGATGATCTTAGGCTTGGTGATGACCTTTTAGATACAATACCAAAGGTGTAAAAGGAAGAAACGGTAAGTTGGACTTCATTAAAAAAAAAAATAACCTGCTCTGTGAAGATGATGACAAGAGAATGAAAAACAAGCTATAGACTGGGAGAAAATATGTGCAAACTACACAACTGATAAAAAGACTATTATCTAAAATATACAAAGAACTCTAAAAACTGAAGAATAAGAAAACAACCTGATTAAAAAATGGCACAGAGACTTTAACAGACTCTTCACCAAGAAAGACACAGATGGCAAATAAGCATATGAAAACATGCTCCCCATCATATGTCATCAGGTAAGTACAAATTAAAACAACATAAAACACCACCACACACCAACTAGAATGGTCAAAATCCAAACTTGTAACCCTGACACTGCTAAATGCTGACTAGAAATACTGAACAACAGAAGGTCTTATTCACTGATGATGGAAATACAAATGGGTGCAACCACTCTGGAAGACAGCTTAGTAGTTTCTTAAAAAACTAAACATATTCTTATCATGGTATCCAACAATCCTCACCTTGGTATTTACACAAAGGAATTGAAATTTTATGTCCACACAAGAATCTGCACAGGTATATTTATAGCAGTTTTCTTTGTAGTTGCCCAAACTTGAAAGCAACCAAGATGTCTGTCAGTAGGTGAGTGGATAAACTAACTGTGGCACATCAAGACACTGGAATATCATTGAGTGCTAAAAAATATGAGTGATCAAGTCATGACCAGACATGCAGAACCTTGAAAGAAACATTACTAAGTCGAAGAAGGGAGCAGAAATGAAAAGCTGGAGCACAAAAGACTTTTAGGACAGTGAAATTACTCTGTATGGCAATATTATAATGAAAATATCATGATAAATTTGCCCAAATTTATGTGATGTAAATACTAAGAGTAAACCGTAATGTAAACAAAGAAATTGTAGTGATTATTCTGTACCAGTGCAGGATTATCTATTGTAAGATATTTACCACTCTGATGGGAGATATTGACAATGGAGTAGGCTCTATAAGGGAAGAAGGTACATGAGAAATCTTTGTATCTTCCCTCAGTTTTGCCTTGACTCTAAACTGCTAAAAAATAAATCTATTTTTAAAAAACCTAAAGGAAGTGTAAAATATCTGAGACAGGAGTTTTTAAGGCAAAGGAAAAATAAAATACCAAAATATTTAGAAGGGAGAATCTGACATGGTCAAAGAATTCTAGTGTTAATTTGACACAGTGATGAGGAGAGAATAAAAAGAAATAAAGCCTCAATAAGGCCTTGTAGGTATTTACAGTACTGTGAGTGAAATGGAAAGCCTTTGGAGAGTTTTGAACAGATTACAATTAATTCCTATTTTAACTGGATTACCCTGACTACTGTATTAAAAATAAAGAATAGAAAAGAGGCAAGAGATGAGGCTGTTGTAACAATCATCAGTTGACGTTTACTTACCATAGACATGCAAGGTGCTTCAAATCTGGAAACTAGTCTGTAGCATGATCAGGACAGTATTGTTAACTCCTACATAATGCTCAAAGTAGGGACCAACATATTAATTGCATAATACATGTGCTCTTGTTATTACAAAGTCAATGAAAATCAAAAAGTTCAATAATTACTGAAACTTACTTACAAGAGTGTCTGTTATCAGAACTCAGCAATCCCTAAATAATCACAAGGCAATCTCTTCCCAAGCCTCCTTTGACCTGCAAGGGATAAAAACACTTAAGCTCATTCTCGTCGCCCCACTTTTCCATCACCTTCTAAGCCTACTAAGCTGATCAGAAGACAGAAGTCAAGTTGCCAATCACATTAGAGCCAAATTTACATTTTTATGAGACATTATTGTGGAATGTTACTGCTTTTTTTCTCTACCTGAGAAACAAATTCAAGTTTTTTGCTCAGTGTAAATGGTGTGTATAAAGTATTATTTTATGCTCCAGAAAAAATATCTCTAACCAACTTGATCACATCAATTATTTTTTATATTTTGCAAATGGTCACTGAATTGTTCTATGACCTCTTTATCTTTTAGATACAAACTCCTAACTACAACAAAGAACCTTAAGGAAATTATCTTCTGATATACTTACTAACTGAATTAAAGATAGATGGGTATCATAAATTATCAGAAGAATCTAATGAATCTTCCATAGCAGATCTGGCTCCAATGTTAATTTATCCATTTTAAATGCACAAAATTACACCTATTTTATGTCTATATCATGAGACTTTATTTCCCTAATATGAAAATAAAGGAAAGTAAACATGCAGCAAACCTTCTTAAATGTTATGTGCCCAAATCAGATAGTATGTAAATCCAGCAGATAGAAAGGAGCTTCGAGGAAATGTATAAAATGCATGCTGTGTCCCACATGGTTCCAACATGGTCATCAGAGACCATAGAGCAAAAACTATTTTATCTATGCCTTTTATGGTGAGTTCTTGGCTGAGACCCCCTTTTCTCCAGGGTACCTCATAAATGAGAGCTTACAGAACAAATTTGGGAGATAGAATCTGAAAGGGAATTGCCACGACATACTGAGGCAAAAGAAAGCAGTCAGCAACAGGGACTCAACAGATATTTATTTACAACAGGTTGCTCATTGTTCCTGAGGCCACTGAGGGTCTCCTTTGGTTTCCTCTTCTGACAGTAGAACTATTAAAAAATAAACAGCATATTAAAAACTTTAAGAATTTCGTTGGGCAAAAAACTGTTTTGAATTTGTCAGCATCAACTTGAAAGATAGAAAGGTGCTCCAAGGAGCTGTACAAGACAACTTACAAGCAGAAGGAAGCAGAAACAGGATGTTATATTAGGCAAAAATCTGAATTTTACAAGGTTACTTTTATTTAGGTTATAGTAGGTATCAGACAGATTACCTAATTAGTGCTGATCAGGCGATTTCTGATCAACTAGTTTAAGTTTCAATTCTGGGAGGGCTGAAACTGGAATTTGCTATAAATAAATTGGGACAGTTGCTAAAATTTGAATGAGGGTTATATATTAAGATAGTCGTATTATTGCAATGCTAACTTTCCTGAATTTGATCAATGTATCATGGTGATGAATAAATATTTTATTCTTAGAAAAAAAGGATGAAATATCTAGGAGAAATAGATGCTTAAGTATTTACTTACTTTCAAATGTCACTTACTTTCAAATAATACATAGAAAGTTACTTTTAAAAAGTACACAGGAGTACACAAACACATATACACAACCTAAATATTAGCAAATCTTGGTGAAAGCTATATAATTCATTATAAATATTTAGAATATTTTTGTAGCTTAAAATTTTTTTTAAACAGTGACAAAGTAGAATGGGAGAAGATGATACCTGAGGTTGTTCCCTGATTAATGTCTGAGGAAAACAGCAGGACCTTTCCAGAGATAACATTAGCAGGGGGGAGTTCTGCAGCACCCCAGCATCTCGGAAAAAGTAACAATCGCACTGGTAGAATCCTCAGAGGAATGGTGCACAGCAGGAAGCTAGAGGAAGGGTACAGACAGGTATGTGGATTAGAGCAATGGAGCTTCTGCAGCTGGAGCAGTGGCAGAGGAGGTGGCAGTAAAATACAGCAGATTGACTGGTGGGGCAGCAGGCCCAGGTGAGTGCCAGGGAGGGAGAAGAAAAATTGCTGGTAATCTAGACACCTGAATTGAGAGAAATGCAGAGAGGAGATGTGACTCAGGACCCAGTGTCATGACAGGCTGGAAGCACAGCAAGGAGCACAGTGGAAAGGAGGGCACTCTTCCTACACCCACCTCTTTGGAACCTGGGCTCCAGCCTGGAGAAACTCCAGTAGCACAGTCTGTGGACTGCTGGACTCAGTTCTGGATGCTCGAAGAAGAGAACCACTCTGGGTAATACCAGCAGGACAGGCTCCTCAACCCCGGCTAGTCCGTAACAACAGCTACCTGAACCCCGGGTGTGTGCCCCGTCTGCACCCAGCAGCCATCCTCCACTCCCTGACACAGCGAAAACCACATCACAGAAGACTGCAAGTGTCAAAAAAAAATCTAGAGTGTCACCTGGTAAAAAGAAAAAAAAAGCTCAACAACAAGGTTATAAAAGAACACGAGCGACAGCCCAAAGATGGCAATCTCACAGGGGGGAGATTCAGATCCTCCCCACAGAGCAGCTAAGAATTCACATATTCTCCAGAAACAAACATTGAAAAAAAGCAGTCATAGAGGCTATAAAGATACACTAACTTTCATGTCTATAAAGGGTAGGTGAAAATATCCAGGTTCACAGCTATACAACAGACTCAAGATTCAGAATTCAGGCTGCAGTAGAGGGGGCAGAATAGTGGGAAGATACAGGACTCCTGGAGAGTCCCTCTAAAAGCAAAGAGCCCACCCAGCGGAACTAGGATGTAGAGGCAAGAGACAGTCTTGGAGCAGGGAAGCAAGAGAACCAGCACCCTGGGGTCTCAACTGGAGACCATGAAGTGAAATTACAGGGGGCACCACCAGATCTGAAGGCAGCTAGGGTAATTCCTCAATTCCAATCCCTCCTACCACCATATTACTCCAGAGTCTCAGGATCAACCCATAGAGTATCTTGCCCACTGGATATCTCATCCTTGGGGATTAAGTGAAGAGGGTAGTTTTCCAGAAAGGATGAATCCTCAAGTCTACCCACTAGCACCACCCTTGGTGGGAAGGCAGAATTACAGCTTGCTTGCCAATTGTGGACCAACAACAAAGTGATCAACTTACACAATACCATCACTGCAAGGAAACTGAAACCACAGTAATATAAACACAATGCCAAACGCAGCAAAAGTACAGAGAAATATACTTATATGACAGGTTCAATCAAAAATCATGGAAAAATCTGAATACAGCAGACATATGCAAACTACCAGAGGATAAATTTAGGTAACAGTGATAAACTTCATGGAAATCAAGAAAACAATCAAGGAAGTAAGAGAGAAAAGTGAAAAGTCAAAGAAGGAATGAAGCAAGAAATCAAAGAAATGAAGAATACAATAGCTGAAATAAAGAACTTAACAGAGGGACTCAAGAATAGAATAGATGAAACCTCTAACAGAATTAACAAGCTAGAAGATAGAGCAAAGGAAAACAACAACTGAATGAAGGGACTAAAAAGCATAACCCAACCTTCTACTGCATTCAGGAAAACCAACTTCGTTGAAAAGATAGACAAAGACTCAAAGTCAATGGTTGGTAGACAATCGTACAGTCAAATGACAACTACAAAAAAGGAGGAACATCTGTACTTACATGAAATAAAATACATTTTCAACTAAAAAGCAAAACAAAAGACACGTGGACATTATGCAGTGATTAAAGTGTCATTCAAGCAAAAAGACATATGCTTATTAACACATATGCACCAAATGAGAGTAGCATCAAAATATATTAAGCAAGTATTATCAGAACTGGAGACATCAACAGCAAAATAATAATAGTAGGAGATTTCAACAACTCACTTAAAACAACAGATAGATCAACCAGGCAGAAAATTAACTGTGAAACAGCTGCATGAAATGACCACTTTAAAGAGTTAGGTCTAATAGAAATATATTGAACACTTTATTCAGTGATTACAGAATTTACTTTCTTCTCAATGTGCATGGAACATTCTCAAGGATAGATAATATGTTGGGACACAAAACACATCTCAACAAATCTACAAAGAAAGAAATCATACCAAGAATTTTCTCTGACCACAATGGCTTAAAACTAGAAATCAGTGACAAAAAGAAAGATGGAAGACCCAAAATGAATTGAAGACTAAACAATATGCTTCTGAATGACTCTTGGGTAAAAGATAAAGTCAATGAGGAACTTAAAAAACACTGAGACACAAATGAGAATGAAGACACAAGATACCAGAATCTATGGGATATGGCGAAAGCTGTACAAAGAGGTAAGATCATTGCAATTCAGGCCTCCTTCAAAAACAACAAAAATCATCAGCAAAAAAACCTCATAATTAAATTCAGAAACGAAATGGGAGAAGTTACAACAGATACCACAGAAATACAAAATATCATCAGGGACTACTATGAACAGCTCTATGCCAACAAAGTGGACAACTTCAAGGACATGGAGAGATATATTTAGAAAAATATAGTCTACAAACACTGAACCTACAAGAATTAGAAAACCTAAATAGAACTATCAAAGGTAAAGAAATTGAAGAGGCAATCAAAACTCTCCCAAAAAATAAAATTCCAGGGCCAGATGGTTTTTCTAATGAATTTTACCAAAACTTTAGAGAATTAATACCTGTTCTTCTCAAACTCTTCTAAAATATTGAAGAGGTATCAAATTATAATACTTTTTATGAGCCCAACATCACTAATACCAAAAGCTGATAGAAAAAAAATTAAGAAAAAATTATAAATCAATAACTCTAATGAATATATATGCAAAAATTCTCAACAAAACATTAGCAAACCAATCCAACAATGCATCAAAAAGATCATGCACCATGACCAAGTGGGACTTAACCCAGGGATGCAAGGATCACTCAACACGTATAAACCTACCAATGTAATACACCGTATCAACAAAATCAAGAAAAACCACAAGATAATATAAATATATGCAGATAAAGCTTTTGACAAGATTCAACACCTATTTATGAAAAAAAACCTGCATAAAATGGGGATAGAATGTCCATATCCCAACATAATAAAGTCCATATACTACAAACCCACAGCCGACATCACAGTCAATGGCAAAAAGTTGAAAGCATTTCCTCTAAAGTCAGGAAAAAGTCAAGACTGTCTACTCTCACCACAGCTATTTAACATCATACTAGAGGTCCTAGGCAAGAAAGGAAATAAAGGAAATTCAAATTGGAAAGGAAGAAGCAAAACTATCATTATTTGCTGATGATATAATTATGCATGTTGAAAATCCTAAAAACTGTCAAAGAACCACTAGTTCATCAATGAATACAGCAAAGTGGCAGACTACAAAATCAATGTACAATAATGTTTCATTTTCTTATGCAAACAGCACACTAGAAGGAAACAAAATCATGAAAATCACATTTAAAGTAAAAGCAAAATAATCAAATATCTTAGAATATACTTAAAGGAAATGAGAGACCTGGGCAATAAAAACTACAAGTACTTCTTAAAAGAAACAGAGGAGGACACAAAGAGATGGAAAGACAGCTCCTGCTCATGGTTTGGAAGAATCAACATGATTAAAACTGTCATTTACCTAAGGCAATTTTCAGATTTAATGCAACCTCCATTAAAATCTGATGGGATTATTTCCAGGAAATATAACAAAAAGTCTTAACAACTGTATGGAACAACAAAAGACTCTGAATACCCAAGGCAATTATGAGAAAAAAGAACAAATTGGGAGGGATAACACTCCCAGACATTAAAATATACGACAAAGCAATAGTGATCAAAACTGTGTGGTACTAGAATAATAACAGTGTCACAGATCAGTAGAATAGAACTGAATCATCAGAAAATGACCCACTCAATGTAGTCAGGTAATCTTGGAAAACGGAGCCAAAAGCATAGGATGGAGAGAGGAAAGTCTCTTCAACAAATGGTGTTGGGAAAACTGGACAGCCAAATGCAGAGAATGAAGCTGGAACATTTTCTAACATCATTCACAAAAATGAACTCAAAATAGTCTATAGACTTGGACATAAGACCAGAAACCACAAAATTATTGGAAGACAACATAAGAAAGATATTCTATGACCTTAGAGAGGTCTTTGGGAACTCAACTCCAGCATCAAGGGAAACAAAAAGAAAAATAAACAACTGGAGCTACATCAAACAGATAAATTTCTTCACAGACACTCTGACAGAAAACATCACCAAAAAAACAAACAAACAAACAATCTACTGACTGGGAGAAGATATTATCATTTCATATTTTTGACAAGGGCTTAATATCAAAATGTATAAATAATCCATAAAACTCAGTAAGAGAAAAACAGGGAACCCAATCATAAAATGAGAAGAGGAATTGGAGAAACATTTTTTTCTGGAGGACAGACAGATGACCAACAGACACATAAAAAGATGTTTCTACTCACTGGCTAACATGGAAATATAAATCAAAACAAGAATGAGATTCCTCAATGGAATTCCTCAAAAAGTTGAATATGGAAATTCTGCAGGGGCCCACCATCCCACCTCTGAGTGTCTACCCAAAAAATACTAAAATAATAATTTGCAGAGACTTATGCACCCTGTGTTTATTGCAGCCCTATTCATAATAGTTAAGAACTAGAAACTACGTAAGTGCCCAACGTCAGATGAATGGATAAAGAAGATGTAGTATGAAATCCTCTCATTTGAATCAACATGGATGGAATGATTAGAAGAAATTATACTAAGTGAAATAAGCCAAAGTAGAAAAGTATATACCAGAAGATCTCACTCATAAGTGGAACGTGATTATTAAAAAAATGAAGGAACAATTTAAACAAAACAAATCCTTGGACACTTGCAATAGAAATAAAGTTACCAATAGGGAATTGGATAGTGGGGGGATGGAGACAAGTGATGACGGAGCCCACAGGACAATGTTGATGAACACTTGGTGATTTGGTAGAAAGCAGGGTGTGTTGCCATATATCTTAGGAATAGGGTACGGAACATAAGGAAAACCTACACATGTGAGTTTATTTTAATGTGTAAAATCAAAGTTACTGCAATAAAAAAAGAAAACTAAATAAATGTAATGCAAAAATAATGATATACTTTGTAATCTCAAAATATTGTGACAATGCAAGAAAATGACAAATCATCAGAAACCAATTTCAGTGACATGGGTGATTGGTCCTTTTCAGTGAATAAAGTATTCAAACTTGCAATCCCAAAGAAATTAGAGAGATAAAAAGAAAATTTACAAAAACAAGTCAAAGAGATAAAAAGTACAACTAAGGAACAGAAGGCAGAAATAGAAATTTTATAAAAGAAACTAATAGAGATTCAGGAGGTAATGAATGCAATCAATGAGATCAAAAGTACAAAAGAAATATATGGAAACACAGTTAACTAACTGGAGGAACGGAATAATGACTGGAAGACAGAAATGTAGAAAAGAACCACGTAGAAGTAGAAAGAGATAGTAAATTTTTTTTAATATGAAGAAACACTCTGGGAACGATCTGACTCCATTACGAAAAGAAACCTAAGAATGATGTGCATCCCAGAAGGTGAAGAGAAGGAAACAGAAAACATATTCAGAGAAACAATGGCTGAAAACTTCCCAAACCTAAGGAAGGAAATGAACACATAATTCCATGAATCCTATAGAATATCCAGTTATCCAAATGAAGAAAGATCTATAGGAAGACATATAATTGTGAAACTATCAAAAGTCCAAGACAAAGAATGAATTCTAAAGGTGGCCAAGGGAAAAAAAACAAGCAACATACAAATATATGCCCATTAGGCTAGTGATCAGAGTTCTCAGCAGAAATCCTATAGTTCAGGAGAGAATTTCAAAATACCAGAAGATAAAAACTGCCAGCCAGAATACATATCCAGCAAAACTCTCTCAGATTCAAAGAAGAAATAAAGATTTCCCCTGACAAACAAAAGCAAAAGGTATTTGCTGCCATGAGACCTCCTCTACAAGGAATGTTAAAAGAGGCTCTCTTATCTAAATAAAAGAGAAGCTAGTTTACCAAAAATTAAATAAGGTAATAAAGACAAAATCAGAAAACAAAAATCAAAATGACAGTATCATCTTCAAATATCAATAGTCACTCTGAATATATATGAACTGAATTTACCAATTAACAGATACATAGTGGCTAGGTAGATTAATAAACAAAACCCAACTATAGCTGTTTACAAGAAGCTCATCTAAGATTTACAGACAAATTTAAAGTGAAGGGATGAAGAAATGTGCTTCAACCATTGGTGAATCTAAAAATGTTATACTCAGATTAAATAGACTTCCGGATCACAAAAAAATAAATAGGATAATTATATAGTTATAAAGGGGTCAAAACAACAGGAAGAGATAACACATATTAGTATTATGCACCCAATGAGAAGCCCGAAAATATATCAAGCGAAAATTAACAGATCTAAATGGAGACATTGACAGCAACAGAATAATAGTTTGGGACCTTTCCACTCTCCACTCAGTAAATGAGAAATAATGCAGAAAGAAAATCAGTAAATAAATAAGAGCATTAAACTAAAAAAATTACAGGAGATGGATTTAAGAGATATATAGAGAATATTTCTCACTAAAAATAACAGACTGCACATTTTTTTCAAGTGCCCATGGAACACTCTCAAAGGCAGACCAAATGTTGGGACACAAACCAGTTCTCAACAAATTTTCAGAATCATATCTTTTAGGATCACAATGACATCAAACTAGAGATCAACCAAAAGAAAAAGGAGGTGAAAATATCACAGGATTGGAGGAAATAACAAGTTATTGAACAACTACTGTGTCCAAAAACAAAATCAAAGATGAAATTTAAAATTGCCTTGAGTCAAATGAAAATGAAGACATGACTTACAAAAATCTCTGGGATGCAGCAAAAACAGTAATGAGAGGGAAATTTACAGCAATAAACTCCTACCTTATGAAACACAAACATTTACAAATAAATAATCTATATTATAAACTAAAGTAACCAGAAAAAATGAAAAAAGAAACCAAAAATCTAGTAAGAGGAAGGACATAATACCTCTAACAGCAGAAACCAATGAAAAATCAATGAAGAGAAGAGTTGCTTTTCTGAAAGAATAAATAAAAGAGATAAGCCAGATACACAAAGAAGAGGAGGGAGAAAACACAAATAAATGAAATCTAAAATGAAAGAGAAGTAATCACAATTGATACAGAAGAAATACAGAGGATCATAAGAGAATACTATGTACCCCATCTGGCTAAACATTGAATAACCTAGAAGAAATGAACATGTTCTTGGAAACAGGTAACATTCTTGGACTAAGCAAGGAAGAAATAGAAATCATGAACAAATCAATCACAAGCTAGGAAATTGAAACAGTAATTAAAAATCTCTTCCAAACAAATGCCCTGGATCATGTGGTTTTACCAAATGTTCGAAGAATTAATACCAATACTTTACAAACTGTTCAAAAAAATTAAAAGAAGGTGGCAATCTCCAAAACACTTTCTATAATGCCAGTATCACTGATACCAAAACCAGATACAGGCAGCACCAAAAAACAAAATTACAGACCCATATCTTTGATAAATATTGATGAAAAATTCTTCCACAAAATACTCAGAGAAATAATTCAGCAACTCATTAAATGAATTATACACTGTGATCAATTAGGATTTATTCCAGGGATGCAAGGATGGTTTAACATATTGAGTCAATTAATGAGATACACTACTTCAACAAAAAGGACAAAAAACACACTATCATCTAAATAGATGCAGAAAAAGCACTTGATATGATTCATCACCTTTTATGTCATCCAAAAATACATACAGATGGCATGTATTTCAAAATAGTAGTCTATATATGACAAACCCACAACCAACATTATATTCAATGGAGAAAACCTGAAAATTTTTCCTCTAAAATGAGGAACAAGGTAAGGATGATCTGTGTCACCACTACTGTTTAGTAGAGTGGTGGAAGTTCTGGCCAGTGCAACCAGACAAGAAAAGCATATAATCTGTATCCAAACTGAAAAGGAAGAAGTGAAAATATCACTATTTTCACATGACATTATATATACGTAATATATATAATATATATTACGTATATATAACTTCAAAGACACTAGTAAAAGCTGCTGGAAATAATAAACAAGCACAGTAAAGTGCCTGGTTACAAAATTAATATTCAGAATCTGTTGTATTTCTATATGTAAGTAACAAAATTGTAGAAAGAGAACTCAGGAAAAAAAATTCAATTTATAATTGCATAAGAAGCATGAAATACCTTGGAATAAATTTAATGAAAGAAGTGAAAGACCTATACTCTAGAAATTATAAGACATTGCTAAAAGAAATAGAAGATGACACAAAGAAATGGAAAAATATTCCATGCTCATGTTGGAAAAATTAACAGTTAAAATGGCCATACAACCTAAAGCAATATACAAATTTAATGCTAGCCCCATCAAAATGTCAAAGACATGATTCCTAGAAATAGAACAAAAATCATAAAATTTATTTATTGCTGCAAGTGAACCAGGATAGCAAAAACAATCCTGAGGAAAAAGAACAAAAATGGAAGTGTCATTCTCTCTGTTATCAAACTCTACTAGAAAGCAATAATAATCAAGCTAGCATGGTAATGGAATAATAAAAGACATACAAATCAATGGAATACAATTGAGAATGCAGAAACTAACCCACACATATATTGACAATTAATTTTTAGGAAAGGAGCCAAGGGCTTACAATGGGGTGAGAATAGTCTCTTCAATAAATGGTGTTGAGAAAATTGGACAGTTACATGTAAAAGGTTGAAACTAGATAACTACTTAATGTCATACACAAAAATTAATTCAAAGCAGATTAAAGACTTAGATACAATACCAGAAACCTGAACAACAACAAAAAAAACATAGGCAATAAACTAATAGACATTGACCTAAGAGATGTGTTTGAAAACTCGAATGCAATAGCAAGGGAAATAAAATTCAAAATTAAAAAAAAATGATGTTACATCAAACTAAAAAACTTCTGTAGAGCAAAGGAAACTCATCAAAACAAAAAGACATCTTACTGAAAGGAAGAAGATATCCACACTTCATACACCCAACTAGAGGTCAATATCCAAAATATATAAATAATCCATAAACACAATAGTCCTATTAAAAATGAGCAGATGATCTTAACAGACACTTCTCTAAAGGAGATGTATAAATGGATGACATGCACATGAAAAGCTGTTCAACCTCTCATCATTAGGGAAATGCAAATCAAAACGATAATGAGATATTATTACGTACTGGTTAAAATGACTATTATCCAAAAGAATGAAAACAACAAGTGCTGGAGAGGATGTGGAGAAAAGGGAACTCTCATACTGTTGGAGGGAGTGCAAAATGGTGCAACCATTATGGAAAGCAGAAAATTGAGAATAGAAACCCCATACGATCCAATTATTCTTCTACTGAATATTTACCCTAAAATCTGAACAATACTTATTTGCACAGACATATGTATATATACATCTCCACATACATTTCAGCATTATTTATAATAGTCAAGAGCTGGAAACAACCTAAATGCCCATTGACAGATGAACAGATAAAGATGTGTGAGATTATATATACATATATAAATATTACAAAGAGATAGGAATATGATGCAGCTACCAAAAAGTTGAAATTCTGCCCTTTGCAGCAACATGGATGAAATTAGAGGTAATTATACATAGTAAGACAAACTAGAAGGAGAAAGACAAACATCCTATGATAGCACTGATTAGTGATACATAGAGATATAAAGCAAAAAAAATGAACTAAACACAGAATTTTTTTAAATGAACTAAATCAAACAATAGACTTTTAGCAATAAAAAAAGTCAGTTGGTACAGGAAGAGATGCGGGAATGTGGGGACAAACAGGATAGGGGAATTAATTGTATAATGAAAGAAAGAATGAAATGGTGAACTTACTGTAGTGTAAACAGGCAAAGATTTACTACGATGTACACCTTAAAACTATTTAAAGTTGTAATGTAATTTTCCTTAAATAAAGTCAATTTATAAACATTAGACTATAGTAATCAAAACAGCATAGTATTAGAATTAAAACAGACTCACAAATCAATGGAACATTCTATTTAATGGGAGATATTTATGAAAGACATGTCAACGAGGAGTCAATATTCAAGATATATAAAAACTCAATAAACTCAACCAAAAAACCCAAATAACCCAATTAAAAACTAGGCAGAGAATCGACCTAGATACTTTTCCTAAAAAGTGACAAATAAGAATATGAAAAGATGTTCATTATCTCTCATTGTTAGAGAAATGCAATTAATGAGCTATCAGTACACACCTGTGAGAATGTCTATTATTAAAAAGACAAGAAACAAAAAGTGTTGATGAGGATATGAGAGGACACTTTTACATAATGTTGGTGGGAATATAAATTGGTGTTATTATTTTGGAAAACAGTATGGAGAGTCTTCAAAGAATTAAAAACAGAAATTCTATATGATCATTCCTGTTCATATGCATCCCTATGTTCATCTCAGTATAGCTAACAGTTGGAAATATTCCAAGTATCTATTAAGGCTAAAGCTGTGGTATATACACATAATGGAATACGACAGGAACCATAAAAAAATGACTAAATACTGCCCTTTGCAACAACATGGATGGACCTAGAGAATATTATGTTTAGCAAATTAGTCAGATAGAAAAAGAAAAACACCATACAACTTCACTTATACGTGGTACATAAAGAAACAAAACAAGCAAATGAACCAAATAAAACAAAAAAGAATTTTGAGACTAGAAAACAAATTAGTGTTCATCAGAAGAACAGTGGATGGGTGTGGAAAATGGAGTAAAAGAGGTCAATTTTATGGTGAAGGATAGAATTAGTCTTTTCATGGTGAACCTATTGTAGTATATGCAGATTTTTATAATGATGTATACCTGAAATGTATATAATGATAGAAACCAATGTCATTTCAATTAAAAACAATATTGGGAGTCTTCAATAAAACCAAATTATAGAACTCATCAATGAATACAGTAAAGTGGCAGACTACAAAATCAATGCACAAAAATCTGTTGCATGTTTATTTGCAAACACCACACTAGAAGAAAATGAAAATTACATTATTTAAAATAGAAGTTAGACAAATGAAATAACTGGGCATATATCTAACAAAGGAAGTAAAAGAGCTATACAATGAAAACTACAAGTACTTCTTAAAAGAATTAGAGAAGGACACAAACAAATGGAAAGACATCCCATGCTCATGTCTGGGAAAAATGAATATCATTAAAATGATCATCTTACCCATAGCAATATATAGGTTTAATGCAATCCCCATAAAATTCCATGGGCTTCTTTCCAGGAAATAGAAGAAAAAAAAAATTTTAACTTTGTAAGGAACAACAAAAGACCATGAATAGCCAAAACAATCATTAGACTAAAGGATGAATCTGGAGGGATTAGACTTTCAGACTTTGAATTATATTACAAAGTAATAATGATCAAAATGGTATGGTACTGGAATAATAAAAGAGACACAGATCAGTGGAAGAGAACTGAATCACCAGAAACTGATCTACATACAGTCAGTTAATCCATGAAAAAAGGAGCCAAAAGCATTCGATGGAAAAAGGAAAGTCTCTTCATAAATAGTGTTGGGAAAACTGGACAGCCACATGCCAAAGAACGAAGCTAGACCTCTCCCTAACACCATTCACAAAAATTGACTCAAAATGGATTAGAGGCTTGGACATAAGATCAGAAATGATAAAGCTCTTAGAAGACAACATAGGAAAGACTTTCCATGACATCTGTCGTAGAGAAGCCTTTGGGGACTCAACTCCACCATCAAGGAAAACAAAAAGAAAAATAAACAACTGGGACTACATCAAACTAAGGCGCTTCTTTACAACAAATGAAAACATCACCAAAACCAAAAGGAAACCTATTAACTGGGAGAAGATATTTGCATTTGATATTTCTGACAAAGGCTTAATATCTAAAATATCCAAAGAACTCATAAAACTCAACAACAGAAGAACAGGTAATCCAATCAAAAAATGGGAGGAGGAACTGGAGAGACACTTTTCTGAAGAGAATACACAGATGGCCAAAGGCACATGAAATTATGTTCCTACTGGCTGGCTATCAGGGAAATGCAAATTAAAACGACAATGAGATATCACCTTACACCTGAAGGACTGGCTATTATCCAAAAGTCTGGAAACAACAAATGCTGCCAAGGATGTGGAGAAAAGGGAACACTTTTGCACTGTTGGTGGGTGTGCAAATTGGTGCAACTCCTTTGGAGAACAGTTTTGTGATTCCTCAAAAAACTGAAGATGGAAACTCCATATTATCCCACATTCCACTTCTGGGCATCTGTCCAAAAGATACAAAAGCACCATCCGCAGAGATGTACATATATCCCCAGGTTTATTGAGGCCCTATTCACAATAGCTAAGAACTGGAAATGACCTAAGTGCCCACCATCAGCTGAATGGATAAAGAAGATGTGGTGCATATATACAATGGGATGCTACAGAGTCCTTAGAAGAGATGAAACGCTGTCATTTAAATCAACATGGATGGAACTAGAGGGGATTATGCTCAGTGAAACAAGTCAAAAGAAAGATAGATAACAGATGACCTCACTCACAGGTGGAATGTGAATAGATAAAACAAAAGAACAGATGAAACATAACCAAGCCTGAAACATTTGCAACAGAACTGGTAACCAAAAGGGAATGGGGCAGGTGGGGGCAATGGTGGTGGAGCCCACTGGACAACAGGGAAGAACACTTGGTGATTTGGTGGAGGACATGGTGTGTTGAAATGTATCTAAGAAATGGGGAACCTATACATAGGAAATTATTTTAATGTGTAGAATAATTACTACAATTAAAAGGATAAACCTATACATCCATATGTATAATCTGTATATAAATATAGATGTGTGTGTATGTGCATGTGTAGAGAGAGAGGGAGAGAGAGGAGACACTGGTTTTAAGGATAGTTCATGCAATTATGGGACCTCTAGCTTGAAATTTGTTCAGCACACCGGCAGTTTGGAAACCAAGGAAGCGTTGATATTGCCAATTTGAGTCTGTAATCTGCAGGCTAAAATCTCAGACAAGGTTTCTGTTTTGCTGACTAAAGGCAATCTTCTTCGAGAATCTTCATTCTTTGCTCTTAAGGCTTTCAACTGATTTCATGAGGCCTCTTTCAAAATGCAGTTATTTGATTGTCAACCATATCTAAAAAGTTCCTACATGAAGTTATTGAACTTTGGACATAAACATATGTTATCTCTGTGGTGAAAATCTCTCCTATCACACACACTCATACAAATACACACACACATACACATGTACACCCCACACAGACACAGTGTAGAAAGACAAAGATGTATCTACTCAAGCAGCTGGGCTGGATTCATTATCAGATAGTGGCGGTAGTAATATTCACATTAGCATCCATTATCCAGTATCATCAAGAACAAACTAACTAGAGCAGTAGCTGGTCCTAATTTTCTTTTAGCTTTTGATTTTGTAAAATCACTCTCTAATACTTGCAACTAAGAACACTGATTTTGAATATAATAAGAGAAAAAAAAGTTGCTGATATTTGACTTTACTAAGGAATGAATTTAGGATGAAAGGCACTGAGGACTTATTTTACAGAATGAGAAGTTGGTGAATTTTGCTATATGGTTGCAAAGTGTTTATCAAAGTTGCAAAATCAAAGAACAACCTAGGATAACCTTGAAAGTTCTGACACTCAGAGACACTTAACTCCTATGGTGATGCCTACACAAAAGAACCTGGTCTTTTGCTTGGATCCCATTTAATGTTGAGGGGGAGGGTGCAGACTTAGCAGAATATATACCCAGAACAATTAAAACCAAAGTACCCAAGAACTTCCTGTGAGCATATGGTGGGTTCTCCTCTTTAAAAATAATTGGCCACGACTGGTGGCAAAGAACATATTGTAAATGGCTATCGATTCATTATTTTCATTGCTAAAAGTGGTTAAACCAAGGAAACTGTGATCAGACATCTCAGGGAATAAAGGTATCTATACAAGTTTTATTTCTGATTATGAGCCAATGGAATTATTTTAAAAAGAAATATATGCAATTTCAATGGGTCTGAATCGGCAAAACAATCCTAAATCTGGCTTGCAACAATTTGCAGCTATTCAAATGCAAGGCAATCCCCAAGTCCTTAAACTTGCACCACCAGGTACAGGTTACTAAAGTTATGCATTTCCCTCAGAGAGTTTATCTAGTGCCCAACTTGTAAATGGCAAGGAAGTTTGTACCAGAAAACAGAAGAAAACACTTATAAATTGCTGATGAAAAGTAAACATAATCACTGAACTTCTTGGGGAGAGCAACCTCATCTTCCTATCCAGTGGGATGTGACATGTTTCATGTGTGTTTCTCACTTTCCCTTTTACAAATATGTTTCTATTATAGTTAACCTGTCATTAATCATTATGGTATATTGAGTGCCTTGAGATAAATAACATCATTTTTCTTAGTTTCTTGGGTCTGAAGAACTTTAGGATGCATTATTTCAAATATATAATATATATTAGAAAAGAAAGATATGAAAGGATACACGCATACCTGGCTGTAAACTGTAAATATAAGTAACCTCTAAAGGATGAGTGTAGAGTCTGGCGTGAGAAGATTATTTACTTTAAAAAAATACATATTTATGTATTTTTTAATTTTTTAAAATATGCAATAATACATTTATTATTTTAGATAATTAGTACACTTAATTAAATGTCTTTAAATAGCAATGAAATTTTCAAATAAATGAAAGATAAATTTCAAATAACCTTTCAGAACTGTGCACAAGAAAAATAAGATATCATCATGAGGTTTCTAAGTTTATGTAATGGAAGTAGGTGCTTTAAATAAAAGACAAAAACAAGATTACTGGCAAACACACTGACAACCTTTTAACAAATGTGGAATCAACCTGCTATCAATTAAAATTAAAATCTAAACTTTCAAAAGCAACTTTGAAATATGTCTCAGACTTTCTTGTTTTCTAACTTATGTTCTCTATCTTCACGGCCTGGGCCTCGCTTTCCTCCACAAAAGCATTGAGCAACAACAGTGCCATTATTTTTGGTCCTTAAGTCTAGCACAGCAATTTCAAATAAGATCTCATGTCAGTTAAAAGTAAGAATTTTACTATTCTCTGAATTCTTATTATCCATTTCAGAAACAGGAACAATCAGTTTATCCTTCAAATGAAAGTAAAATCCCAAAGATGAATATCTCTGGTGAATCACTTCCAGAAAATAGCTACCTTCTCCTCTCTAAGGACAAGACAGGTTGTATATGCCTTCAGGTTCTGTTTCAATGACTGAGATTTGTTTTATAATGACTATTACTCATCAGGGGAATAACTAGGGGCCTAAGCTATTCTGGCTAGAACAAATGACCTGAGGTCAGAGAGACTGATATCCTTAGCCAAGTATGTGACTGAATATCTTACTAAAAGCCACAGAGTGGTCTAAACGTAGTTTCTTCCTTCCAAATAGTTCTGTCAAAAGGCAATTTATTTCCTCCTGCAAATGAAGAACATTTCAGATGCCAGGGAAATGCATCATCTTGGTAAAGGAAAAGCACTATCCTCTGAAATGTTCCCTGATTCAACCCCTTGCTGGAAATGACCAGGTTATCAGGACAAAAGGGTCATAGAAAAAAGAAAATAACTTACAGTTAATCAGTCACCAATTATAGTTTATCAGCAGGAGAACAGATGTGAAATGAATTTCTTTTGACTGGTAGTTCCTATGTCTATCTCAATCAGACTGAGCTCCTCTAAATTAATAAATAAAACACCTGTTATGCCATTCCACTGCTTCAGTTGTTTGGTGACATGATAGAAGGCTCTTTTTAAAAAGTTTGCAATGTTTTTCCTAATATACCAATTTTTCCTATGTGTAGGACCAAATTGCTTCTATTCTGTAGGCAATATTTCAGGATTTGCAAAGCTTACTTCCCTAGATCAAACCTTTTTTTACAACATATGATGAACTCTTCACTAGGGAAAATCTAAATTCATTTTGAGATGGCTGAAAGAAAGAACTAGGACACAGCAACATACTTTCAAGTATACCTTATAATAAAGTAAAGTTAGATATCTTTTTTGTTAAATGTGGATAGTTAGAATGAATTCCAAACTAATTTGCTTTAAATTAAAAAGCAAATAAAAACAGAAAATAAATGTCGAATTATTAATTGAAACTTCAGAGTAACCTCAAAACACATCACCAGGGAAAAAGCAAAGAAGAAAAGACAAAGGGAAATCAATCAAAACATAATGGCATTCAACCCACCCAACAAGAGAAGGAGAAGAAGAAATGCACTGTTTACAAAAACTCCCAGAAAACAATCAACAAATGGCAATAAACAGTTACATATCAATAATTACCCTAAATGTTAATGGACTGAACTCACCAGTCAAAAGACACAGAGTGGCTGAATGGACTAAAAAGAATAAACCAACCTTAAGCTGAATTCAGGAAACTCACCTTCTTTCAAATGATAAACATAGACTCAAAGTCAATGGTTGGAAGGCAATCCTACAGTCAAATGGCAATGAAAAAAAAAAAAAAAAAAGCAGGAACAGCCATTCTTATATCAGATAAAATGGACTTAAAACTAAAAAGGATGAAAAAAGAGATGAATATTATATAATGATTAATGGATCAACCCAGGAAGAAGATGTAATGTTTATTAACATATATGCACCAAATTAAGAAGTATCAAAATACGTAAGGCAAGTATTATCAGAACTAAGGAGAGACACTGACAGCAACATATTATAGTAAGCAGTTTGACAGTTTCTTAAAAAGTTAAATACATACCTAATATATGATCTAATCATTCAACTTTTAGAGAAATGAAAGTTTAACCCCCAGTCAATGACCTATACATGAATGCTCCTAGCATTTTTTCAATTCCAAAAGTTGGAAACAACTCACATGTCCTCAATAATTGAATGGACAAACAATCTGTGACATGTCTATGCAATGGGATGCTAATATGTAATAAAAATAAGTGAAAAATTGATGCATGCAACAATGAGTAAAAATAATCAAGCTGAGTGAGCATAGACAGACAGTAAAGAATACAATGTACTATCCCAGTTATAGAAAAGTCTATAAAGTAAAAATAACCTATAATGACAGAAAGATCAGTGGTTGCAGGAAGGGAATAGAGAGGAGTATAGTGGGAAGAAGAAAGAAGAGGTAAAGGGGCAAGGACAAACTTTTGGTCACAGTGCTCACTCTCTGGTCTATGGTGATCATTTCATGTGTGGACACAAATGTCAAACTTATCAAATTTTATACTTTAAGCATATATGGTTTATTATACATCAATTAAATCTCAAAAAGCTGCTTAAAAAATACTGAACAAAAAGTTCCAGTACTAAGATCACACATCAGACAAACAGGATCTCTAGGCTAAGGCTCATCTAAGAATGAATAGAGACAGTCCCTGACTTAGGATAGTTCAATTTATGATTTTTTAACTTTGTTGTGGTGTGGAAGGGATACACATTCAGTGTAAATAGGGGTATTATTATCCAAATGCTGGGAAGGGCAGCAAATGGCATTTTCAATTTACAATATTTTATATTTTCAACTTATAACAGATTTACCAGGACCTCATCCTACTGTAAACCAAAGAATATCTATTGGTTTCAAAGTCCCCATATGTGATTCCACTGTGCAACCTATTCTCCTATAAAGAAATGTTTCAGGATAATAAATAGCAAAGGGAGAATGTGGTCAGTGTATACCATGTATTAGAGAACACTGGACAATAGGAAATTAAGAACCCACATGGTCTGACCAGGAAGAAGTTAATGCTGAGCTTAGAAACAAGAGACATTTCCAAAAAAAGCTCCCAGTCACCTTGTGATCTACATTATTAGCTACTCTAGATCCAACTAATCTTTTATTCTGAGAATCACACAGAAAACCTTTAGGCAAGACTACAGGGGAAAATTCTATTGACTCTGTGACATGGTGATAGATGCTTTAGGCTCTATAACAAATTTGCCTGAGGGGGAAAACATACACATATATACGCTTTGTTTCTATTTTAGATTTTCCCAGGGAACTCCTACAAGGAAAAATCATGGTTTAATATGAAAGCAGTTCCTGCACAACTTAAGACAAGTAACCATAATTGTTTATTTTTTGATTTTTCAATTTAAAAAATAAAGGCAAAGAACAACTATTTTTACTGTCCTTGTTCTGCTACAAAGTCATACATATATAGAAACCAATGCAATAGTACAGATACCTTCTAGTTAAAATCCTTGGGATTTAAAAGGATATCATCAGAGGTTTTGATAGGATTTTTACCTGTGGTCTATAGGCTATAGAAAATTGAAGACGACTTTGCATTACATGAATATGTACATTTCAGGAAGTAGAAAGATCAAAACTTTTATATATTCACAAAGGAATTGCTGACTTAAAAAGGTAAAGAAAAATGATTTAAAATAGACATATCTAAGTATATTTTTATTCAACAAACTATATCCTGAAATTGGAAATCTATTTCTGTTGTGTGCAGAGTTTAGGATCCCTAAGAATACTTTTGTAGCAAACTGACTACTACATGAACCAAACCCAATGAGCAGCTCTTATTTTCTGGTTGTTAAAGTTCTGTTCAATATACTGGCAACTCTTACTGACTCAATAGCAAGACAGCTGAAGGAGGATGACAGATCATCAGCTATTCTTACTAAGTGCTCCCTATGTATATAACTCTTTGCTGGAGTACTTAGATGAAAAGCCAAGAGTCACAAAATTGGAACTTTTCTGGACAATTTTAACAGAACAAGTGTTTTGCAAGTTTTTCTCCAGCAATTTTCCACACAAGGTTAATTCCTCTCTTAAGTAAATGGAAAATGTATCTCAATGAGGAGGGCAGAACCAGGTTATAAAATGGGTTGCTGATCCAAGCTCAGTGGGGGTCAGAGGCAAGTACATATAGAAGGGATTTCAAGTGCTAGAGAAGAAACAAAAGTGCTAGTGAGGAAACAAAAATTCAAAAGCTTTGGAAAAGTTAAAAAAAGTTTATCCAGGAAAACATCAAAACATATTTTCAGAAAATCTGTGCCTTTTATTCATAAAATGGGTAGAAATTTACAAAATAATTGTCTACCCCAAGCAACACATATTTCCACACAAGAAATATCTCAGGTCCCAATGTCAAGCTTGCATTTATAATTTCAGTCACAGGAGCCTCTATAATGAATAAATCTCTCTGCATCAACAATAGTATTCTAATGTCTTATATATTTTGTCTCTCTGATCTGCAAATTTCTCAGCCAGTTCAATGAACACAATAATTTTCCATGTTCCTTCTATCCTACTGCCTCCGATATAATGGGTATTAAGGCAAGTAATACTTTTGAGTCATGAAATCTGCTCCAGTTTTAACAATATCTTTACTTGCATACTTATTTTGGTTCTTTTCTCAACTACCTGGCAGACACTACATTTTTTTAAAAAAATTAATGACATGCCCTGTAGGAAATATTGAAATACAGAAAAAGAAAGTAACATTAAATGAAAATGGTATATTTCTAAGCTTGCAACCTATGATAATGATAGATCTCATAAAAGCAGTTGGTATTAGACAAATAGTATAGTTCTGAAGTGATTACAATTATAAATGTCTCTGCCAAATGTAAAGAAGTATTTGAATCTATGGTTTTTAAATATTGCCTGATAAATTAGAAAACAAAGATTAGATGAATTTACTTCTTGAGAATCAGAGGCAATACATTAGTATTAGATAGAAAGAAATGAATGGTGACTTACAAAAAGCAGGAGTAGGGTATATAATCTAAAATAATCAACCATCTAGGCTATGTTAAAACACATTGGGGAAAAAATGCACTGGGAAAATGGAAGTAAGAGCCATCGCTTTATTTTTGTAATTCCCTCAGTCACTACACATCATGACAGAGTACCTCTGCCAGAAAAATTATTGAAAACTATTGTTTAAAACAATGATCTAAGGCAGTGGGGTTTTCAAAGCGTGGTCCCTAAATAAGCAGAATCAGCATCAACTTGTTCAAAATATATATTCTCATCATCCCCCTACCCTCACGCACTGAGTCACAAGTTCTGGAGAGAAGGCCTACCAATTGGCATTTTACTAAGCCTCTGAGTGACTCTGATGATCTCTAAAGTTGAGAAGCACTGGTTTATAAAGATCCTAAATAGCTTTTCTAGGTTTAGCCTAAGGTGGGGACTGGACGAGGTATAAATTATGGTTTGTAAAACACCGAATACTTGACTGGTATGTCCCTTTCCCAACATCGCCTTACTCGTTAGAAAAATCGCACTTATTGACACCATATGGTCCTTGTTTTGCCCTCCTCAAAGAAATGGGGGGAAATCTGCCCTTTCCACATCCACTAAGTTACTGCAGGCCTTCATGATCTTATCTGAATTTTCACCCCATTAGCTGACTTAATTCCCGTTCTCTGTGGACTGTCTTCCACTAACAACTCCAATGAATCAGAATAATGTAAATAAAATGTAAATTTGATCATGGCCTTATTTCTCCCCTCCAATAACTTTCTCTCCCCTATGCTCTTTGCGAAACAATCCAAACTCCCTGGCATTACCCTGTACTACTTTTCTACTTGACTCAATCCTAATTTTCAGGACTTCTCTCTGATCTTGCCTTGTCAACCACCCTGTTTCTTTTAGGCACCATCAACATCCTGTTACTCCTGGAGCCACCCAAACTCTCTTAGGTGTCAAGGTCTATAGCTTCTTTCTCTGGCCTGTACAACTACAGCAGTGACATAGACACTGGTAGACTTGTGGGTCCTCAAATTCTTGCCACCTTGTGTTCTCTCCTGTATCGGTTCCCTTCCCCTCAGGAACTAAAGTTGGTTTGGCTAATCTGTTTCACTAAGCTTGGCCTAAGAGGAAAAAAACCTCAGTAAACCTATATAAATATATGCAAATATTAAGGCTTTCTGAAGGCAGGTCCTCTGCTAATTCTGCTAATCTATTCATGACTCAACAATTTCAGATTCTTTAGGTAGAAAGGTAATTGTGGATGTGTGAACGAGTGGAACTATATTTTTAAAACCATACTGTAGACATTAGCAATTAACCATATGGCAAAGTGTAAGAAATAAGTCTGGGACAAGTCTGCACATGGCCCCACCAGAATAAGCTGTTGAGGGCTCATCTCATACCACCAGGCCTGATTTGAGGCTTATCAGAAATTGTCAAGGCTGCTGCCTCAAAAGTTAAGATTTGATCTTAATAGCAAGGCCTGTTAAGAGGGCAGTGCTGTCAAGAAAGGCCCATAAAGTGGGCTGTTCTCAGCAACCAGGCTGTACATGGGAATCAGGGCACCCTCAGAGGTCATCAGGATCTGCAGACTGTAGACTATGAAAAGGTCTCTCAGGAGTGGTGAGAGGAACTGAAAAATCATTCCACCACGGATCTTTCCTGAGACATTTTTAGACACCCCTAAACAGGTCCCAGGTGCTTTTGAGAGCCTAGTCACTAACTGGGCAGATTCTACCACGCTGACAGAGTTTATACCATGGAAACACTTTGCCAATCTAGTACTGCCCACAAACTGAGGATTCGGACCCTGGCGTCCCATGTCTACGCTCCTCGTGTCCAAACTGCTGTAAACTCCGCCCACAATGAATCATAAATCCCAGAACTGAACTGCAAGCAACAACAACAGAAATATCAGGATGAGTCCCCAAAACTGTAAGGACATCTGTACTGACCCAAGACAGTAGGTGAAAGTCCACATGTGAGGTTCAGAGACTTGTGAAGTAGCTCTCCATTTGCCCTACTCGCAGGAGCTCTACTGGAGTTAACAGCCTGTGCCTTTCACCTTGACTGTGACTTCATGAATGGAAGTTCACTGAACACAAATGGACTTCCAGTCATCTGTGCATGTCTTGATAAGGGGGACTTGGACCCTTGCTCAAAACAGTAGTGGCAGCCCTGGTAAAGTACAGGTTAGGTCAATCAATTCTAAAGGACACAGGCCACATACCTCTGGGTTGGAGTCCCTGGTCCCCGGGGGGAAACAACCAGGGTAAACACTAAATGGAAATTAAATAAAAATGCTTCTTCCTCCTGTCTCTTCCTTTCTGTCCCTTTCCTTTAAAACAACAACAAAACAGTATTAGTACTTAAGACCAGTGACTATTTGGGGTTCCAGTCATAACCTTTTTGATAAAATCACTCTAGCGAAGTAGAGAGTCCATATCTCCCACACAAACATATTTATCTGAATTATCTGGGTAAGTTCTAATTTCAGAAATTATTTTCTACCGTCCCTGTAAATTAGCAATTTTAACATTCTGCAATGTAAAATACATCCTAGACCTTTGGTGCCGAAAAAAAGCATTTGATCTATTGTATTTCGATGTTTCAGTTGAAAAAATATAATATCTAAATCAGTCTTTTGCCAGCTCATAAGTGATTCTGACTCATCTCTGAGATCTACATGACAGAATTTGAAAAGCAGTTGAGATATCTTAATTTCTCCAAGGGGAATAACCTATCCATAACCTTTTTTAAGCTAGCCACAATTTAGACAGATTAATTCTTCTGAGTGTCTGACTAATACTGAATATGCTATAAAAATTTCTTTTTGCTATGCAACTAGAAAGAAACTGATCCTATATTAAATAATTAATGTCACGTTCCTGCGTTTTGTCTCAGGCAAATATATTAGTTGGCAAGGGTTTTATTTTCTGATGCAAATGCTTAAACTTTCCAATTTGAAAGTGATTTTACTGATGAAATTAAATTGATTTTATTCTAACAGAATGACACTGGTTCCTTAAAATCACAAGGTTGACTGACGGAGCTGATGTATTACCTGCACACTAAGTTCTTTTCTGACCTAGACAATTGTTGCTAATACCCATCAAAAAAATCATAATGATTCTTGGATAAATGGCCATTGTTTATTGCTGTCATTGAGTCTAATTGGGCTCTTAATACAAAGCGGGGTTTTCTTTTTCTATTAAAAATTTTATTGAATAACGCTGCATCATAACATTCTGTAGGTTTAAGGTATACATCATCATAAAACAACACTTGTATATGATACATTAAATTTACCACAAACCATCCAATTCTACCCTATACCATAAAAGGGAGTTTTCCAAAAGATAAATGTAGAGGGTGAGAGAGTCTTCAGAAAAGATCATCAAAGATTCATTCCCAATATTCCTAAAATCATTTGAAACCAAAAGTGAGAAATATCACATTTTCTGGGCATATCCTATGGTATTTTCTTTAATCCATGCTTAAAGTCATATCAAATCAATAGTCTAGATTGCATGAACCAAGTATTTCCACTCAGGAAAAATTCAAAATAGCAGAAACTTAAAACCAACAGTTGCTTAATATGAAATCAACTGTATAGATTGAAGAATTACATCAAATGTATTTTATAGTCTTTCATTTCTTACAAATGAAAGCTGCTTTTTATTGTTGTTCTTCACATTGTATCAAAATCTTTTGGCTATGGGAAGAGATCAGAAATGTATGCAACTGTAATACCTCTGTAATGAAAACAAGCAGACTGAATGTAATGTGATTAATGTCTTTATCAACATAGATGATGGAGATGATACAAGATGAGAAGGTACCTTATACATATGAAAGTAAAATACTTAGGAAGCTTATGGATCTTGACTGCTTATGGCATTCATGATATCAAGACATTGAGCAGTATCTTGATCAAATAAAAAAACAGCAAGCAGTAAATAATTTTAAAATAACTCAAAATATACTTGTGTTTCTCAAAAATGTTGTAGATAGACACTGATCAGAGCCACACTTTTTTACACCCTTTCCCCTCTTCCTGCCCACCCAAATTTCAAAAACACCTGTTTTATTCTCACCCTATTCTCCTTCTCTCCTCCTAAGTTTGCAAGTCCTTTCCACAATCTTCTTCTTCTTTACTTCTCTTGTCCTTATTCTTTAGCGACAAAAATTCAGATCTAATCTGTCAAGGCAAGACTCTTTGAAGAATATGGTAGGAGAAGAGAACAAACCAGTCTGCTATCATCTGCATACTGTCCTACTGTCTCCCTACGTCATTATGTTGAAATCCCTGGTATTGGGAGGTAAGGCCTTTAGAGAGTGATTAATTCATGGGAGTAAATACCTTAATAATGGGACTGGTACCTTATAAACCAGACTCCAGAGGTCTTGCTCTTCCTTTCAGTGGAAAGGTGAGAACACAGTGAGGAGGCACCATCTAAAAACCAAAGGCAGGTCTTCAGCACACACTGATTCTATTGGAGCTTTGATCTTGGACTCCCCAGTCTCCAAGAACTGTGAGAAACTAATTTCTGTTGTTTATAAGCCACCCAGGTTATGGTATTTTTGTTACAGCAGCCAAAATGAACTTAAACTAGTCAAATCAGAATCATTTTTATAGATTGGGAGTTTGCTACTCATTGCCTACACATATGGATATAAGAAATAATCCAAAATAGAGTATCAATACTTAATTTGACACTCTTCAGTCTAATTTCATCTAAGACAAAGTTTACAAATTATCAAAATGAAGCTCATTTCTAACCACATTAAGGTTAAGAATTAATATGTAGCTCAAACCATATTCAAGAAAATTGGGGTAGAGATATTTCCAATTTGGTAATCATAACTGTGCTGCATTTGCAAAAAGGTGGAGTATTATTGTGGTGAATACTTACTCCTTTTCCTCAAAGTCTTGTACTTGATATTTTTTTACTATATTTTGGTTAATTAAAGTTTCAAATCATTTTCTTTTCCCTAGTTTTTCAAGTCAAACAATTCTCTTAAAAAAAAAAAAAAAGTCCAGTGTTTTAAATTTACAAAATTTAATGAACTTAGAATTATTTCCAAACTCTAATTATTCTTCCTGATATCTGGGTATTTAAAGGTAGATTTTCTCAGGCATAAACTTCCAAAAGGGCCCATCTGTTCTTAGAGCATCTTTACCATAGAAAGAAGATAATCCACCAAATTCAGGAGTGACAAATCAGCTGGAGGTTGAGGATCAGAATATGATTTAGTAAACATTCTATTCTACTTCAGTTCTTCAGAGAACTCATCCACACTCTAACTCCTACTATTCTGTCCATGTATCTGCCATCTTGTTTTGATGAGGTACAAAACCAATCTCTCATTTTCATGTGTTACCAACTGAAACATGTTTTGCTATCAAAAAGATATTGGCATGTTCAAGGAATAGATAAAAGAACCTATGATGGGGTGAAGTGGACAAGAAAGCGAGTAATCGGAGATAGTATAAGGTGACGTGGTTCATAGCTATAAGTTTAACCACAATGTAAAGTCATTGGAAGTGCTTTGACATGATAGTGATTGATGTTACTTGCTTGTGGAGCATGCACACTGGACAAACACAGGAGTAGAAATAGAAAAACCAATGAGCATATTACCATAATAATAGTAGTGGTCCATGCAAGAAATAATGATGAAAGTTGTGGGGATACAGAAAACTAGATCAATTCAACATATTTTTAAGAGGTAGACTCCATAGAATGTGCAGTGGATTTAGCAAGGGAAACGAGGGAGACCAAGGACTCAAGAACATTCCTAGGCATCTACCTAAACCATTAGATGGATTGTACCATTGTTATTTAAAATCAGAAAGAATGGAAACAAAGAGATATGTCTGTAAAGTGAAGTTTTCAGTTTTGGGCATTTTAACTTTGAGTTGCTTGTGAGTTAACCCAATAGGGATGTCAGAAACTTAGTTGGGATATATGAATTTTAGTGAGTTACCACAACTGGTTTTCGTGCCCCCTCTCCCACCCCCTGACTGCCACTCTCATAATCTGTATCTAATGTGGGATGGGGGCTCTTTTTATTTTATACTTTTACTAATTGTATTCACTCAGAGTATGGTATCAAACTGCCATAACAAAACACATAGTCTGAGTGGCTGAAACAATAGCAATTCATTTTCCCATATTTGTGGAGGTTGGAAGCCTAAATTTAGGGAGTCTGCAGTTAGGTTCTGGTAAGGACTCTCTCTCCTTTGCAGATGATCACCTCTCTGTGTCCTCACACAATAGAGGGAGGGAGGGAAGGAAAGAGGGACCTGGAAAGAGTGTTCTCTAGAGTCGCATAAGGACACTAGTCCTATCAGATCAGGACCTCATCTTTGTGACTTCTTACACCAGTTTAACCTTAATTACTTCCTTACTGCAATACAGTCAGACTGGGAGTTAGGGGTTCGAAATACGAATTTTGGTGTGTGTGGGAGTGCGGCACAACTCAGTCCATAGCACTCAGGGACTGTACTTAAGCAATTGGTTGACTGAAGGTGAATTTCCATGTATGTTTCTATAATCATGGTAGTACTAAAGAATCCCAAATTTATTTATAACGTTTGTGCCAAGATGTTACACCTACATGCTCCATGTTCTTACTCCCAATTACAAGAACTTGAAAGTTTGATCCATAATAATGGTGCAGAGCGGGAAGGAAAAACCCGGTCAACATTTTTGTCCAGGAAGTGAAAAATAGCAAACATACAGGAAATACCAGTCCTTGGGAAAAAACCCCAATCCGCTGGGAAAATATTTTTGAGAACTCCTTATGGTGGAGTTAGGGAATGTTTCTGGATTGGCCCAATCCTGCTAGATTTCATTGTCCCCATGACTTTGCCCTCCAGGAGGTGCTCCTCCTCCTATCCTCCCTGGTTCTAGCTGAAATAAAGCACAGGAGAAAGTTTCCCATAGAGGATGACAACTTTATATCAGACTGCTTCTGCCTGTACGTGGTTGGTAGCTTTCAGTTCAGATTACTGATATTCTGGATATTACTTACTCATTTTCTCTGCATTTCATTCACATCATAATCATGTGCCACTAGCTACTTCTACAGTCCTTTTCTAGCAATACTTCTTAAACTTACTATTTTCATGTCCTCTTTCCCATGTCTCCTTTTCTCTTTTTCTAATCAACTTCTGGTAATACAGAGCTGTTAAGCTTTAAAGAGAGGTATAATTTCATGCCTTTTATTTAAATGGTTTTGTCTTATTGAGAGAGACTTTTGGGGGTCCAAAACCTTAAATGAATCTTTGTTCAAAAATTCCTTAATCCACTCAGAGTTTTCAACAATAGTTGTGACAGCCATACCTTTGATTTGATTCCTTCCTAGGGTCATTAAGTCTTTGCTGTTTCAAGGCCTTTTCATTTTCAAGTTCTACCAGTTGGGATTTTGAAAAAATTAATTGGTTCATACCCGAATATCCCTGAATTACTTTGCTCTTTCTGTTTCCCTTTATTATCATTTTTAAAAATATGATTACTAATTCTTCTAAATTTCTCTGTTTTTTGTAGTACATTGTTAAATGCAGCCAACAGTAACGAAATATTAATATTGTATTTCCAGCCTCTTTTCCTAGAACTGCAAGTTTATTGGATGTGATCTGCTTTCCAAATCATCATAGGCAAGAATTTTACCAAATATTTTGGTATCCATAATTTATCTTTCCAACCTCCAATAGCAGTTTCTCCTTTACCCAGTTCCTAAGTCAATGCCACATAATTAGATTCTCTCTTTTGACAATATGTCATGAATAGTACCAATTTCAATGTGAGATAGGCTAGGTATGGCATAAAAATAAAGAATTAAAAAACTTAGCGACTTGTTACAACAAAGTTTGAGAATTACATTTGTTTTTTTGTCTTTTGATTTTTTTTTAAAGGAAAGGTACAGGCAGGAATGGATGGGAGTAGGCAAATACTAAGAGAGAGGAGGAGTAAACATTATTTATTTTATTTAGATGTTCTTTTTGGTTGCTTCTCCTGGCCCCAGGTCTTGAACCAGGAATCTTGGGAAATATATGAGAAATATGCCCCTAAAGAAAACATTCTTAAATATCCACCTCTTTTAAGTTGTAAGCTATTTGAGGTCAAGAGCTGTATACTATTCATTTTAGTTACTTTTATTGATAAATAGTATTTATTGTCTTTTTTTCTAGCTTTAATTATAAAAATATTTGGAAAAATTTTAAATATACAAAGTTTTAAATTATATATACACTCCAATAATTTGATTTTTTGAAGGTAGCCTGGCATATAACATGTATTTAACAAATACTTGTTAGGTTTAATTCAAAGAAAAGTTAGAAAGATGGAGATACAGTAAACTGGAGAGGGAAGGCTAAGAGTAAGGTATATTCTGCTGATCATAAAGAAGTTTTATAAAGATTGGCAAAGTGGAGACTAAGATTTCATTTAACAGAATCACTCATCTCTTGCTTGAATGCCCTCTATAGCATTGCCACCATTTTGTACACCTATGATAGGGGACCATTTAACTCTGAGACATTTCTTTCCATCTCTAAAAGCACTTTGTTAACTGATAAGACAACAGAAACCAAAATACTGAGATTTTGAAGTACATAGGAGAAGCAGCAGAAAATAAATCACTAACTTAAACAGAAAAGTACATTTGTTATTTACTTCACCTACGTTTTCCCCTTGTTTTATGCAAGAGAAAGAAATTAAGCACTATATAGCACTTCACCATGACTTCTAGGTACACTAAATAACACAGGAATACATTCAAATAGCATATTTTTATATCATTAAGTAAGGAAGAAAAAAAATTATATTAGATTTAATATGATGACTACTTAGAGAGCTGCCCATATATAAAATAACTGCTTTTGTGGGAAGTTAAACTCCCATTTCCAAACAGTTTGGTTCTTATGACTACTCTAAAACACTATTCATAAACAAAATGTTCTATTTAATTTTCTGAAATAATACATAACCGAATAGAACCTTTGCAAAGTAAAAACAAAATGTCCCCATTACAGTGATATATATACACACATACATATGTGTACATACATATATACATATATAGATGCATATGTGTGTATGTGTATACATTATATTTATCCTCTCTCATTGCACTCATTTACTTGTGATGCTAAGAAAAATATAAGTAAATCAGAATTAATACTGTACCAGATTTACTTGAAATCTCTCCTAGACATTGTCTTTCACTCCTAAAGTTAAAGCATGGTGTTGGGAGAGGCAGAAATACAACTAAAAACTACTGTAAAAAGGACCCACACTGTTTTCACAAAGGAGGGAAAGGGCAATTTTCCTAAGCTTAAACTTAAATGGGTGTCTCTGCCCAATCATTTGTATCTCTTCACAAATCAGCATAGTTGGCAAAATCGTTAGTCAGCAAGGTCGCTGTTGGTTACATCTCTAAAAGAATATTAACTTTTCCATATGCACCAGTTCAGAGCTCCCCTACTCCTTCTCTATGACTGTCCTCAGTCTTCCAGCTCCATTTGCCACCAGAGCAACCCAGACAAATGGACCCCTCTGTGACCAACGAGAAACTCTTCCCTGGGTGATGGAAAAAATTAGTGGAGAGTGGGAGAAATGGCATCTAAAGATTGGGGTTAATATTTTTATGTGTCTGCTAAAAAAAAAAAGAAGACATTTATTGTATGCCAGGGTATTTATTGGTGCCAGGGCATTCATATATATTACTGCAGTCATTCGTCAGAAGGATCAAGTAATGCAGCTTTGATCACTTCCACTTTAACTAAAAGAGAAGTGTGAGTGGTGATGAGACAGTAGGAATGAGAGGCAGGTTTACTTACTGATTCCAATTCCAGGATTCTTGCTTCATTGTCTACAGTTTATTAAAGACATAGCTGAAAGTCACATGAAAAGATATGGATTAACCTTCCTAAAAGAATGCAATCTGGTAGAAAAATGAAGTTTCATTTATACTGACAAAATACTGAAATCCAGTAATGACAATCATTAAGGCTGAATGGGACCTCATGGTAAACAAACTGATGTTTCTGTATATAAAAAAAAGCACTTGACTTCCTGAATTCAAGAGTTTCTATTTTTACATTGTTATTTAAGTTTTTTAATTTTAATTAAAGGAAAATTGCATCATAACACTATATAAAGATGTGGATCATCATAAATCAACACCAATATACAACACATTAAATTAACCATCAACAATCAATTCTATCCTTTACCTTGTAATTGATACTTCACCCAATTTGCCCACTCCCCTACACCTTCTCTTCTGATAACCACTAATTTTATGTTATAAACTAAATGTCTTTTTTTGTTTGATTTGGTTCATTTGTTTGGTTTCTCAATATACCTTACATGAGTGAAATAATACAATGTTTTTGGGATCTCAACTTTAGTGTCAAGGGAAACAAAAGCCAAAATAAACAAACGGGGTTCCATTAGACTAAAAGCTTCTTCACAAAACAGCAACAACAAATACCAGTATCAAAGCAAAAAAGAAATCCTACTAAATAAATAAATTTTCACATTCTATATTCTTCAAGAGGTTAATAACTAAAATATGTGAAAACTCAGAAAATTCAAAAACAAAACGAAAGGCATGCCCTGGTGGCCTAGAGGATAAGTCCACCACCTCCAACTGGCATAGACCACATAAATCACAAGGACCTGAGTTCATGAGCCAGGACCAAAGGAGACGAAATGAACAACGAAATATAATAAAATGCTCACCCTCCTCCATCTTTCTGTATCCCTGCTTTCCTTCATTCTTTCTTTAAAAAATAAAATCCAGTTTAAAGATGGGTAGAAAATCTCCATAAGACATCGCCAAAGAAGGCATACAGATGACCAACAAGCAGATGAAAAAAAGTTCTATATCTCTTGCTATTAGGGAAATCAAAAGAACAATGATATATCACCTCGCACTTGTGAGAATGGTTATTTTCCAGAAGACTAGAAAGGATACAGGTAAGGATGCAGAGAAAAGGAAATCTATTTAATTTACTGTTGGTGGGAGTATAAATTGGTATAGCCATTATGGAAAACACTATGAAGAGTGCTCAAAAATTGAAAATGACTATCACAAATTATCCCACTTCTGGTTAATGACCTGAAAAACAAAACACTAAAGAGATATATGCAACATTATATTTATTGTAGCCTTGTTTACAGTTAGCAAAAGCTGGAAATAATCTAAATGCCCAATGACAGATGAGTGGATAAAGAAGATGTGGTATGTATACACAATGGAATATGACTCAGTTATTTAAAAATGAAATTCTGCTATTTGAAATAACAGGGATAGATCTAGGTGAATTATGCTTAATAAGTCAGAAGAAAGTCAACAGTTTTTAGAAAGGAATATAATAATTTCTTACTCTCATCCTTTATTAATTTATCTCCAATTGATGCTCTCACTTTCTTTCATGTTTCAAGTTTAGATAATGGTAAAGTTGATTTAGAAGTTCCATATTTTCTTAGCTCACACTCACAGCCCAGCCTGATATATAAAGATGGATGTATTTGTTAACCAGACAACCAAGTAATCTATGTCTAGTAGATTAAAAGCATGTTTTCTATTGTAGTCAATAATCGAGAGCATATTCTTCTTTCCTGATGAAATTCCCAGTGACTTTACTCTATAATGTACTATTGTCTTTAAAAATTTTGTCTCTCTAGTCACACTATATGAGCTAACAAGAGTTTATTAACCTTGATTTTAACTGAGAGTATTTCCTAAAGTATGTATGACAGCCATCTTAAAATGTCTTCTGCATTATGAGTGGCCATGGGGAAGCAACGCTCAGATGTCCCTTCAAGGGAGCCTGCTAGGAAGAGCAGTTGCAGACAGTGCCCACCAAACACATATTTGGATCCACTGCAGTGCTTACAATAGGGTGCCACTCACTCTACTCCCAGTCAATGACTAAGCACAGTGGGGGTACTATATCAGACCATTTCTAACTAATACAAGATTCTGTTAACAGGTAATCTTTGCTCAGGGACTTCATTAGCCACACATTTCTGAGCTGTACAGCAGACTAAAGCAAATCTCTTCCTGCCCAACCGCCGACCTTCCCAAACATCCACTTTCCCTCTCCTGTCATGACCACATGGTGGTCTAAAGTCTCTCTGGTTCCTCCTAAGCGCTCACCTCTCTACCTTTTACAGGATTTCCTTAATAAACCTGCATCTGTAATGCCTCTTGTGTCTGATTCTTGGAGGAACCAGAGACACTTGCAATTACTCATAATTTTTTAAATGTGAATGATATTAACCTTTAAATTAGCTACACATCAATTTTACAAGTTTCAACTCTGTCTTGGACAGCATACTAACATATTGAGACTTTATTAGAATTCCTTCCCTTTTAGCTGACTACCCTTTGGGTATCAGTCATCCAAGTGAGATAAGATTGAATGACAGGTCATTTTCAGTTGGAGCTCTTCCTCAATTAATTTGGGAATTAATATTTGTTTGTTTTTTAATATTCTCTGTTGGCCTTTTTGCTTGGGCATGTAGCTCATTAATATCTTTGTCTGAATGGCTCTGCAAGAACAGAAGGGTGTCATTTGTAGTAATTTAGTCCTTACTGCTGTAAATGGAAGAAATGGGTTATTGAGGGACCAGTAGGAGACCAATCTCCAGAAAACTGAAGGACAGGCCTTTAACGGCATGCTCAACTAGTCTCTTAAAACCACTCTCCAGGGTAAATTCTATTTCATAGCATGAACTTTACTTCTAACATAAGGAAATGTAACAATTCTCTAAAGGCCCTACTTAAATGACTTTTAAAACTCTTGAATATTTTGAAAATATTTTCATATGAGTAAAGGCAACTTTCTCTATATCATCCATCTACTCTTTGAAGTCAAGATCTATAAATACAAGATATTCAGGAGAGGGTGGGAACCCCATTACCTGACTCAGTAAAACTTTACCTATATTTATACACACTCAAGACAATTAATGGTCTACTTTCTTTCATCATATATTGGATTTTCCCTTTCTAGAATACTATATAAATGGAATCATACGGTATATGCTATTTTGTATCTGGAGTCTTTGGCTTGACATAATATTTTTGAGATTTATCTATGTTATAGAACACACCACTAGTTTTCTCCTTTTAATTCCTGAGAAGAATTTCAGTCTGGGATACAACATAAATTATATGTCTATTTACCTGTTGATGAACAACTTACTATTGCATTTTAGCTATTATGAATAAAGCTGCTATCAACACTTTAAAATGTCATTGTATAAAATAGGTTTTCCTTTCTCCTGAACAAATACCTAGAATACCATTTTGAGTGCTAGAGTAAGTGGTCCCCTACTTAATTACTTTATTAATCCCTTACTTAATTAATCAATATGGCAAGTTATTTACTATTTTGCTTTTCCTATATCTTTTTAGATCCTGGTTTTTAGAATGCTTCCTTCAAATATATTCCCTAGGAGTAATTTTTTATCATAGATTTTTTTGAGTTATTGTATACCTGTGAATATATTTATTGTGCTATTTTGCTTTAACGATAATTTTGCTGGATATAAAATTCAAGATTCAAGATTCAAAGATGTTTTGCTTCAACATTTTAAAATACTCTATGGTGTCTTATAGTCACTGTTGAATGTTCAGATGGCCATCTAACAATTCTTATCCTCCTGGAAAATATTAGTATTCTCTCTGTTTTGTGTTCTTAAATTTTACTGTTTACTTAAAACTGTGTTCAGCTTTGCCCTTTTCCTTATTTCTCCTGTTTTATACTCTTTGATATCTTATAACATATCTTCCATTCTCTTACCATTTATCTTATATAGACCATCTTAATTTCTCCCAAATGCTTTCTTAGAGAGTTCATTGGTTATATTCATTCAATTTGTATCTTTAGTTTTTTTTTAATTTTGACTATTATAATTGTCATTTCTTATGTTTACCCTTGACTCTTCCTTACAAATGCTTATATCTGTTTCACTTTACCAATATTCACTTTATATTTCACAGGATAATGATTATGCCTAGCATACAATACTGATATTATATGTTATTTGATTTTTTTTTAATTATTTTTTTAAGTAGCTATATTTCTCAGGTAAGTTTTTCTTGGTTCCATGTGGGCTAATTTACTTAAGTGTATTAGCAACTTTGCTTAATAATATTGAGCCAAGGGGTGGGTCAAAAACCAATCTCTGATCATGTGTGATGGTTGGCAGATTTTAGGAATGGAGTATATATACATCAGGGCTCTTTGTCTATGTCTCATTCTGGGCTTGATCACTCTACCAAACAAAACTGATCTACCTGAAACATCCTTATATATCAACAGTGGCACTGTATTTCCTAAGCATTTTTCCTCCATAACTATAATCCCCCTCTTTCTGGGCTAGGAAGAAATGGTGTGGGGGAACAATTTTCAGTATCTAGTCAATAATCTGATTACTTACTTCTTACTTCAGCCAGTGTCTCTCATTTCTCTTTAATATTACCATTACAGTCTTTGTGATACTGAGTTTATATTTTTTCTGTTTTGTAGGAGTTATGATACAGCGAGGCAATCTGAAGGAGAAAAATTTTCACAACTTGAAGATTTTTTGAACGAGTTTTCTTTATATCATGAATTATTTTTAATGAGTATATTAGGTTATATCTAAGAGAGAGAGCACCAAAAAGAAGACAAAATATTGGGTCCCACTTGAATAATTTCAATTCAATACAACCATTCAAATTGCCACACTCCTTCAATTCCCTGTCTTAATGTCAACCATCTGTCCACTGAGGAAATGCAGCAAACTTGAGGTAAAATGAAGAATGGTAGTTAGTGGAAAGTGTCCAACTCTGACAGCGGGAAGGAAACAAGACTGCTAAAAAATGCCCAGTATGAGGAATGGGTACTTTCCTACTAAAGGAAAAGGTAAGACTCTCAGGATGACAGTTTAAGATCTCTGAAAGCACAGAATGCAGATTAAAGGCAGATGCATAAAAAGGAATAGCAAACTTAGATTGATATTTGGATACTGAAGAACTGGCAAAATTAGAGCCACATTCGAAGTGTATAAGGTATGTTAATGAGCAGGGGCATGAGCCAAAGGGACTTTCCTGGTATACTCTACAGGATCAGAGCAAGAGAACGTGTTAATTTGACCTGGAAAGATTTAGTCACGAGAGCTATAAGTGACGGAATTATTCTCTCTGGAATACCAAGATAGGGGATGCTAGGAGGATGAGTTGGATATTGTGAGATTCTTTCGGGTATCTCAAAAAGCCAGTGAAAGAGGATGTGATTTACTTGTCATTCACAACCTTACCACCCATGAGGATAAGCATGAAATGTGACCTTATGCAAAAATGGTATAAACTGAACATTTAGATCAGGTCTTTCTACTTCAAAATCTTTAAGTTTATTATCATCAAAAAAAAACTATAATTCTATTTTTATCCAGTCATCCCTTTGTTTTTAATATACCTGGATTTGAGGAAGATACAAGTAAAACGTTTAAGAAAGCCCTGAGGTAGGAATTTTTTTTAATTAAGCCACAGGTTCTCTACGCTCTCAACCAAAAATTTATAAATGATAAATGATCTCAAAAGAAGTATTTTACAAATTGCAGTTTTTCTAATAATCAATAATTCCTACACACTTAACGAGAAAATGCAAAAGTTTATTTATAATGTCTGGGGCAGGGAAAACAGAAAAGCTAAAGACCTGGAGGTAAGAGGGGACATGATGCCAGAGAAGAGCTGAAATCATTTCAGTAAAACTGCAACACAGATTATAAGGTAGGAAGTGGTAAGAGAGACTAGAGTGGCGTAAGCATTTGATAAAGCTTAAAACCACTATAGGAAGGCTGAGGGTAATGACAAGTCACTACAATCTGTTTAATTATAAGAATATCATAATAATCTTAAGAGTTCAGAGAAATCAGTGATCTAAGTACAGAGTCTACATTGTAGAGGAAGAACTGTGTAGAGAGGAGACCTGTTAGCAGGTGACAGCAACAGCTCAGACAACTGTTAATAATGCTGACCTGGGTTACATACTAATAATGGAATAGATAAAAGTGAGCCATTTTCATAGAAGTAAGTAGGAAATATGACAGAACTTTGTTATAATATTTGGGGCAGAAAAAGAAAGAGAAAAATCAAGAAATTCACCTAGTGTTCTGACTTGGGAGGATGGAGAATGCCATTTATTAGAGTCAGACACACAGAACCCAGGATCATATAGATGGAAGTGCACGCTCGTTAGAGCTTTGAGCCTTTTGAGCTTGAGGAGCAACTCTAACACCCTGGGCCAAGTGGACACTAGTCTAACCAAGGGTGTTTCCTGCAAGTCTTCCTTCCTGAATTAAACGCAAGCACAGTTGATTTCCAAAACTTAAAGCACTCACCACTGTCACCAGAATTCTGTCTTGTGAAGAAACAACTACTAACCAAATCTCCACACTGCATCACTCTCTAGGAGGCATCACTCACATCATAGTCTGCTTGCTACTGTCTCAAAACCAAAAATTCTGTGACATTTACAATCAGTGGAACTCTGGGGCCATTTGCCAGAATCTCTATATTGTTGTCCTACTCTTGTTGCGATCTTCTTTACATATTTATGGTGGAGGAAATGAGACAGTCAGGACAGTGGAAGAGAAGACCAATATATTGAATTTGTTATTTACAAAAGTAGGGTCTTGCTAGATACGACTTTGAAGTAGTTGAAGTCCCTTCATATTTGTGATGTATCCTTGTAGTTCTCCAAACTCTCGATGAGTCAAGAGTTTATCTGATACCCAGAGAGAGGAGTTGTAGGAGACCAAGTCAGATAACAAAGCCTTTAATCCTGAAGGAAAATAACGATGACTCCACGTCCTCACCATGTCAGCCATAAAGAGGAGGATCGAAGTTGGCAGCTGAGGAGAAGAGGATTCTGGCGCTACATTACATTTCTTCCCATTTGAAAGGGAAACACAAAGATCCAAGAGCAGTTGTAAGATCAAACTTAAAGGCTGCATCTTTCCTGGGAGTCTGTTCTTCACTTTATGTATACCTCATTGATGTGCCGGATGATTCCAACCACATTTTTGCAACTACATAAGAACAAAAGACTAATCATTCCAAAAGCTACCATGACACAAGTCTTGTTTCAAGAAAGTATATTGGTGTGCCACAATTACTACACCATTATAAAGCTATCATGCAGGCAGGAAATCAAGAGAAAAACTACAGCTTTCCTGCATTCTTCTTTCTTCCCCTGATTTTCTGTCAGGGCTTTCACATTGACCAGAAACCAAGACAGAATGGCACAAGGTGGGTGGAGATCACATCTGTAGACAGACAACATATATCCAGTACACTTACTTAGAGCTGAAAGTCTCTGGCTCTTTTTACACTGAATTGGGACCAGTGTCATTGAACTCTTGCAACCTGGGTGCAATCAAATTCTCTCACTGGCTATCTGTATGGTCCTCATCAAATGACCATTACCTTCGCACTCCTATTTCCTCATCTGAAAAAATGAAGACAATAATAACATATTTTTATTGAATGTCTATTGTATTTCAATCATTGCAATGAGGATTTTAAATATTTAGATTTTAAATCAGCTAATTCTCACAACACTGTATTTATTATTCCCACTTTATAGATGAGAAAACTAGGCACAGAAAGTTTAGGAAACATGCCTAATCTCACATAGTTAATCTAATAAATGACATTGAATTCGAACTCAGGGAGCTCTGCTCCAAAATCCGTACTTCTAATTACTGTGCCATGTGGCAACTCAGTAATATGTATTTCATGGGGTTGAGTAATAAATGTATGGAAAATACGTATATTGTATATAAATGTATGTTTGTAAATGTTTTTGACAATTAGGGAGTTCTAAAAAAGATATAAAATCAACCTTGTTGTCTTTTAATTTCCTGAGACTAATTTTTTAAACCTAGATCTAGTAGACAATGTTTAAAAGGTCCAAAAATACTATTACGCTACCTTGGGGCAAAGGGGTAGGGAAAGAGGGCATTCTGCTAAAGAAGAATGTGTTGATATTATTTCCTAGGTTTAAAATCCTAAGACATGACATTTCCGCTGGCACTAGCTCAAGAACACTTTTCTCTACCATTTCAGGATGATCAGGATGGCCGTCAGAAATTTACTGGCTCAGAAATGTCCAGAGTTCAATAAAAGAAACGCGGTTCCTCATTTTTATTCCGTAACAGTATCACTATCGTCTTTCTAAATTCATCTTCTTTGAAATCTTTCTCCTGCCATGTTACTGATTTTAGTGAGACAAACTGAGGCTTCCTCTTATTCAAAAGAAAGAACTTTCCTTCTTTCTCCGCTTCTCCAACGTGGTTAAGACGAACTAAGGTGCTATTCCAGAGAAAGGAGTTAATGAGCTAGCTCCTTAAAGCTTTCTCTAGCATGTATATCTCAAGAGAAAAAGGGGAAAAAGTCTTAAGTCTTCCAAAGATTCCTGCCCAGTTTCCCGGAACATGGGACAAAAAAACTAGCAAGGAAGCTCAAATATTTACACACCTACACACTTAATAGCTATTTTAGGAACTTATCAGAGGTGATTCCTACTGATGAAGATTTAAATATTAGGGAATCCTATCCAGTTAACTAATCCTATCCTAAAATGATTTACAAGACAATATTCTGAATCTAGTTCTAAATGCCCAAACAGGATTACAAAATGGAAGAATGTGTATTTAGCACTCTAGAGAACTTGGATTTTATTAAGATAATCATAGGCAAGTTTCAAAGAGCATACATTTTTAAGCCCTTCTGCTTTCACAGCTTCCATCTAAGCAGCATCAAGGGAAAAAAAAAAAAAAAAAAAGCTCAGCTCATATGATTTGCTATCTTTCCAGTATTTCCAGTACTTCCAGTTCTTTTTTATTGCTGTCATTGGTAAGTGGGTTTTTTTTTTTTCCCTTCAATTTCTTTTGATCAAGAACATGTGCAACTTCACTGTCAGAATTCCTGTTTTCACAAGTTACTTTTCTAATGATATATTTGACACAATTTTAAACAAAAGAAAGCTTCTGGTCAAGAAAAGCCTTAATTTTAGTTCCCCTCTTTGCTATGCTAAACTTCTATTCTTCTAAGAGTCTCCCTCACTCAAAGCCTTATTCAAAAGTAACTAAGCAATTAATGGAGTCACCAATTACAGGAATGGTAGGATGATCTCTAGATCCCCCATGGTCTCAAGTTTAACTTTCTCCTGGTTAGAATGAGAGGGGCTGACAGGATACTGGGGGCGGACCTGGAACAGTGCAGCATCAGGAGAAATTCACAGGACTTGCAACCAGCATGTATGAGGAATTGTAATTTTTCACATTGAATACTGACACCTACAGCCTTTTATCCCTGGTTCAACCAGCAGTATCTAGCACTATCATCTCCACTATTTATAGACAGAAGCAAAAATGATAGCAAGCTAGACATTCTGCTCTAATGACATTCAAATAATTAAAGCTGAGGAACCAGGAATGTGACTTTTTAATTCTTTTCTCCTAGTGAGCCTTGTTACCACTACGAATAATGAATTAAGAGCATATGTGCTTGAGTCCTGAGCTAAATGCTCAGGTACATACAGATGTGTAAGGATTAAGTTAGAAAGATTAAATTCTAAATATCTATATATCGTAGACTAAATTTTTGTATTAGGTAAGAGTAAGTCAGTGGTACATGATGTACATGATAATTTTTTTAAGAATCTTTGTGAAAACACGAATAGCCAAACTTCTCTCCTAGCTTACTATAGCTGGACCTTAGGAATATTACCAGACTGACATCAAGCTTTTTAAAAAATAGCAAAATAAAAACAATTCTAAGCAAAATTCTCAAGCATACCCATAGTTAAGATCCATTGATAAGGGCAAAATGTCTAAGGGAACTCAGATGCACCTCCCCATTCCATTAGTGTTTTTTTTCAGACAGTTTCAGATCTGAATCACTGAGATCAGCAAGACTAACTATAAGGTGCAGGAGATCTCTGCTAAGCCATCACATGTATTGCAGACCCTCGACCCTCCTGACCCCCTTCACACCAGCCAGATAAAAGGGAACTAAGGCCATCGCAGCAATTCAAGTATCAAGTTTCTTTATTCCTTTTTAAGACTCCTTTTTTATTGGATTATATACTCCAGTATTATTAACTTTTTACAACATATATTTGCTGGAAATTAAAATGCTCCCTATATTTAGATGCACTAGTTGCAACAGAGGGAGTAAATACAGTGGCACAGCACTGTATGATAAACAAAGCTACCACATATTCTCTAACAATGTCATGCAAATTTCATGTCCTTAGGGTTTGACTTTCTTGTCTGTTTGTTAGGTCCACCCAAGCATTTTGGATCTTGACAGGGTACAAGCATCATTATTTTTGATATGCTATTCATGTTTCATAGTCCTGGGTAGAGCAGATGTTTGTTTGAACAAATAATGAGAATGGTCCACCGGGGGAAAATGAAGGGCCCAAACTGCTGTTAGCAGTTCCTTTGTACACGTGAAATGTGGAGTCACCATAAGTATGGAAGCACCACTTTATCAAGCACAGAGAATTGAAGTCTATTTTGTTTGTGTTTAGCCTTGTGATTGCACCTTTTGTAGCCCTCTGTTTGAATTTAAAGTCTGAAAACTTGAATACTTCACAGGAAGTTGTGAAACAAATGACACTAATGAATCATCAGAACTTTCTACCTCTCCTTTGCCTGCTAAATTTAATTTCCAGATGAATATTTAACTAATAAATTCTGCAACACTTAATAAAATCATTTCACCATTTTTCATACAATTATCCAATGTTTGCTCATTTTATACCTTGGAAAATCAAATGTTTAAAACTTTGAAACTTAACCTGTTGGAAATTTGAATTCTGATCTACTAAGTCTAAAGGGCTTATAGGTAGCTTATTTCCTAGTGATTCAAAATATTCTGCTACAACACATTTCTGTGCTGAATAACTGTTTCAAATGTGGAAATGCTTAATTGTATATGTAAATTGGTTAATATTTTAATAACCATATACATAAAATGAAGATTACAGCAAAAATTCTTGTCAACCCACATTTTGCATTAAAATCAAGAATTTCTTTCTAAAGTCACTCCTTCCAATTAACCCAATACCCATTAATGATGCTTCTTAATATAAGACATTTAGAAGATACTCCTTTACTGGGTCTAGAACAAATCACAAACCAGTTTGAATGAACTATGGAAATGAGGGGCAATTTTATTGTGTCAAATGATCATTGTTTTTTGCCATGTAACCATGCAAAATAACTAATGATTTTAATCTTTTACATTTTGATCAATGTTATTTCTTGGGTAGGGTTGATTTTTTTTTCCTTGAAATTTTACAGACATAAAAACGTTGTCACAGATCACATATTAAAAAAAAAATTCCTTGCTGTATTGTTAGTTTACACCCTTACTGTGTTCATAAATAATTTGAAGCTTTAAAAAGCACATATAATGGGGGGAAAAAAACTGAGTTCAAAAATCCAGGAAAAAGAAAATAAGTTTTAAATGAGATAAAGTCAAGCAATTAAGTTGGAATAGAAACTCCATTGCTTCTAAAGGCTCTGCATTTTCTAGCAGAAAAAACAAGAAGGGGAAAATTTCAATTATGTGATCTACAGTGTGTATAAGAAACTGCTGGTTGTATCACATATTACGTGACTGGATAGAAGTGCTTGCTCAATCTACTATGATAATCATATTGTAATAGAAAAATGTCAAATCAATATTTTACACACCTAAAATTTACACAACAATGCATGTCAAATATAACTCAGTAAAAACAAACTGCTTTAAAAAAATAATGTAAAATATTCCTAAAAGAATCCTGAGAGACACTGTTCCCACGAGTCCTCAGGTAGAAGTTGTATGAAATGTAACTGGCAGGATTCTCCACAATATTCCTGCAGCAAATAAAAAAGTAAGATACTGAGGCCTGTTTCTAACAATGTCTCTCAAGGCAGGTCAACAAAAACACAATGCAAAAAACCAACAAAACCCAGTTGAGCGAAAGTGCATGAGGCAAGAGAGGTACTAAAATGATGCAGTACAAGCAAGAAGCTCTCTTTCATCTGACAACCCATGAATACATTTATAGAATCTAGAAGTATAGTTGGACTGTTTATCCTTCAAGCAACATTCCACAAACTTCTGATAAATAACAAATGGCAGTGAATTTTAGGTATTTTTTAACAAAAATATGAAACAATGATTCAAAATTGCTTAGAAAATTTTTTATCTCGATTTCTTTTAAAGTTCCTATTTATCTAAAGCTTGCCTGGTGATAACTAATATTTTTAGTCAAGGGTTACCAGAACTAAGGTCTCAGACGTGCCCCTCCTCCATACCTTGCCCACCCTTGGCATCTGAAATGACACGGTTCTTAATTCTCAATCTCTTCTTTTGCCTGTCCTTCAAATTAAGAGGAAAGACAAGATTATTTGCACCATTACCAAAAAATGAAAAAAAAATTTCCCGCCCCATTCGCTCTCATTTTTCATTTGGAATTAATTCAGAAATTAAAAGAAAAGCAAAACCATAGAGCCTTAACTTCCACGGCTTTTACCTTTCCAGATTAGTTGGTGCCAGACTGACTAGTCATGAGTATAGTCACAAAGCTTTGGGAATGCGCAGTAAAGGCACAAGCTGCTTTGCAAAGCGTTGAAACCAGTAAACTGGGCTGCCTAGCGTATGTTCTGCTCGCCTTCATTCCTGCCAGCGCCTTTTCCTCTTCTTCTTCAGAAAAGTTAACTTACCATATCATATCACATTAGACCTAAAATATCACACAAATATATAGTAAAAGCAAGGATTATAGGATAAATACACCACCTGCATCAGGTAGTTTTCAGAGAAGGAACTTTTTGGTTCATCCTCTGCGGCTCAGCTCATGTGCTGCCGCTAGAGCAGCGGCTGCCGTAAATCTCGCGCTGTCGCTATTTTCGCTTTTCACCTTTTGCCTTGAAAGTGAAAATTACTTCCGATTTCTTTCAGCTGGTGAAAACCAGTACGGTAAGCTTTCCTCAACATCATGGAGTAGCGATGGGAAACTGACTTTAAGTGAAACAAACGTAATGAAACCAATTTTAATGGAGGCTAATCAGGTTCTCTGGCATGTTTCTACTTACAAAAACATCACCAAACTAATGTTTTTCATTTGAATTTTATTTTTAATCAATTTTTCTGAAGGCGCCTAACACAAACTTCTAAATAAAGCCCCAAAACACTTCTAATATTAAACAATGATGTGTATTCATCCATTTATCTTTCCAAACCACTTATTCTAGTTCAGGGTCTCAGGCAGTTGACATCTCGCCCACAGCTCAGGGCACAAATGATGTTGGACAGGACACCTTTCCCTTCAGGAACACACACACACTCTCACTCAGACTGGGACCATTTGGACCCACCAGTGAACCGAACCTGAACAAGAATTGTTTTTCCCCAACAATTTATGAAGAAAAAGCATCAAACAAAACAATATTATTCAGGGGCCTATTATATGCCTTTAGTAAAAGTAAAGTGATGTAACTTAAACTTTCAAAAAGCAAGGGGATACCTACTTTCATAATGAGTCAAAGGGAGCATATCAATATGGTTGAGTAAATTTTTGTGATTCACATCGTTATCACTGACATTTTCCACCCTTCAAACTTGAGACAACCAGACTCAACAATTTAAGACTTACTCTTGTAGATACAAAAAAGTCTTTATAAAATTATTACCCAATGTCCAGAAATCAATCTGAAAAGAGCAATAAACTCAAAGTCATTCCCAAAGTCAATATTCCCAAATCATCAGCTCAGTATTTGGAGAAAAAACTGAATGCTTTAGCACTCAATGTCTTGGAAGGAAACAGATTCAGCTGGCATTTGAAAGGTGAAATAATAAAGGGACTTTGTATAGAGATAAGGACACACAAGAAATGCAGAAAAAAGTTACTATATCAGCAGGAAATTGTTTCATCTTCCCATCTGAAAGAGGGAATAGGAGAAAAACATGTAGCCAAAGACATGTTAGAACAGCAGAAGTTGTACTCCCAAAAGGACAAATCGGTTAAGGGAGAGGTGGAGACCTAGAAACACAAAAACTCCTCCTCTGGCTCTCTCCTCTTCCGAGCCAGACCTTCCCTTTGGAGGAGCCTAACTAAAAGTCAGAGCCTGGGAACCTTACTAACAGAACAGAGAAAAAGGAAAAAAGGAAGGTGGCTAAAAGTACGAAGCTTAATGACTTTGTAAAACAAAGACACTTCTGGTGCTTCCGTGGAAGACCAAAGGTCATCTTGGAAAAAAATGTGTGGATGCAATTGGGGTGTGGTCAGAAGCACCTAGATAGCTTGCATTGTGTTTGTCTTGATGGCATAACACCTAATTCCTCCCTTTCCCCTCCCCCTCCCCCCCTCCTCTCTTCTCTCTCACTAAAACACCTTTTCCACTTATGGTTCTTAAAGAACTTACTGATTTCATAAATATTCCTGGTCTAGCTCATTTCCAAAGGCAACATTTTTGTTTTTCACCTAGGATGGCAAAGCATTATATGAGAATATTGAAAAGTGTGAAAGTTTGCAGTCATGTGTCCTCAATCCCATGCTTATGGAAGAGAAAGGGAGAAAAACATAACTTAACCCAGCTGTACCCTGATCCTTATTATAAACTCTACTTTCAGCTCTTTCTAATCAACAATGTACAGAGAATCTCATTTTTTTAATTGGAGAGAAAAGGCAACAAAGACAAAGGAGAGAAGCTTGATGGAAGGATGCTAGCTGGCAAAGACTCTTTACCTACAGAACACCACTTTTACATCTGAAATGTCATTTGCACATATTCAGCAAGGAAACGTATTTCAAAAAGTAATTTAAACTCAAGCTCAACAGCTGGTCTGAAACAAAAGCTAGCTTTCAAGCATTTTTTTACCCTTAAATGTAAAGCTGGAAGAATACTTCTTCAAACACTCCCACGGCACACATTGTTGGTGAAAATTATATGCTGCAATGGGTATGGTAGGACAGCTTTACTTACATTCACTCTATATTGTGTCATAGAGAGAAAAGGGAAACTAAGGTCCACAACAATAATTGAAAGATATTCAAGCTTCAGAATTACTCCAGAAAGCTACACAGTCCCAGACTAAAGTCAGACTGGAAGCTGGAGCATTCCTCTTGCCAGAAGAAAGCTTATCAGATAATACTCCATAGAGCTCCATAATAATCTCTTTACCCTGGGATCTGGTGAGTGTGACTAAAATAAAAAACGATTAAAAGTATATTAGGTATGAGTTGCTCTGGGCCTGCAAGATACATGTTCTATCACAATCTTGAAAGTTTCATATTAATTAAACACGGCACAAGTCTTCATTCACTGAAAATGGCAGAAGACTGATAACAGCTGGCTCTCAGCACTCTCCCTAGGATGGCCAAACTAGAGCCATGGATACAACTGACCTTCCAGTTCTGGAGCAAAAAAAGAGTCTGTCTGTGGCTGCCAGCATTACCATTTGCTCTTGGGGGTCATGTGATGCCACTGTGGTGTGCCAATCCCTCACCAGCTGTCCAAGCTGTTGTGCCATCAGAGGCCCATGCCAACAAGCTTTATTCTTTGATGGCAGTTGGCAGCGATGCTCGCTTTCAGGCCAACACTGGTCATGGTGGAGCTTTACCTGTTCATAAGGCCATAACAGTCCTCAGAGTCATCCCTCTGACTCCAGACCTTCAGAGCTGCAGCTTCTCAGAGAGAGCAGGAGACCTACAACACCTCCTATCACACTAGGGAGTTAAATTCAAGATTGTGTTGTCTCTCCTTTCCATATTGCATATTCCTTTGTTTTTGCTTTTGGGAAAAATTTAGACCTAATGGCTTTCATTGTCTTCTAAAAACACACATAAGCCATGCAAGTGTTTTTAATGACATTCTTTTCAGAAGACTCCACACAAACTTGCCAGCAATGCCAAAGTAGAGGACCTTCTATGGGTAAGAAAAATTCAGGTAACAGGAATCGAAGTCCTAGATGCTGTCCTAGGAGAGAAGAAACTCTTTCCTTTCTCTGATGAATTTTCTGCAAGGAAAAATAAAGTACATAATTACTTTTCAGGTCACTCAGCTATGCTAAATTCATAATGAAGTTATTCATTTATTTATTCTAAAATAGTTGAGTTCCAACTGTTTCAAAAAGTGTGAAAAGCACTGTCTAATGAGAAAAAATGTTTTGTCCCACTGTTATAGAATTTACAGTCTCAAATTACCAACATGCAAACCAATAGACTCATCTCTGGAGAAACAAAACATCATCAGCTTGTGTTTGAAGGGTGTGTAAGCATAGCCAAGAATAGGATATGTACATAAACTGAGCTATGTTAAAAAAAAAAGTGCAAATGATATATTCCATGCCTAGTTCTAAGAGTGACTGAAAAACTACCTGATTTGAGGAAATCAGAAATAATTTTAGGAAAGAGACACATCTAGTGAGAACCTGAGAAAGATGAAGAAACTTAATGACAAAAACAGAAGAGTGGAAATTTGCAAATTACACTAAAAAAGGAGACAATGCCTTAAAATTTGAGATATTCAAAGAACTCTTAAGGGGAGCAAAAAACTTTCATTATGTTTTTCAAGTGCATGTTTAAAATACACAGACTCAAGTTTTATCTATCAGTTTGCTCTTTAGAGAGGTACTCTCAACTATGTTTTCATCTAAGAGATATCAGATAAATTCATAACCCGTAAGATTATCCTTCATTTTTATTCTATCATGAAAGAGTGTGTTTCTTTCTGCTGATTCTTTGTCCAGAAGAATTAGGTAAAGAAACTTCCTTTCCAAAAGCAAATACTTCACATAATCTTAGTGGAAGAGTAAATTGACATGATGTTTCTGAAATTTGGCAATTGGCATCAGAAGCCTAAAACATGGGCAAATTATCGGAATTATAAGTCTACTTTTAGGAACCTGTCAGTGAAACAATCAAAATATTCACAAAGATTTGGTGAAAGATATTTAGTGTAAGGATACTCATAACATAAAATAAATATAAGGCAATTTAAATATCCGTAGTCATAGATGTGATAAAATAATTTATTTGTAGCAATATAAAAGAAAGATCTTAAAAATATTTAAGGATATAAGAAAATGATTCCCCGTTTAAAAAGAAATCTTATAAACTATGATCAGTATGACCTCAAGTAAATAAAACAATAATGTATAAAAAATACACAGATGGGAAGAAATACATGAAAAATATTAAAACTTGTATCTCTTGCTGGTAGCGTGAGTGAAATGTATTACCGCCAGTGCTTTTCTGTCAATTATTTAAAATTTCTACAATAGATATTTTGTGAAAAACAATCTTATGCATCAAGTTTTTTGACCCTACTTAGCCGAGTAAGAATGAGTTTTGGGCCTGGGATATTTCCTTACCAACAGACCGAGTCCCCATAGGTTGTGGAAGATTTAGCACATTATATGGGAATATTTTTCCTATTACAGCTCAGTGTATATACTACTTCAACTTTTTCATGGATGTCATATGGCACCTACCTGACCCCACTGCTGTATCTATTCCCTGGGGAGGGAATGAGGTTCTTCATTCCGTGGCACAAGACGGGTGCAAGCAAGTCATATGCCCTCTATCAGTTACCTTGAGGGACCTGCTGCCCATGGGAGATCTCTGCCTCCTCCTGAAAGTGATCATGCTCTGTCTCTTCTCTATGTGAGTAAAGTATTGTTCTGTCTAGTACTTGAATACATTGTGTTTTCCTTGGCAAACTCTGATCTCAAGAAGCAGAAGTATTTGGACTTCTACTGATAAAAGATGTCAATTCCTCAACAATATATATTACCAGTTCCACAGAGAACCAAATGCCATATTGGGGATGAAGGGAGTGAATATAACATAGTTTATTTTATGTTTTATGGTAACAATTAACCACATAACACTAGATCTACCTACTAATCAACATCTTCAGTTTATAGTATAGTTTGGTTAACTATAAGCACAACGTGTACTATGGCAACTCTCTAGAGCTTTGCTCCTCTTGCATGACAACCAGTCTGTATCCATCAACATCAATTCCTCTTACTCTGTATTCCCCCAGTCCCTAACAACCACCATTGTGTTTTCTGCTTCTATGATAACTTCCTTTTAGCTAGTTTTCTGTTATCTGTAACTTTTTGTGATAAAACAAATAAGCAAAATCATGCAGCATTGTCCCGGATTATCTCATTAAGCATAATAGCCTCAAGATCCATGTTGTAGCGCAGGATAGGATTTTCTTCTTTTTCTTGACTGAATAATATCCAATTGTGTGTACATAACCCAGTTTCTTTATCCATTCTTCTGTCAATAAACATTTTGATTGCTTCCGCCTTTTTCCTATTGTGAATAATGCTGCAATAAGCAAAAGAGTAAAAATATCTCCTTAAGATCCTAATTTCAATTATTTTTGATAAATACTCAGAAGATTCTTGGCCATATAGTAGTTCAGTTCTTAGTTATTTGAGAGACATTCATACTGTTTTACCTTATAGCTGGTTTATTTTACAGTCCTACTAACAATGCAAACTTTTTCCACATCCCTACCAGAACTTGTTATTTTCTATTTTTTTTTTTTTTAAATAATGGTCATTCTAACAGGTGTAAGATGATACTTCAAAGTGAGTTTGATTTTCATTTCCTTGGCCATTGTTAATACTGATCATCTTTACATATACATGTTGGCCATTTGTATGTCTTCTTTGAAGAAATGTCTGTTCAATTTCCTTACCTATTTAGGCAATTCTTTTTGCTACTGAGTTGTAGGATTCTCTTATAGACCTTGAATATTAACCCCTAGTCAAATTATGGTTTGCAAGTATTTTCTCCCCTTTCTTTGGTTGCCTTTGATTTTGTTACTTGTTTCCTTTACTGTTCTGCAAGGTTTTTAAATTTTTTATTAAAATAACATTGATTTATAACATTTAATAGATTTTAGTCTCATTATCTTGTAAATAAATATCTGTATACACTACATTATGACAACCAGAAATCGAATGTCCATTCATCATCATTTGTATCTGATTTCCTGGCTTCTTTTCCCTTCCCACCTAGTAACCATTGTTTTGTTCCTATAATCTAAAAGTTTGGTTTTTGACCATTTTTTTCTTGTTGTTGTTCTTTATCTATCCCATATGAGTGAAGTATTATGATGTTTGTCTTTCTTCATCTGACTTATTTCCCTAACCATAATATCCTCTAGTTCCATTTATGATGTTTCAGATGGCAGAATTTCTTCTTTATAAATAGCTGAGTGGTATTTATTCCATTGTATATATATATATATATATATATATATATATATATATATATATATATATATATAATTTTTTATCCATTCATCTGATGGGCTCTTAGGTTGTTTCCAACTCTTGGCTATTGAAAATAATGCTGCAATCAACGTGATGTGCATATATCACTATATGAAATAGTATTTTCATATTCTTGATGTAAATACTAAGACATGGGATAGTTGGGCCATATGATGTTTCTCTTCTTAATTTTTGAGGAATCTTCCTACTGCTTTCCATCATAGATGCAGCACCTTCCATTCCAATCAACAGTGTACAAGTATTCCCTCGCATTACAGCCTTGCCAACACTTGTCACTTCTTGAATTTTGATAATAGCTAGCCAACAGCCATTCACACAGGCTTAAGTCAGTGTCTCCTTGTCGTTATGATTTGAGTTCCTTAATAAGAAGCTCTGAACTTCTTTTCAATGCCTGTAGGTAGGCCATCTGTATGTATTCTTTGGAGAAGCATCCATTCAGGTTTTCTGTCTGCCTTTTATTCAGGTTATTTGTTTTATTGTTGAGTTTTATGAGTTCTTTATCTTGATATTAACTTGTTGGTGGACATACAATTTGCAAAAATTTTCTCCCATTCAGAGGTGAATTTTTGTTTTAATGATGGTTATTTTTCACTGTGCCAATGCTTTTTAATTTCATGTCGTCCCTTTTGTTTATGTTTGCTTTTGTTCTTTGAAATTGGATAACTATCCACAAAGACATCACTAAGGGTAAAGTCTAAGAGCTTATCACTTATTTTTTCTTCTCTGTATCTTATAGTTCATCTTGCATTCTTTATTTCATTTTGAGTTATTTTTCTGTATTGTGTAAAATATTGTTTTATTTTAATTCTTTTTATATGATTGTCCAGTTTTACCAACACCAATTATTGAAGAGACTTTCCTCATTCCATTGTATGATCTTGGTTCCTTTGTCATAAATTGGTTGTTCATAGATGTATGGGTGTATTTCTGGGCTGTTGGTTTTTTCCATTGCTCTGTGTTATCTGTTTTTATTCTAAGAACATGCAGTTTTGATGATTATCACTTTGTTGTAGAGTTTGAAGTCAAGGAATATGATACCTCCCTTTTGTTCTTTTTTCTCAGGAATTTTCTGAATATTTGAAGTTTTTTTACGTTCCAAATCAATTTTCGATTTTTCCTATTTCTGTAAATAATGTCTTCAACATTTTGATAAACATTGCTTTGATTCTGCATATTGCTTCAGGTAAAATAGCAATTTTAACAATGTTTACTTTTCCAATCTATAAACATAGGATAACTTTCCTTTTTTTTGCATTTTCTTCAATTTCTTTCAATTATATCTTATTTTCAGTGTACATGTCTTTTACATAATTGTCTAAATTTATTCCTAGATATTTTAATATTTTAAATCTATTTTAAACTTCTTAATATAATTGTAAGCAGGATTATTTTTAAATTTTTCATTCTAATGATTCTTTGTGTATAAAAATGCATGCCACTTTTTTATATTTATTTTGTAAGCTGTAACTTTATTGTATCCATTTATTACTTCTAAAGATTTTTCAGGGAGTCTTTTTATTTTCTTATGTATAAAATTATACCATTTGAAAATAATGACAGTTTTACTTCTTGTCTATTTATATGTTTGCTATTTATTTTTCTTGCCTAATTGCTCAGAATGGGACTTCCCGTAGTATGTTGAATAGTAGTGGTGATAGTAGGCATCCTTGCCTTTCTTGATCTTAGAGGAAAAGTTTTCAGTTTTTTCACTATTGAGTATGATGTCAATTTTTATCTGTCGTATGTGACCTTTATTATGTTAATCTATTTCCTTTCTATGTCTATCTTTTTAAGGAAGGTGTAGTCAGGAATGAAGGCAAATAGGCAGGTAGAAAGGAAGAGAGAAGAGGAATAAGCTTTTTAATTTTTATTTTTATTTAGTTGCTCATGCTAGATATTTTCTCCTAGACCTGGGACTCAAACCCAAAGATATATGGCCTGTGCTTTGGAGGTGACTGATGTAACCACTATTCCACCAGGTTGTGCCAGTGCCCATTTTTTTAATTTTTTAAATTTAATCATAAGTAGGTTTTCGATCTTGTCAAATGGTTTTTTCACATCTATTGAGATAATTAAATGATGTTTTTATCTTTCATCTTGTTACTATATCACATTAATTGATATTCATTTGTTGAGCCTTTCCTTCCTGAAGTAAACTCATTGGCAATGGTATAGGATCCTTTAAATATGTTATTGAATCCTGTTTGCTAAGATTTTGTTCAGGATTTTTGTATCTATGTTCACCAGAGATATTAGTCTAAAGGGTGCTTTTTTTGTTTGTTTGTTTGTTTGTTTTTGTAATAACCTAATATGGTTTTGGAGTCAGGAGAATGTTGATCTCACAAAATGCGTCAGGAAGTTTTTCTTCCTCTTCAATTTTTGGTAAAATTTTGTTAAAGGTGAATATTATATCTTCCTTGAAAGTTTGGTATTATACATTCAACAGTGAATTATATGGTCTTAACTTTTAGTTTTGGGGAATCTTTTGATTACTGCTTCAGTTTCTGTAAAAGTGATTGATATATTCAGATTCTCCAATTCTTTCTGATTCAGCTTTGGAAGATTATATAATTCTAAGAATTGACCCATTTCTTCTAGGTTGTCCACCTTTAGCTTGATGTAGTCCCACTTACCTATTTTTGTTTTAGTTGCTTCTGCTTTTTGTCTTATCTTCCAGAAATAACTGTGACAATCCATGTTGTGAAAATGTTCCCTTTTTTTTTTCTAGAACATTTCTGGACTCAAAGTCTTTCCTTCATTGTGGGTTAATTATTTTTGTGTATGGCATGAAAGTTCAATTTCTTTCTTTTGGATGTGGCTGTCCAGCTCTCCCAATGCTGGATAGCAAATGCAAGATGATTTCAGTTTGTTGAAGATACTGTCCTTTCCCCATTCTTGACAGCCTATGAATGACCATCTGACTATATATCTGAATTTCACTTCTGATCTGTCTCTTCAGTTTAATTGATCTATATGTGTTGTTTGTATACCCATGCCATAATCCTTTGATCATTTTAATTTTGTAATAAGCTTTTAAATTTGGAAGTATGAAGTCTTTGTTCTTTTTTCAACATCGTTTTGACTATTCAGGTTCCTTTGTGATTACAAATAACAGTATTTTTCTTATTTCTGTAAAAAATACCTTAGGGATTTCACTGAACCATAGGTTGCTTTAGATAATATAGTTATTTTAATAATATTAAGTATTTTGGTTCATAAGCGTGACATTTCCTTTTTATTTGTGTCTCCTTTAATTTCTTCCAATGATGTGTTATAGTTTCATTGTGCAAGTTCTGTACCTCCTTGATTAAATTTATTTCTTAGTATTTTATTATTTTTGATGCTATTGCAATTGAACTTGTTTTATTAACTTCCTTTTGGGATTTTCAGTGTTAACATAGAAAGTCAACCAATTTATGTTTGTTATTATGTACCTTACAATTTAGCTGGATTAATGTAATCATTCTAAGAGATTTGAGATACTCTTTAGCGTTTTCTATATATAAGATTCTGTCTTCTGTGAACAGAGATAGTTTCACTTCTTTTCTGCTCTGCATGTTTTTATTTATTTATTTCTTCCTCATCATTATGGCTATGACTTTCAATTCTTTGTTGATTGCAAGTAGCAAAATGAGCATCTTTTTCTACCAGATTTAAGAGCAAAAGCTTACTTTTTCCATCATTTAGTTAATTCAACTGTGGGATTTTCACACATGACTTTTATTTTAATAAGGTAATTTCTTCCAAGTTTTCAGTGTCCTTTTTTTTATCATGAGAGGTTATCGAATTTTATCAAATGTTTTTTCAGCATTTATTGGAATGAGTATGAGTTTTATCCTTCATTCTGTTAATGAGGTGTATCACAAATGATTGGTTTTCAGATGTTGAAGTAGCTTTATAGTCCAGGCATAAATCCCCTTTGGTCATGGCATATGATCCTTTTAATGTGCTATTGAAATATGTTTACTAGTATTTTGTTGAAAATGTTTGTATTTATATTCATCAGGATTATTGGCTTGTCTCTTTTCTTATAATCTTTTTCTGGCTTTGATATTAGGTTAATACTAGATTTAGGGAATGTTTAAGTGTTTCCTCCACTTTAAGTTGTTGAAAACTACTGTTGTTATTTAAATGTCAGAAGAATTCACCAGTGATCCCATCTGATCCTGAACCTTCTTCTTCACTGGAAAGTTCTTACTTATTGATTTGGTCTTCTTCATATTTATAGTTTGTTTAGATTTTCATTTCTCATAAGATTTCACTCTTGGTATATTGTATGTTTCTAGAAATTTATCCATTTCTTCAAACTAATTCAATTTGAATGAAAGGTTCTACATGTGTCTATTAGATCCATGTGATCTATAGTGATACTTCTATCCTCTGTTTTCTTATTAAACTTATGTCTGAATGTTCTATTAATGAAAGTGGGGTATTGAAATCCTCTGTTATTATTGTGTTACTCTTAATATTTCCCATCAGTTCTGACAGTGATTTCTTCATATAGTCACTGCACTCCTGGCCACCAGTCACTTCATTTACCCTTTTGCTTGCACAGATTAACTTTACTAAAATGCCACTTCTATTGTGTTTGTCTCTTTGCTAAACAATCTATAATAATTTCCTGACACCAACTCCATTATGAGTCATAATAGATTTTATGAATCTTCTTCCTAACTTACCATATATAAAATTGTATAACTTCTTTCTAATAGACAAACAAGATCTAATTTTAACAATTGCTGTACTTCTCTTATTAGTCGTTAATATTTGCATCCAAGCAACTCCTCTTATCTGCTGAATCCAATCTCGGGAACCTTTAAATCTAAACTCATCTTACTTCATTCAAAACAGATGGAGCTAACTTCTTGAGTCTCTTTAAATTCTCTCTCCTGGTGAAAAATATAGTACCTATATTATTTACATTGGGTTAGTTATTTTCATCTCACTCCAATTGTTTACTGTGTATAGTCTTGTTTCCAAAACCAATATATTATGGAAACATTTTAATGGTTTATAGCTATATATAAAATGCATCACACATGGCTAAAAATATTGCTTCAGACTCTCAGAAGCTATAATAAATACAACATGAACTTTGTATAGAAACAAAGTATTTCCTACCACAGATTAAAATTTTCATTTTTATATCACAATTAAAAAAATTTCATGACAAAATTTTAAAATTATCTTTAGTTCTATTAAAGGAATATAAACCTTGTTAACATGTAGAAATATATTCAAGGCTTTTTTTTCTTTATAGGCACAAATATTTTTTAATATACACAAATGTAATATGTTGCTTTTCTTTTTAGCAATTTATTGCTAACATCATAAAAATAATACATATATGCTTATATATCATTTTGAAATGCAACACAAGATTCTGTATATATATTAATTACCATAATGAATTCAACCAATTATTAAACATGTTTATTATTAAACATTTAACCTCTGTCCTATTTTTCTGTATTAACAAAAATACTATAATGAACATCGCTATAAATGAATCCTTAATCAGTGATCTGATTATTTTTGCATAGGAATTTTCCAAAAGTATTACTATTAAACAAAAAATAATGAGGTTTGTGATATATGGCACTGATTTTCCTTCAGGAAAATTTGTACCGATTTATATTTTATCAACTCTATGCCTAAATGGTTATTGACATCACACTCTCACAAATAATGAACATTATTCCTTTTTAAAAAAAACCTCATTAGCTTTTTATGACATGGTTTTGTCCACTAGTTGCATTTCTCACTCATTAGTAAGGTTAAGATTTGACTTCTGTTCACTGCCCTCTTCCTATCTAAGCACACACCTTGAATTTGGAAGGGTAGTTTTTGAGATACTCCAGATAAGTGTTTTGCAGACTTTCTCTCCATCTCCAAAGCTACCTCACTGTTTAAAGTCTCCATCTTCCAAGCCAAGTGGGCAACTACTAACAAAGCTTTCTAAGAAATCTTTTTATACTCATAACCACCTATTAAGTCCGTTCGCTGTAAATATGGCATACAGCTGGCAATAGCACTACAAAGTCTTAAACTTTCCCAGGCATTCCCTTGTCAACAAGGAAAAAAAAATCTAAATGCCCTCATCAGAGTCTACAAGATAATATTTGCTAACCCTGGACATCTGACTCAAAGGCAAATCCACACTTTGAGGCACCTAAAGTTATGCAATATACTGGGCACAATTTAAGAACAATAATGTAAAGTTAGGGTAATAGTCTTGCAAAATGATGTAAACGAGGGAGCCTGAAGCTTACACTTTGTTGTACCTTTGTAGCAAAATTGCCTCTGCTTTGACCTCAGGTCTTGAAAATTCCTCATTTTCTCTTTTTCAGCCACATTGGACTTGTTGGATTGTCTTAATCTTTGAAGTCTTTACTGTATCTGCCTGAAACACTGCCCCTGCAAACCTTCCAGTAGCTGACTCTTTCTTTATCAGATCTCAGTCCGATTGTCATATTCTTAGAAAGCTCTTTTTTGACACACAATAAAATACAGCCCCATACCACCACCCTCCTCCCAGGAATCCTCTTCATTACAGTATTCTACTTGGAGTTCTTTATCAGTAGTTACAAGTATCTTGCTTGTTTATTAATTTGTGAGCTGTTTCCCTGCACAAGATCCTAAGAGAGCAAAGATTGTGTCAACAGGATTCACCTCCGTGATTGTGATGGCCTCAAATATCATCAGGCACATTCCATGCACTCGATAAATATTTGTAAACTAAATAAGAAAAAGAATGAATGGATAGACGGATGGATTAATCAATTATATTCTAAGTATGCAGATGTCACCCTCTGAGCTGGTACTATTTATATGGTATCTTTCAGAAATTCCTCAAGATATCTAGTTTGGTGATGTTTTACCTCTTTATTCCCTCTGATTAATCCCAGGTAGATTTTTTTCTTTTTCTTTTATTTATCATATTAAGAATTTAGAAAGGATGAGAATTAAAAGTAGGAACTCATAATTATCAAGAAAATTACTGTGCATTAAAAAGTCTCCATTTTTAACTTCAACAATGTTAACAAATTAGATTGTAGGCATTGATAAATAGTTTAACAACAAATGTATTAGAGCATATAAGACAGAAAGGACATTTATAGTTCAACAATTTTTTTTTTGTAAAGGAACCTGGAATGAAGGTAAGTAAGCAGGCAAACAGGCAGGCAGGAAGCAAGAGGAGGAAGAAGCAGCATTAAATTTTCTAATTTTTATTTGGTTAGTCAAACTAGTTATCTCTCCCCAAACTCAGGACTAAAACCTGGGGGTATGTGGCCTAACCACTGCTCCACCAGGGTGCACCTAGTCGAATAAATGTAACACCCATCTTGATATAATACTTGGTTTAATCATCTAAGTACTTTAAAACTAGTCTCAAATTTCCCTCAGAGAATAAAATGTTATCAAATAATCTGCATTTCTAAGTATATACCTGTTAAAATGGTGAGAGATTAAATTGTTCCACTTAGGTTAACTCACATTTCTACACGGTACTTACACATTTACTAGAGATTTAGAACAGCAGAGCCAAACCGTATTTGTCAAAATAACCAACAACCTATTTTCCTTCCCCTTGTTAGTATTTGTTGTTTGTCCTTATTACATAGTTCAAACATCTTCGTCATTCTATGCTCCTAGGAATGTGTTTGATCATATCATTCAAAGACTCAGATTTGAAAACTTTTTATCCTTCTATAATGGTGATTTCTGCAATATGTGTGTATCTCTATTAGTGTTGCCTTCTCTCTGTCTGTATGTCTTCCTCTGTCTTTATAGATAATAGATAGATAGATAGATGTTAGATAGATAGATAAATAGATAGACAGATAGATAGATAGATACACAGATACATAGATACATAGATACATAGATGGATAAGAGACAGATGTTTCCTGGCAATGAGCATGAAGTTCTGCCAGTGATAGTGACTCATTCAGGTTGCCAGAGGACAGTATTAACCATTTTTCTCTGGGAGTCATGTTTAACTGCCACAAGACCTGAAATTGATGCATTTGTATAATATAGATTTCTAAATATTGTTTTCCATTAGTTTCCATTTATGCTGAGCTCTAAGTTTGTTGTGTGAAAAATCCTATTCAAGGGTCCTTTGAGGGAAAGCCACTTTGTAAATGAGGGGTTAGCCAGCGAATCTTTATTGATCTCAGTGACTCCCCTAACCAGTGATGTGCTGGGTCCAGGCTCCCTGAAATAAATGTACAAGTTTATTCACCTTTTCTCACTTTTCCCACAGGGTGAAAGATAGCCCCACGTGTCACATATCTCCTCGGGAAAGTGTCAGTCCCATAAATTCATCAGGAAGCATACGCCATAATGTCACTGAGACAGTTTTATATAATATCAGATGTTCTCTAACCTCTTTGTATCTGTGTTTTTTTGTGTGTTTTAGGATCACAGAATGTTTTCTGTTTTCTTCATTAATAGCAATTTCTCATGCCTAAGTCTAAACCCAGTGAATCATAATTTCCAGGTGGAAGTATAGTCTTTCACAAACATAAAATATCCCGATGATTCAAAAGTGCAGCCAGGATTAAGAATAACCATTAAAGGATCCATATTCTTCCATCTTCAACACAGTGCTTCGGTGAATAATGTTGGAAGTTTTAATCACAACTTACTTCCTAGTCATTCAAGTAAGTCAATAGATCAGAAATATTTCCCTCCCTGATTCCCTTATCCTCTTACCTTTCACTTAGTAGTTTGCCCACTTGCCACTAAACTGCAAGTTTCTGAGAATTTCTCTTTTATATTTGAACAGTCCTTCCTCTTTGCTCTAAACCTTCATCTCCCACTGGGAACATCAGAATTTACTGCAATCTACAGTCTAATATATTTGGAACTGCAAAAAACATGCATGACCTCTCTGTGCCTTTTTAGTGTAACCAAAATTCTAGACACCTGACAGAAACTCAATAAATACACTGAGAATAAATCTTTACTCCAGTATATAAATCCCCATATTTCAGGAAAACTTTGACAAATGATCAAGCTGTTATTAAGATAAGAGGGATAGCTTTGTAACATTTTCCCCATGTATGCACTTTCAAAGGTTTTTGAATTTATTCTGAATGATCAATATTTATAGCAAGATAGTTTAGACTATACTATTACTTCATTTATAATTAACTACCCCAACTATTACAAAGAAGATATTATGTCATAACATTAACAGTTTCTAAGTCGCAGCTTAAAGAACTTAGTTCCTGGCCAAAAATAACATATTAGGAGCAAATTTGTGTAGAAGCTACAATGATACATCACCTCATGGCTGTGAGAGGGGCTTATAGCAAAATGATAAGAACAAATATTGGCAAGTGTGTGGAAAGAAAGGAACTTTCATACACTGTTGATGGGAGTTATTTTGGAAAACATTATGGAAATTTTTCAAAAAATTGAAAATGGAATTATCATACCATCTAGTAATCCCGCTTCTAAGTATCTGTCAAAGAATATGGAAGTATTAACACAAAGAGATGTATGCACATTTATTGCAACATTATTTATGATATTCATAAATAAATAATGAAGATCTGATATATATGTATATATACATATATATGCATAATGGGATACCATATGCCATAGAAATATGAAATTTTGTATTTGCAACCTGGAGAAAATTCAAGGATATATTTCTGAGTAAAGTGAGTCAAAATGAAAAAGACAAATATGGGATGACCTCACTTATATTTAAAATATGGAGATATAACACAAATAAACCAATAGCCTAATTAAGTGTTTGGATTAATAGGAGCAATGCTAAGGACGCCACAGGAGGAGGTTGGATTCATGTGGTAAAGGGGGTTACTGATGCCTCGTTTCCCTGTTCTTTCTTATCTTTTATTCCTCTTTGTGTTTGCCTATTATCATTAAAAAATGTAATAATAACACATTAGGAGCAAATTTTCGGATAGAAATGACAGTGGCTTTCTCCTCCAGGTTAAATCTCCTGAAAATAACTGACACCATTATCCAAGGTTAAACCTAGAGTAATTAATCATCAATGCTTGTTCCATTTTTCATTTCATTCTGTATCCTGAGTGATGGCATTCCCTGATAAAGATATTTATTATTCAATAGCTAGAAAAGGAGTCAGAACTTAGGACTTGTAGAGATAAAACATAGGAAAGCTGTATTGCTTGTGATGTCTCATTTCAGCATGACTATATTCATGGAATTTGTAGGATCAATTTGAGATTTACTTCCCTTAAATACTATGATTAATGCTAAGTGTAAAGTTTGAATTAATGTTAGTGAATTTCTACATCAGTGAAGAAAAATACTTTAATTAAATGATGATCTGAGATTATTGAGTGTTTAATAATAGAATAGTGACCTTATTCCCCTTGTGTTTTTCATATTACTGAGGTGACAGAAGTAACTGAGAGAAGATAGCAGGACTATTTGCAACCTAAAATTATGTTACTATTTTTATCCTAGGAACATAAAAAATCTGTACCTTAATTCTTCCTCTTTGATCAGTTCATTGATAGATATAGCTCTTTCTCAGGGGTTTCAGTGCTCTGAGGACAGTGAGCTAACTAGCCTGTGATGCAAACTTAGGATAATCGCTCACATTTTTTGTGTCTGTTTTCCATCTGTGAAAGGGCATATTTACTTGAAAATGCTTCCATTTTCATATCTCAGAGACGATATAAGAATTACATGACATACTCTGTGTGAAAGTTCTTGGAAAAGTTAACAAGCATTACAAAACAAAGTGGAATATAGAACATTTTTGTTCTTGCTTTACCTCTTCGCTGCCCATATATTTTCCTTTAGAAAACATAGGTCATCCGATAACATTCACCTCCATCAAGCTTTCTCAACCTCTACTGATATTTCATGCCATATTTAGCTGTGGGTATTGTCTTGTGCATTGTAGGATGTTTAGGAGCATGTTTGGTCTCTGCCTACTAGACGCCAGCAGCACCGTCCTGGTTGACGAGGACGGGATGATGAGGAATGTCTCTAGACACTGCCAGTGTCACTGGGGAGTAGGGCTTGGGAAGGCAAATCACTTATAGTTGAGAGCCACTGACTTATATCCTATTTTATACATGGGATTACATAGTTTCTTTGTTAAAAGTAATCATACTTTATAAGATATGCATAAGTATGGCAAGCAATACATTACATATGTATATATGTAAATGTTTATGAAAATAATCAGCAATGAGGCTCTCAAACTGAGTATTAGCACAGTAAGTTCTATTAAAATATGCTTCAAAGATAAGAGGTGTATTAAACCAAGCATCACGAAGTTACACAAAAAGACTATTATCAAGTACAGAATATTTGAAATTCATGCAGATGAGTATCCTAACATGATCAGATTTCATATCATCAAAGCTTAAATGAAAACTAAGAGACAGATAATTAAGTCAATTTAAAATTAATCTTCCTCGTAAATTACTAGAACAAAAATGGTAGTGTCATCGGAGGCTACCAATCAAGTGTGTGTGTTTGAGATGATCCTTGCTTAATTATTCAACAATGAGGAATGAGAACAATGGCCCACACTCTCAATATCTTTTGAATTTCACAGTTAGCTCTTGAAGTCCTCATTATTTAATGACACTCTGTCAGGATGAAAACAGAAAGAAGAAAATGTTATTTCCTCATATTTGATGGGTTTTATTTCTGTTGTTTTGGCAACTCAAGTATACCAGCCATCTGGTTGCTCTGGTGAGCCTTAAGAGTGGTGACTGTGTCGTCCACTGTGAAAGCCATCATGAGCTGAAAGCAATGATAAGCTTCCTGATCTCACCAAAGCCAAATGGTACTGAGAGAGAGAGAGAGAGAATTTCACTTTCACTCCAGGTCAGGTAAAGGCAAAAGAAAGATAATAAGGGGAGAGGTTGGTGCTCTTAACCTTTAAAAAAATTTTTTTTTACCAGTTGCCAAACTTACTTATAACTCTTATTTATTATCTTATTTCCTTAAAGTAAAATATCTGCATCATGGTCAAAGATGCCTTGTAAATACTCTCTTATTTCTCCCTCAGACATTTGAAAAAAACACTATGTCATTAAAACAACTAGGAAAATCTGACTTCTACTAAATCTGTCTTCTCTTTCATGTGATTAAAATATCAGGATAGTATATATTTTATTAGATATGTTTTCTCCCTGTTTTACAATTACAAAGCCAATGAATAACCCAATCCCAGTTTCTGGTTTGAGGAAATATTAATAACATTTGTTAAATAGTTACTAATAGCAGACCCTTTGCTAAACATGTCCAAATACTCTCTTGTTTAATCTTAGAAACAGTTTAAGAGGAATAGTTGGCCATATTATGGGAAGTAAGTTTGACTCTGAGGATCTTTTTACCAGGGAATGTTCATCGAACAGTGATACAATAGAATAAGAGGAGAAGAAATGGGGGAGAAGAGGAAATTGAAGACAATTAGGAAGCTAGAGTAACTATATAACCATCTAAGTAGGAACTAAAATGTAGAATGAGAATGTGTAAAATCAAAATGAAAAAGAAAGAAAGAAAAATAAAGGACATTTATTAGAAATGCAAAAATAGAGCACTAGGACTTTCTTATGGAATGTTGGGGAAGAACCATGAAATAAGCTAGGAGTCAGTCATTCCGGTACATCTAGTTAAAACACAATCAGACTGACATCAGCTGAAAACTCAGAGCAGCTGGACAACTCAAGAATCTCTCTATTATAAAGTCACTAGAGTTATATTTGTTACATTAACTATTGCAGACTTTATTTATGTTGCTGAAGTCACTGTCTCTACTCATACTTGTTATTTCTGGCATTAAAAAGATCACCAGGAAAAAATTTTTTCTGGCTTGTTAGGGTTCCAGTAAGTAAGTGTCCTACAGAGTCTTCTGTAATGGTGAAGTGGACAAAATCAGAACAACGGCCAGTCCTAGAATGTACCCATATACTTGCACTCCTGTTACCTTAATTTTGAGTCATGTCAAAGGAGGTGGAGGAGCAAGTTTGACCAGGAGGGACAGAAAGGGAGGTCACGTGCACTAAATTAAAAGTCAGCAGAAGCCGAGGCAACTATCAACAAGTACTTCTGCAGTCTCCAATTCCATCCAATTTTATGGCATTCTCTCTGGCTGCCAGGTAACTGATTCTTGAGTCCAGATGTGCTTTTATTTTGATTGGTCATCTGGGCCATCCTTCTAGAAAGACATGTAATTCTCAAATGGAACCACTGACAAGTTGATCCTCACACAGTAATCTTCCTGTCTCTCCAAGTTGGATTAGATCATTCTAGAGGCTTTTACAGTTCAACCTTTAAAGTGGTGATGTCACTTCTGTGCATATTATATTGACCTAAAACAAGCCTCAGCCTACAAATAGAAACTTTGGAAAATGTAGTGTCACCGTTTACTCAGGAAGAAAAGGGCTCAGATATTGGAGAACACAAGTTCCCAAATACATTATGAAACTTTAATAAGGTGTTATGGTAATTCCCTGATATACTACATATGTATGTGATTTTGTTGCCATTGTTAATTTTTTCTCTTCTCCTCTAAAATGTAAATTCCTCAAGTCTACACTATATCTGGTAGCCTTTTAAGTATGACAAATGACCCCACCCCAAAATTTAGTGCCTTAAAATAACAACTGCCTATTTAATTCACTTTGACAACTTGCATATGAATGAAATTGGGACTTTGATTGAAGCTAGGAGGTTCCTCTGGTGTCAGATGTGCTCATTCTTGTGAGCACTCTTGTATCTGCAATTAAATATGATTTGGCTCATCCATGATATGAGTCTTCTCTGATCCTTGTGATCTCTCCATCTTCAACAAGTAAACAAAAGTTGTTCAAAGCAGAGGTCATGCAGAAGAGCACAAGTTCTCTTGAGTTTCATAATAAGAAACAGCATTACATCAATTCTGTCTCATTATTGGCCAAAGCAAGTCATATGGCCAACCCAGATTTAAGCCGTCAGCCTCTGTATCTTGTTGTGAGAAGCTGAAAAATCTCATTGCAAAAACAGGTGCACAGGAATAGGAACAATTGTGACCATTTTTGCAAACAATCTACCAGTGATATCTTATCTGACTTGTTCATTGCTGTATGCCAAGCACCTAGAACAGAGCCTAACCATGGGTGCTGCAGAAAATTAGCTGAAACAATGAACCATCTGCTCACGACTCCTTAGCCAAAAATGGTTCCATAAATCACTCCTTCTCTGTTGCAAGTCCTTACAATATAGGATATATGCTTGCAAGAAACTACATTTTTATGAATATTAGCAATTAAAGCCCTATCTCTCTTTTTTAAGTGAAAACCAGCTTTCACAGTCTGCTTTCTCTCTTTTGTTCTTGCAAAATAAGATTAATTGCTTCCAGAGACCATGAAGCCACCATATTTCATAGAATGCTTTACCTCCAAGAATCTTGGAGAAGTTTCAAAATGCTTTCTCATCCATCTCCACACTATGTAACAAGATTGAGGAGTCTTGTTGTCTCCTTTTTTCTTTACCCTTCCCTTCTTTTCTTCCTGTATTCTTTTCTTTCTTTAAAGATGAAATCAGTGGTGACACAAAAGAAGGACCAGTTACCAATGAAGACAACTCCTTGCAATACTGGCCTGGGGAACTTCTTGAAAGGGTGGGCAAATGGGCAGGGGTACAGATAAGTGACAGAAATGCCTAAGACAGAATCAGATATTGAAGGGTCTATGAACCTGACTCATGTCCTCAATCATGTGTTAAGTGAACCAGAAATCAGAAAGAATTCACTGGAGACAAAAGTAAGCCTGTGGATCAGGGTCTACCATCTGCTACCTACCCATCACCACTCCTCCCACAGTCCCCCATTTTTCCCCAGGGCCCTCTACCTCTATTTCCTCCAGGCATTTTCCCACTGTGCCTCTGCCATGAGCCCCTTTCCACCTGTCCCACCTCCCCCCCAGCACAGGAAAGTCTGTGCCCCTTGGTCCACCAGTGTACAGCAGTGCTTTCTTGGCCAGTGGAGCAGACAGGGCCAAAGCCACTTCTGCTGCCTCTGCACTGCTCTGGAGGAAGGCCCTACAACTGTCATCCTCTTTCCCCTTCCTCAACAGGCAAGCAGCTGCTTCTTTGCTCTCCTCCCATGAAGAATCCTCCTGCAGTTTTCTCTGGGCTGACCCGAAGGTGTTGTGTGCCTTGGAAGGCTGTGACTTACAGCACCTGGGGGCAGGGCTGCAGACTCTGTACAGCCTCCTCACCTGCTGGATGCCACGATGCTGCAGATCATGTCCTGGCCTTCACCTTACCTCAGTAAATCTTACTGGGGAGACTGTCCCCATAGCTATTGCTGCTGCTGCCTCCACCAGCACCCCCAGCTCTGAGGCCACCACTCTGTCCCCAGGAGCCTGCTCACCAGCCCTAAACCTGAAAAGCCTCCAACTCCTGAGTCAGTGGGTGCCGAGGAGCTGCTAGAGTGGAGCTCCACTCCACCATTGCCTGCCAAAGTTGGGGTTCCCTGTTGCCCATTGACACTGCCTCAGTCCTGCCCAGCCTCCGTCCTCTTGAGCAGCCATCACTGGAGTATGTCCTGCTACCTTCAAGTGCCAGCTCCCTGTCTGCACCAGTGGGCAGTAACCCCGGGGCTGGGACGAGGAATTCCCTAGGACACGTGGAAAGAGAGCCCAGACCTCAGTGGACTCCAGCCCTTCCAGGCCTGGGCGGCCATGGGAGTGGGTCCCAGCCTTCTTCTCCAGTCCTCAGCCCTGTCTTCTGTTGGTCCCACGAAGGCAAAAAGGCTCAACCTCTGAGAAGCCCTCTTCTTCCCACCCCTTTCTGGAGAGGGGGAAACCCTTGTGAACCCTACGAGCCTCACCGAAGTAAGAACAAGATTAGCTCACCTTTTTAAGTGTGGACTCCAGGGGTTGGAGGCCAGTCAGGAACCTGCTCTCTGGCCCACCCACCTGGTTTCCTTTTCTTACCCTAATTGTGGTAGAAGCCCTTTGCAATGTTGTGGCATTTCCATGTCTTACTGGCAACCACACGATTCAGGGGAAGGGGTGCCTGTGGGAGGAGCAGCTGGATAGCATCAGAGACTCCACCTTATTCCCCCAGGCCTCTCTGTCAATTCGTCTCAGGTGTCACCCAGTAGCCACTGCCCAGTAACTCCAGGCAGAGGGCTCACATGTCTGCACCTGAGCCACCGGAAGCCCCAGATCCTATGAAAGGCCACCTCTCGATGCACAGAGTCATTGAATTTAGAAGAATTGGGATTACTTCCTTATGATTGCCTTTGGCTTACATTTTGTCTTTGAGTCCTTGCACCCAAGAAAGAGGAGCAGGAGTGCCAGCTTACAGGTACTTCTGGTTTAGAAAAGTCTCTGGCCAGGCAGGGACCACAGGAGCTGAGTCCTGCCTGCCTTTTCCTCCTCAGTTTCATGTTACAAGAGTTGCTGGAGACAGTTTCAGATAATTCTTTAATTTACGAATGCTGTACAAATTTTAGCAGTTCAGTGATAAGTCAAATAAAACCCTGCATTAATGATTTGTGGGGGGGAAATCTAGATGCTCAGGAGCCTGTATTTTCTAGGAATATCTAGTTTATGAATCAAACAGGTCTTCTAAGGTTCTCGATAGTCGACTTGAAGAGCAAAGCGAAAAGTTTTGCTGTCCACTTGGTCAACTGGACAGACCCGGTCTTCTGAACTTTGTGTATCATTCGCATATCGCTTAACACAGTAGGTTGGGATGATTCTGCTCGAAAGCCTATTGTAGTTCCTTGGAATTTTGCCCTCTCCAAGAAGCAACATGTTCTTTAAAAAATAAAAAGCATCAATAATTGGGGAATTGATCCAACCATAGCATTATGAGGTAACATGTCTCAAATACTCACCCAATGACAGGTTGTTCAAATACTATCACATGTGTGATTACCTGAGAAAACAAATATCCATGGAAGACGCAACCCTCAACTTTCCCTTTTCCATCATTTGCCCAAATCTCTTTGGCTCAAAACCTCATTAATATCTTTAACACCCTCTATCTTCATATTCAAACACAAGTCCTGACAGTGCTTTCTTTAATGTATTTTTCAGAGTTTTGCTTTTTTTTCCATTCCTTCTGCCAGCATCCCATGTTCAAGCCTTTATTGTTTCAGGCCTACCTTACTGAAATTATCTCTAAACAGAACATTTTTGCTTTCGTTATTAGCACTCCTCACTAAAACTGTAGTTGTATGTTTTTAACTTGGTTTATAAAGTTATGATCTCAAGCACCTTCTACACTTACCCACCAAGATATGAATCTTTGGCTTTGGTTAAAATGATCTAATTGGTATTTCTAAAAGTATCTGCTATCAAATTTTAAATGGTATATTGTGTGAAATCACTTGGCAAAAACCACAAACATTGCATACATCTGGCTTGTATGACAGAAGTGTTGTCTTGTCTATCTGGGATCTCTCTGTTGTCACCCTTTAACGGTTAAATGATTCTCTTAAGTTCTGCCCCTGATTTTGCCCAGAAAATTCTTTCTTTTATCTAGTTACTCCAATTCCCATTTCTCTGCCTTTAGACTCATCTTTTCTCTCTCTAGATCTTTTGGGTTGGTATAAACTTAGGAAGTTTTGAGACTGCATTTTTCTCTAGGATCACCACCCACAAAATCAAGCCAGACTGTCAGCATCTAGCAATCTAGACAAAATGTCATCCCAGGTCTCCACTTGACATAAAGAAGGCATCAAGCTATCTTTGGCATAAAGAATGTCTGCCATTTGATACAACTCCTCTTATACACAGAGCTCAGTCCTAGATGCCCTGCATAGTGTTTCCTACCCACCTCAGTCCACAGCGATCATTGTCCTCTGAATTCTTAGAGTCAAATTCCTGTGATTTGTCCTGTTTAGAGGACATTTATAATCTGTCATGAGTGTTTAGCTATCCTTTGTAGATTATTCTTGTGTACCCAAATAGGTTGAAAACTCCTTCAAGGCAACAACAGAATCTTATCTCAATTTGTAGTCCCATATTTCAGTATTATTCAACATAACATATCACGTGATAGCTACTAACTAGTTAGTTACAATGCATATGACTGATTACAATTCTCTCTCTTAACTATAATGTTGATAGAAGCTCAGGATAATGGCCTGTACAAAAGAGAAAGCCACTGTCCCCTTGGAGAAAGCGATGCCAGAGCTGAAAACAAGGGCTAAGGGAGATATCCAGATTCCAAAGACAATTGTGCCAAATGCACTACTTTTACTCAGGGTTGGGGATGCATTTATGTCACATTCTTAAAAAAAGAAACCCCAGGCCATTCTTATTCTCTCAATTCCTCTGTCTTTACTGTTCATTATTTGAAGACTACATATATGCATACATTACCTGAAGAAAGCTTTATGCAGTTTCAGAGAACTCTTTTCTGTAGCAATAACAGCTCTGATTTTTGTTTAACCTTGGGTTTACCTGAGTTGGCTTTGCCCTGCAGTCATAATTCTGATACTGAAAAGCAGTGGAATTAACAATACAACACAGAAAACAAGAGGTATTTACTGATAAAGAAGTGAGTATAAGAATTAATTTTAACATAGTAGTAGATTTTAGATACAGAACCCCATTATCAAATGAGACCCAGCCAAAACAGAAATGTCCCTCTACTTTTAATTGAAGGACAAACACCAGAATAATGAGTTGCTTCATTAGAAACCAGGGAGGTCATTTTCTTCCAGCTGAACACTGTGGGGAAGACAAAGGAGGGGCCTTAACACTGTTCACTGCCTTAAAAAGGCAGAATGTTTTTACCTGAGACTTAATTTCCCTTCTTTATGTCCCCACCTTGTCCATTTTAATTAGAGAGGTGTCTAAATCTTACCTTAGGTTTCAGTCAGAGAAGATGCGTGGTTTCATGGCTAGAGGATGAAATGTGACCTTCTCTTAGCAGACAGGATTTTTTTAAAAAAGAAATCACTCATCTAGAATTAGTTGCAGTGCTAAAAACTAAATTTATTTCTCTAAGTGTAAGATCCCTGACCTGTATAACAGTATCGTCTCCTAATTACTGCATTTTTTAACTTCAATTTTAAAAGTTTCCAAATAAATACAAGTAAACAGTGATTCTGATTAAAATAAAGATGCAGGTGTTGTTGATAGCAATTTATTGTAGCATTATCATTATTAAAGTCCTTTATTGTCACAAAGAAAAGTGAGAACCAATTTTAATGCATATATACTTTAATACAAATACTTTGTTTCAAAAGAAAAAAATCATAAGGGACTTTTTACTCCTATTCAGGTCTTTTGCATTTATTCTTCTAATTTCTCTATTTCTTTGTTAATTATGCTCCAATTGGCTGCTCCCTACTCATTCTGGAGTAAATCTTCCAAAGCAGGAAGAACAAATGTCCACAAGTCATTGTCATACAGTCCTGTAAAAGACACAAATAAATGGAAGTCTCAAAACTTCAGATGAAATACTTGTTGGCCAAGGGATAATTTGAATGATCACATTTTGGACTTGAATTATTTTAAATGTTGAATTTGCTCTAAAAATTTGGGAAGACATACAGAAAAGTTTCTATTTTCATATAGCTCTACTTAAATTATTGTGAGAAAAAAATGAGGTGGAATTTTCAAATGAATAATTATTGGACTAGAGAAGTCTGCTTTATTTTCTTTACCAGAGACCCTTAAGAGCCCTACATATGCATAGACAAACCATCCACTGAGTTCCCAAATGGAATGCATGCCTACTCTCAGGTTTGTTTATTTGTTTTTAAAAAGACACCAAATAGAGACTTTACTCAATTTGACAACAATAAATGTCAAGTGACAAAACTGTCTTTTTACCTTCTTAATTTTAAACAGGAGTGAATTTTTCACTGGCATCTTTTGCACTCTGGGCTCAAAGCAGCAGATGCAAACATTCAAAAGGGATAGTGGAAGGGCGAGGAGAGTAAGAAACAATAAATGTGCAAGTGGGAAATAAAACAGTTTTCATCAGTCAGTTAGAAGCCAGATCTAACTATAACAAACCTCTTGGTCCTGGCCATGTGGATGAAAATATACATTCAAACGGAGCACCAAAATAACTTCCCTTCTTGGGGATAGTGAAGATTATAATGGGTGTCTTAGGAAGAGAGGCTGCAAATTTTGAGGGTAAGAAAGCTTGAAATGCTCCGCAATTCAAAAGGTTAGATGCCGGTTTCCTGCAGAGCTGTGGCTCAGGACAGGGGTGGAAGGGGCGCAAATACAACCGTGTACAAGTTTCTCAGGAACTCCCCAGGGACAGCACCCAGACCTAGTCTTCAGAAGCCCCAGTATTTAAGGTAACCGCCCCTGAGGTCACAGATAATGCTAAGCCCTTGGGCCACTCCTATCCGGAGGCCCAGAATTCCTCTATAGAAACCAGGGTTCTGGTAATTGCTTGCTGGACGTCCTGCAGAACAGCTCCTAGGGCGCGCTAGACTGAATTATTGCCCTATAAGAAAAGGGTAAGGTGGGGAATTAGGAGGAGACAGTCTCCGTCTTTAGGATACACTTGCACTTTCAGGTTTCACAGCGAGTACCAGCTAGAGGCCCCTCCCGCGCGCACTGAAGCGCGCTCCCTCTAAGCTGTCTGACCCCAGCACCCCGTGCGGCTTCCCTGTCTCTCCGGTCACAGTTCAGGCGGACCTAGTGTCGCCTGCCTTGCCCAATAGTGCTGCCTACAGGCTAGTCCAACCTTTCCCCGGAGTAGGGAGAAGAGATCTCGTCTCTAAGTGTCCTCAGCTGGAGCGCCCAGCGCCAGCCAGACAGCAGAAACCAGAGGGTCCCTGGCGGCTTGGAGTCCCCGCGAGCACACCGCGGCGGGCGGGCGCCTCCTGCAGCAGGTAAATGGCGTAGCCAACAATTGCAGACGCCAGCAACCCAGACGGAGACGCGCGATCCCTTCCCTAGGATTGTTTCCTTTGGTGAGTGCTGACACAAAAGCAAGCTCGGAAGAAATCACTCCGCACTCCCTTCTCACGCTCCCCCACAGGCCCAGCCTTGTACTTACGAGTCCACTCTAGAGATAACTTCTGACCACATGTTTTGAATCCAAGAACAATGCATGGAAGTGTGTGCTGGAGTTATTTTAGCCGGGGAGGCGGGGTTCCCGGGAACACCGCAGGCTGACCTTCCGGCATTTCCCGACTCTTTCCCCAGCGCAGAGGGTCTGGCAGGGGCAAAAAGGAAACCTGGGTGAGGGGGAAAAGGGACGAAAATACGAGTCCTAGCAATGGGGCCGTCAGTTGGGAGCTTTTAGTGAGCGCCGCGGCTGAGTGTGTATATATTTTTGTGTGGATTTCTTTGCCCTGAATGACTGAGGCTTAAACTTTCCCCGCGAAGATTTGGGGAGCAGAAGAGAGATGAGGGGATTTCTTGGATCAAAACTGATTCCGAGGCCAAAGTCTGATTCCAGGTCTCTTCTCCAAAACCCAGATTGTTTCACAGGCCCTTTTGGTGGGTCCCCGGGGACACTTTGCACAGAGATCTCTCCCTTCAAGTAGGGGGTGTGGGGTATGAGATCTGGAAGCCGCAAGCGCAGCAGTTGAGAAAGTCGGAGGAAAAGTAGCAAGTTATCTTAGATGTGGATTCTTGGGGGCTGGGGGTGGCCGAGGGAATGGGATAAGCTTACTCGCCAGCTGCTCCATCGTCATTGGCGGCAGAATTTGCACTTGATAATCTTCTTAAACGCGTTTTGGAAGTCCTTGTTGAAGTAGGCATAAATGACAGGGTTGAGCAAAGAGTTGGAGTAGCCCAGCCAGTTGACTATGGCCCCCAACAGGGTAGGCATGTGGCAGCTGCTCTCGCAGAAAGGCAGGACCAGGGCTACGATGAAGAAAGGAAGCCAACAGAGGATGAAGGTGCCCATAATGATGCCCAGCGTCTTCACTGTCTTCCTCTCGCGGGCCAAAGCCATCTTGCGCTTGGCCTCGGCATTGCGCTCATTTTTCTTCTCAAAGGAAGACAGGGCACAGGGAACAGCACCGGCCTCGCTGGGCAAAGGCAGATGCTCTTTAGAGCTGCCCACCCGGTGCACCTCTATCACCTCCAGGGCGGCGCCATCGTCACCCTGCTGCACCGCGCCATTGGCACACGGAGCGCCCCCTGTCTTGTTTTCGGCGCCAGGCCTCCAGTCTCCGCTCCCTGGATCGCCATTCACGCTCTTCTTGGGCTGTGTCGGAGGCGACGCCCCTGGGCGGGGGTCCAGTCTTTTTTTCTCCACCTTCTTGACCGTCTTGCGAATGCGGAAGCGCGCGGCTCGGAATATGCGCCCGTAGAGAACCAGCATGAGCAGCAGGGGGATGTAGAAAGCGCCGAAAGTGGAGTAGATGGTGTAGCCGTGGTCCTTGCTGATAGTGCACGCGTCGGGGTCTGAGCGGTCTTCCGGGGTGCGCCAGCCCAGCATGGGCGGGATGGAGATGAGGAAGCCAATGAGCCAAGTGAGCGAGATGAGCGCGGCAGCGCGCCGGGGCGTCCTCTTATTCACATAGTCGATGGGGTCGGTGATGGCCCAGTACCGATCTAGCGCGATCGCGCACAGGTGCAGGATGGACGAAGTGCAGCAAAGCACGTCGAGGGCGATGAACAGGTCACAGGTGACCTGTCCCAGCGTCCACTTGTTGAGCACCTGATACAACGCAGCCATGGGCAACACTAGCACCGACACCATGAGGTCGGTAACAGCCAGCGAGCCGATGAGATAGTTGGCTACGTTCTGCAGGGAACGCTCCAAGGCGATGGCTGCCACCACGCACGCATTGCCCAGCACCGCGCAGAAGATGAGCGTGCCCAGCAGAAAGGAGGTGATTACTTGGTAGCTGAAGGTCACGTCGGAGAGGCCAGTAGCGTTTCCACGAGTCCCTAAAGGACCCTCGGACGAAGTGGTGTTGTTGCCCTGTCCAGGGCTGAGCACATCCATGCCTGCGAGCCCGGAGGGGGTGGGGGGAGGGCAGAAGGCGCTGAACTAGGATTCCCTCGCACCTCCCACTGGGGGTCGTCCGCCCCTCTCTGCCGGGGAGTTTCCCGCGGAGGGGATGCGAGACTCCAGCAGGAAGTTCTTACTGCTCAGGCGAAGGCATCTCCGTGAAGTAGCGTCTCGGCGCTGCCCAGGCTCCAGTGGTCTAGTGAGCTCAGAGACTCGAGCTGGGGATCGAGTTGACCAGAGAACTGCTCCAAGATCTCTGGGCTGCGGAGAGGTGACTGAAACATCTGTCGCTCACTGTCCATTTTACTTCGCCGCTGCCCAACTGGCTGCCGGAGCCAGAATCTCCCCACCAGCAAACAGTCTCCAATCCTAGAAGTATCTGGAATTGGGAAACCCCATCCTCCACGGCCACTCTCTGACCCGCCTCTCCTTGCTTCGCTCTTCCTCTCTCCCTCTCTTCCTCCTCCACCCCCTGCTCTGCTCTCTTCTTTTTCTCTTAAGCCTCTTCTCCCCCTTTCTCCCAACTAGCCTAGCTTTTCAGACACCCTCTCCCTTCTCATTGCCCTCTCTTTATCTCACTGTGCGCCTCACCAACAGCTAGACTCCCTCCCTCCTACACTAACCATTTTCTCCTAACAATTCATCAACCCCGAGTATCTTTTTCCTTTGGGTCCCCGCCCTCCTCTCCCCTCAAGATCGGCGTCTTTGCGTCCCAGCACCCTTCCCACCCCCACCCCACCCCCTCCCAGAGTCTCAGAACTCGCTTATACACAACGGATCCGCCAGCCAGGCCAATATTACAACAAATAACTCCTCCTCCCGCCCAGCCAAACTCGAGGGGGAAAAATCCTAACTGCCCATAGCTTCATATTTCTGTCAAATTCCTAAGTAGAGACAGCACCACAGAGTGTCAATAGGACATGAGAAAAGGAAGCACAAGGAGCCTGAATTGAGAAGTGGACAGTGCCCATGTAAGTTACTGTTATTTGATAGAAGACGGAATGTGTGTTAGCTTTTTTAAACTACCCCTTCCTTTCTCATCTCACGTTCCAGCCTGACTTCTTGGGTAGGAAATTGCTTATGACGTTTTATTTTTTAGCCCTGGGGAACTAGGGGTCGAAAGGAATTACAAAGGATGATTAAATGGATAGATAAAGAACTGCATCTCAACGTGAAGAAAAAACACTCAAGTCGGTACGTATTACACAGACACACACACACACACACACACACACACACACACCCCACGCCTTTTCCGTTTCAGTGAACATTTTCGCCTCCATAGCTTTGTGGCACAGCCAATAAATTTGGGAAGGAAATATGCCACTGCGTTGCATAAGAGGTCGGACATTTCATATGGCCCTTTTCTTTTCTTTCCAAACCCTCAAACCCCTCAGGAGAACTTATTGGAATCCCTGGTCTCTGACCACTGAGCTTCTCTTAAGCTCCGAAATTGGGTTCAGCACCTGGGACAGCTCCAGGCACTAAGGGCTTACTTATGTCGCCACCTTCCGGCAGATGCTTCAGAGGGCCATCTAGAAACCCTTGCAGAAATTAAGCAAGTACGGAGAAAATCCCTAACTTCAAAAAAGAAAAAGACAGGTATTAAAAGAAAAGTAACATTCAGTTTTGTGTGTTTTTCTCCTGTTTTTTTAAAAAATATATTTTAGTGCCCTCTTTTTCTCTTCATCTTGTATATCAAGCCTATTATATTTTCTAGCTCTTTTTGAAGACTGCAGCATCCATCTAGGAATGCTGTTTTAATAGACCTAGGCAAACACTTTCATCTGTATTGTTTTTTGGACTGATAAAGGTTGTGCTTTGGAAATCACACATTTGCTAACATTCACTAGTTGGGGGAGGAGGGGTAAAGATGGTTTTGGATTTTCCAAATGAGGATGACTTAGAGAAAACAGAGACTGCTATGGGTTAGTTCTAAACTGGTTCCTTGACCAAGAAAACGAAATTTAACCCCATTTGAACAGGTGTAAACAATGGAAATCCTAATATACTAAAGTAAACATATAACGTAACGAAGTTCACTTAATCATTCTGATTACCTGCCTGAAGCAAATGAAAAGTACAGAATCAATGTCAAAATCAGATGACTCTAGATTAAATGCAGAGATTCACTACAGACTGCAATCGCTTTAATATTGTGTTCAAATCTGAGCTCTGAATTTCATAGCTTTGGATGTTCCAAGACCAAACAGAAGGAGCAATCACCAAGTGTCAAAGAAAATTAGTTGGGCTGATGAGTACAGTATGGGTCAATGTGTTTGGAGATGGATTGTTTCACAATGTGGTGCTGGGCACAGTTCCCACTTAACCATTTCAGCATGCCACAGTAATGAACCTGACATTTATAATGAAGTGTGGTACTGACAAGAAAGAGATAAGCATACAGAGTGATTCTGGCTACAGACTCTGAAAATGCCTTTTTAAAATTTGTGAAGGTGCACATTCCCTTTTTGAAAATCTCTTTATAAGTGCAGGATGAAATACCTTTGTTTAAATACCATTGTATATTCAAAAATTGTAACAGAAAAATCACTAAAATCTGGATTCTCCAAAGATGAAACTTTGAAAATAAAGTTGATAGCAAAAACAATGAGTAAAATCAAATAAATTCAAATTAAAAATATATGGATATATATATCGAGGACATAACTGAATAGAAGTTGCATCAGATATAGCACATGTAAATGCATGTCAGTAAATGTCAGTCAGAAATTATGCATTCATCTACTGGATCGAAAATGCTCTAACTACTGACGTGAGTGCTTTTCATTTTCAGGAAAGCTAAAATGTTATCAATTTGGAGCTAATAATGCTCATGAGCTCTGGCATTTGCTATTAATATTCTACAATACAGCATTTTTATTCAAGTTGAAAAAATCACAAGTAATTCACGCTTTCCTTAGAAATGGTGTGCATAATATTTCAAACATTTCATTTCCTAAAGTTTGTGGCAAGATTTTTAGGAAGTCTTATAAATAGTAGAAAATAGAAGTATAAAAGGATATATAGCACTAACTATGGTTCCAGAACTTTTAAGTGACCAATAGCTAATTATGTCTAATAATACTGTGATAGATATTAAAAGCAAAATTAAGTTGCATTTATGTTTGCACCTAGCCCACTTGTCTATGTTTAGTTCTTAAAGATAAAGTATTCTAGATATACCAGAAGAAAATGATACAAACCAAAGATTCTGGAGCGAGTTAGGCTCTTTTTCTTCAAGATCTGTGATACTGACCTAAAGAAAAGTAATTAGATTTAAAAGCAGGTGTCATTGATGATATCACTGTAAACAAAATTCCAGACATTCTGCTTTTATTTCTTGTTTGAAGTTTCTAGAGACAAGCATGAACTTGTGAGTTATAGATCTGGAGTATGATACATCCTCCATCAAGGGAATATTCTCTAAAATAGCTTATGGATGATGAAGATTTTTAACATTTTCACAGGAAATTTGATGCAAGTCTAGCATCTCAATGTAGTTCTTTGACCAGGGTTGTAAGATAAAAAAAAGATATTAAACCGCAGTTTTGCTATGAACCCTGAATGACCTATCATTATGGAAGGCTCAGTAATGGTTGGGGTTTCTCAGTAATTAACATAGCTATCATGTTCCACAAATTAAGATTGATTTTTTCTTACTGATCGAAAAATACCTATGAAGAGTTGAAATTTTACTTAGGAGATTTATTATTTCTAAATTTCCTATTTTGTAAAATTTTAATTGTTTTCAAATAGTTAAAACTAGGATACATTTTTGACTGAAAATATTATTCTGAATTTAATTATCCCCAATCTTTTAATTCTAAAGCAATAGGAAAACTGTAGGTTTTAAGAGCTGAGTTTTTACTGGAACTCACTAGAAAAAAATTCAAAGAGAAATTTGTTCTTAGATAAGTTAGGAAATGTCTATCAGTGGGAATTGAATTAGCTAGTTATTTATAAGAAATATAACTAAATTGCATGATAATAAATTCTCCCTTAAAGCTAAATGCACTTTTTGTGTGTCTATCTAAACTTCAACATTCACCTTCTTCTGAGTCTACCCTTTCTTTGTTGCTATTTCTGTATATCAGGGACTTCTAGGAGGTCCAGAAATTCAGCTGTAAGACTGGCTTGTTCATTTAACATGCATGCTGACAACAAAACCTGTAGATAAAGAAAAAAAAAAAGTAGCATGTATTCACTACGTGTGTAAATTTGGGCAAGTTAGTTAACCTCTTATATATATTCTCAGTAGTAAAATGGGCATAATAATAGACTCGTGAAGATTAAATGATTTAAAACATTTTGTTGACTCATAAAAACACCCAATAAAGGTTAAACAATAATAGTAGTCATAGTAATGCAAAACAATAATATTAACTCTCTCTTTGCTGATAACTACTGAGAAATATACAGAAAGAATTAGATGGGGTTAATGAAAGGGCAAAAGCTTAAAAATAATTTAAGGCCCTTTCAGGTGAGAATTTATTATGAAAATAATTTGCATATGAATGTAACTTTCTCCCTATCTTTAAAGTATTTGTAAACTCTCAATTATCTAGGAAATTCTAAGTCTGTGACAAGTTAAAAAGGACTTGACCTCTGCATTCTGGAATTTCTTGAATTAAATGAGAAATTCTTGAGAAAGGGGAAAAAGAACATGTCAACAAAATTCAATAATCTATATTGAATAGGAGTCTGCCCTTTTCTGGAAGCTCAACCATTTGTTCAAAATCATAAAATAAATAATTGAAATTCATAGATCCCAGGAAAATATTAAAGATATAGTAAAAGCCAAAAGCTAATAGTTTTGTTGTAGGAATTGTCAGATCATAGTGATAGGTGTTCAAAAATATATTTTCCTAAACTCAAGTTCTCTTCATAAATAACTTCCAGGAAACTTTTTGTTGCCAAATTTTTTATCAATTTGTCTTTGTGTGTGTGAAATAGTCTCCAATATCCTCATGTGGACTTAATCTTGCAAACTTCCATTTCATTATATCAATTCACTAGTCCTTACTAGACAGTGAGCCCCTCAAACTTAAGGTAAGTGACATTTAATTTTGCAATCATATTAATGATAGAGAATGGAGGCTTCAGTTTCCTGGCTTCAAAGTCCCTATCCTGCCTAATAGGAAACTATATACCATGGATGGGGAGATAAAATGGAAAGTGACCTTTTAAGGAAAGCACAGACTGCTGAGAAGTATAGACACTATGAGGTGAAATTCTTGGGTTTGACACTCAGGCAGACCAGAAGTGTTTCTATGTTCTAGAACAAGAGACTAAACCCCACCTCACAGCTTTGAAAGTAGCAAACATTGAGTGGATATCTGGCCCTATTGCAGACCATAAAAATCCCATCATTAAAAATACTAGAAGACTTATTATCTACTATATGTGCAGAAACCTATAGTCACTAATTTTCTAAATGACTGATGAGGAAAATGAAAGTCATAAAATAACTTATTCAAAGTCACACAGACAGTGATGAACACAGGTAGAATTTGGTCCCAGATCAATCTAATTTTCAAGATCATATCTTTTCTATTCAAATACTTTATGATACAAAGCCTCATCATCACTGAGGACATTTCTTGATTTTGTTAATTATTTGCCAATGGAAAAATTGAAAAGTCCTCTTTTTCAATCATCTGTGATTGGTAGTGCTGGCTTGCTCATCTCCCTGGTAAATCTAACTAAGAAATAGGATCTAGTCTTTGACAGTAATCATGAAATCATGATTACTCTTGAAATCACTTTTGTATATTTTCTTCCTGTATAGTCCCATGCTTTACCAGTGTTCTTGCTAATCTCAGACCAACAGTCATTTTCAGTCACAGCCTATTGGCATTAAATTTAATTGGTTAAATTAATTTTACTGAGCTTGGAAAAGTTGAAGAACAACCAATGTAGTCAATAAGATGTTCAAGAAACATGAAGTTATGAAAGATAGTCAATGAAAAAGAATATAGATAATGATAAACTTAGAATATAATATCCAATTAAATTTAATATCAATCTTAAAGCATTCTTTAAGTTAAAATGACAAATAAAATGTACATACTTAAGAGTTCCTAATAAATTCAGGGATCTTGATGCAATAGAAGTAATCTTAGTGGGGACTTTCATAAGGGAGAGCACACAGGTGGTATTGAAAAGGAGGAATGGAGAGGAAATAATTCATTCTGAAGGACTTGGGGGAAAAGGAGGAAAAATAAGTTTGAAGAGTCGCATTCACCTTTGAGTGTATAGGATGTTGGTAGTCCACAATAAAGTCATGGTCAGAGGCAGTCTTAGCATAGAAACTTAGGAAATAAAACTCACTGGGCAGCATAATGTAGATAGTCACTCTTGAACTAGAGTTGTTAAGTGAAAAGTCTTGAGATCGTTCGTTTTAATTGTCACTAATTGGTACTAATAAAATGCTAAGGTCTTAGAATATTTTAATATTGAAAATATTTAAAATTCCAGGATTTATAATCTAATTTTTATAAACTCATTCTATTGTCAACAAACAAATGCAAATTTTATATAAGCACATGTCCAAAGTACATTGCATGAGAACATACAATGATAGCTAGGGCCTGAATAAACCATTACTGTTTAAACTAAAATAGTATGTTATGATAGATTAACTGTTCTAACAAACAATTGCAAAATCTCAGTTACATTACAGATTCATTTCTCATTCAAATCACAGTCCAATGAGATTCAGTGAGGTGTACATGTGTGAATGTATTTACAGACATGGGAGATCTGCTTCATGCAGTCATTCAGGGACTTAGGATCTATCCATTTCATAGTTCCAAATTCAGAGTCTCAGATTCTCTTTAGTATTTCTACACAGTCAGCAAAGATAATTTTTTTCAATTTTCAGAACTGTAGAGAGACTTTAGAGGCCAGTCTAGACAAGATTCCCCATCACTTCATCCACATTTCATGATCCCATCTAACTAGAAGGAAGCTGGTATGTGGTATCTAGTTGTGTGTCATAGCCCACTTTACTGCATGAAGTAGCTAAATCACAGGCTCTTAAGGTAGGATAGTACTGGGTTTCAACCCAATAGACAGCCATATAGCTCTGAGACCTCGTAAGTCACACAAACTTCTGTTCCTCAGATTCCTCAACTTTCAGGGTCCATGTAATCCCTGCCAGTTTTTCTCAACACGTCCTGTCAATTCAAAGATAGTTGGAAATTAAATTTAGTCTAATAATTATTTGAAATAAAATTTAAATATACTGTACTAAATCTAACAATAATTGGAGGAAATACCCACAGTTTTTACTAGCTTTGGCAAGTTAACATTTTTGTTATAAAACTAGATGTTATAAACCAATTTTCAATAATTATTTTAATTTTATTGAAAAACGTGCACTTATATAAAAGCAACCATTTTGATTAGAAAATACCAATCTATAACTGCGCCATTTGATCTGATCTACTGAAGCAGTAATGGTTTAGTAGAGAATAATGACTGAGGGTCTCAGTTGTGGATTCATATGTTAAAATAAAAAATTAACTTGAAACTTGTCTGGGCATACAAAAATAGTTTAGTCATTAGCAAACTTAATCCTTTTCCCAAATTTGATGAGAGGAAAGCTCTGACCAAATTCCCACCATTTAAGGAAGTTCTATTAGTATAACCAATCACTGTGAAGAATAAATGGTCACTGTCTTCTCATTACATAAGCTGCTTTAAAATAATATATCCCTGAATCTCATTCCAAGTTTTAGTTTGAGTGCTCTTAGTTTGCAAATTTTCTTTCCAGTGTGTATACGATAAACTTTTACTAATTATTACAATGGCAATTCATTCAGTTTTAATTCAGCTGTTTCTGAACTTTAGACAAAAATAATTGCTTTGTCTAGACTTGAATTTGTCCTTAATTTTTCCATTTTATTATGCATTTTATATGATTTACCAAATATATAGAAAATAATAGTGTAAAGACTAATACAGTAAATATCTACACACATAAGAAAAATGTAAGAACAAGATATTCTTGTTCTTGAAGCTCCTGTTTACTCTTGAATTTAGTGTTAATCATGCCCATGAATGACTTTATACTTTTATATTACTACTATGTGTCACTAGCCAATATAGAAATGATATCATTCCTTCTGCATTTTTCTTAAGTTTCCTTTCTTTTTTGGACATCTTTATTTGTGTGAAATTCATCTAGATTGATATTAGTTCTTCTAATTCTTTTAATATCATTGCCATATACATTTAAGTTGATTGAAAAATGTCACAAATTACTTATTCATTTTCTGGTTAGTGAATGCTTAAGTCTGTTGCAAATTTTGGCTTTTATTAACAATATTATTTTGAGTATCAATATATTTATTTTTTGACACATGTAAATTAAATTCAGGCTTTCAAACAAATTGCATGGGGCCTTGTTTAAGATACAAATTTTGATACTATAGGTCTAAGGTGGTCCAAGATTGGGAATGCCTACCAAGCTCTCAGGTGACACTGATATTGCTGGTTTACAGATCTACTCTCTATCAAGGATCTAAGCATTGAGAAGTGGAATTATTGGGTCCTGTGATATGCCTATATAGAATTTAACTAGATATAACCTAATTCTTCATCAAAATGGTTGCATAAAATTTCATAGCCACTGTTGTGGATTGAATTCTATCACCCAAAGGAATTAAAGACACTGTCCATGAATGCAACATTATTTGAAAATGGTATCTTTGCAGATAGTTAAACTGAGGACATAGGAGATTAGGGTGAACACTAATCAAATAACTACTGTCCTTATAAATTTAGGGAAGTTTGACAGCAGACTGAGAGAGAGCACCACCATGCGACAACACATAGACGTACAGGGAAGAATGCCATGTGAAGACAAGACAGAAACTGGAGCTGTGCTGCCACAAGTCAAGCAATGCCCAGGACCAAGAAGCTAAGACAAACACAAGCAATGGATTCTCCTGCAAAGTCATCAGAGTTTGTCCTCTTCCAGCACTTTCCTTCAGATGTCTAACATCTAGAATTGTGAGACAGTACATTTCTGTTGTTTTAAGCCACTGAGTTTATGGTATTTTATTATGGCAACCCTAAGAAACAAAGACAACAACTAAAAAATATGTAAGTTCCCATAGTTTTATCAAAGCTGAGTATTAATTCATGTTTCTTCACTGTGAATTATTTGATCATATATTTTACTTCTTTTAAATTAAGGTATTTTTTCTTTAGTCTAAATTAAATGTATTGAAGGAATTACTGCTTCATAACATTGTATAGAGTTATTGGGTGCATCATAGTAAACTCACATTTGTATATGATACACTAATTCATCACCCACTTCAGTTCTTCCTTCACTACACAACTGATCCCCCTTTACCCAGTTTGTTTCCTCCCCTCCCCTTTCTCCTCCTCCCACAGCTGCTTTAATTGACTAAACTTAGTAATTAAAAAAATTAGGTGTGCCTTGGTGACCTCTTGGTCTAGTGCACCCTTGGTGCAGTCCACATACATCCCAAGGTCCTGGGTTCAACACCTGGGCCAGGAGAAAAATAAACAATGTGAAAAAAGAAATTTAAAAAAATAAATAAAAAATTAAATCCATTCTGTATTATAGTTGTTAATTTTTTGTCATTTTGTATTAGCGAAAATATTTATCACAATCAGCTCAATTTTTCAAAATATCTTTTGCTGAAATGACATTTTTCAGTTTAATGGGAATATTAATCTTTTTTCTATGCATTTTGTGTCTTATTTCAGAAATATTTTTCTACTTTCAGATCATAAAAACATCATTCAAGATACTCTGGTTTCATACTATTTTCTAGTTTCATATTTAGTTCACTAATTAATCTAGATTTGGCTTTTTAGTATATTGTATGAGGTAGAGATGAGGTTTAACTTTTACTGTGAGAGTAAAAAAATTACCCAGAATCATTTATTTAGTTGTTCATCCCTAATCTATACAGTCTCCTCTGATAAACAAATGAGACTGTTAGAAGGTTCTTTTTTTTTTCATTGGTTTATTTGTTCTATCATTGTTCCAAGAACATAGTCCTCATTCTTACAATAAATAGTATATTTGCTATATCATGATCCTTATTTTATTCTTCCTTGAAAGTTTCTGTTTTTCCCCTGTCCAGCAGAGATCAGGACTGGTGATCGTACAGCTTCACACCGCTCACCTGGCTCCAGGGAACTTAGGCCTCTGCTCCCAGAGACCCCAGATCACCAGCCTGCCCTGCAGAGACCAGGACCTGTGGCCAGCCAGGTTCACAGTTTTTGATCACCTTCAATTACTCAATTCCCATTTTCCCTGCCCCATCATCTCCTGGAAATAGCCCATGTTAGGCTGTGTGTTCAGGGACACACAGGCCATTGATCCCTCGACCTGTCCTGCCACAGCTGGGAATCAGCACAGGCTAGGCTTCAGATGCATTAATACCCAACCCCACCTGCATAACCATGGCCAGTAGCAGTGCTCACTAGGCCTCAGGACCTGAGGACATCCATGGTACCTCAACCCAGATCCATATCCAGATTCTAAAATATGTAATTGCATTATCCAAGAGCTATTTCCCCAGGCTAAACCTGGTGTGATACCTACAAGTACCACCTGAAATAAGATCAGCAGCCCAACGCAAGAGGGAACTCTAGAGAGTAGAACTATCCCAATCCCACTGAAATCAGGGACCAGTACCTGCCACATCAGCATACAGGTAGGAAGAAATCTAAAGTAAAAGAACAAGAAAACTACATTGGTAAATTCAGAGAAGAAAAGAAAGTCATGGAAAACCTAAGTCACCGAAAAAAACATGAACGGTCCCAAAAGAGGAAGATGTCAGGAGTCCACCAGAGAACTCCATTGATACAGATTGAGACAACCTAACAGATAAAGAGCTCAAAATTTATAGTAATTAAAAAGCCTAATGAGATGCAGGAGGCACACACAACTACCCGAAGGCAGCTCAAAGACCTCAGAAAAGAAATGACAGGTCAAAGGGAATATATCACCAAGGAGACTGAGGCCATGAAGAAACTCCTAGCAGAGGTGCTAGAGATGAAAAATACAGTCAAGGAATTGAAGATAAGCATGGAAAGCTTCATAAACAGATTCAACCTTGCAGAGTAATGACTATCAGAAATTGAAACAAAATAACATAAGCGTCCCTCATGGAAGAGAAGAGGGAAACAAAATTGCTGAATTTGTTCATTTCTATCTTCTAGTCTGATAATTCTCTTTTAAATTATGATTCATCTGCAATTTAACCAATCCTTTGTTTTAAATTTCAACTGTATTATTTTTAGACACTTTTTTTTTTTAAGTTTTGAAAACATATACCTAGATATTTTAATAAACCACTGTGTTTTGCTCGTTTCTAATTGTATTATTTAGGCTAATTTAGTTTAATATTCTAAACATACTTGTTTTATATTGTCTCTAATTATTCCAGTATCTATGTGTCAGTGTGTCTAATTCTTTCTTGCAGAGTCACACCCATGGTAGCTTGGCTACTATTGTGCTTGGTGACTTTATGTTGTGAGTTCATATTGGTCATTCCTGTTTATGGGAATCCTAAGGCTCTTGGTTGAATGAACATTTTACCTTATTAGGTTCCATCAAGATTAAACAGTAAAAAGGCAAAGAAAGAGTTTAGCAGAGTTCTTTACAGCATAACTATTCCATAACTATAACAAAATAAAAATCTTAGTCTTCCAAAATCTTTGGGTTTTCTTCCTTTTTCCCATTTATGTGCTCCAAAAAGAAATGTCCATTCATCTGCATAAATAATAACATGAAAGTTTGTGCTTTTCTTTTTTGAAACGTTATACACACATTATTTCATTTAATGTAAAATCAATGTAGGAAAATTACACTAATTTATGTTATTTGCATCTATAATCAATGAAAAAATTCTAGAGAAAAGAACTTCTTTAAGTTAAAATTAGTCCAAAATTGCTTAGTGATTTAGCAAAGACAGTTTGTTATTAGAAATTATCCAAGAACTAATAGCTTTAATTTTCTATCTTATTAGTGCTTTATTTATTTATTTTACTATATGAGTTTCAGGAGTAGTGTCTTACATATATACTTTATATACGTAATATATTTATATATACTATATAAATGTGTATATATATATATATGTATATACACATATATAAACATCATACCCACAACCAGAGTTCCTGTGTCCTTTATATATATGTATATACATATATATAAACATCATACCCACAACCAGAGTTCCTGTGTCCTTTACCACTATTATTTTTATTCCCTCTCTCCATCTCTGGTAACTATTGCCTTCATTTCATAGTCTAAGAGAATTTTGTTGTCTTTTGTTAGTTCCTTTATTTTGTTTCTTTATATTCCACATATGAATAAAAAAACACCTGGTATTTCCTTTTCCTTTATGACTTACTTTGTTTAGCATAAGTTCAAGTTCCATCCATTTGTTACAGAAGGCAAGATTTCATCACTTTGAATAGTTGTGTGTAACTAATGTTTGGAAAAGTTGCTTAGAGATCATTGTTAGCAATGTTTACCCTTTTCCTTTTTTTTAAAGACAAGGTACAGGCAACAATGAAAGCAAGTAGGCAAGCAGGCAGGCAGAGAAATGAGGAGAAGCACTTTTGTTTATTTCATTCAGCTGTTGATCATTGTTTCCTGACCCCAGGTGTTCAACCAGGGACCATGGGATATATGTGAACTGTGTCTGGTTTAAACTACTAGACCACCAGTGTGCACTATGTTTACCCATTTTTTAAGTGAATGGTATCTATCTTCTAAACTTATTTCATTCTTATTGCCAATTATACCTTAAAAACTAAAAATAAATAAAATGTAGTTTTAAACATGTGCTGTACCTTTCAATAATTTTTATTGTGAATGGAAAGTCATTTATCCCAGTTCAATCACTTAATTAGAAACAAACAAACAATAATTCTCAATAAACAAACGTTCCGAATGTAACTTCTATTTACAGAGAATGGAAATGATTGTGTCATACTGATGGTCACGAAATGCAGTGTTGATATAGTTGTAATGTCAGACACTATCAACTATTTTCTATAAGAAATCTAAAGTTAAAAATTTTCTCCAGATTGAGTATCTCTTTGTTTTGGTTTATTTTTGAATTTTGCAGTTTTTCAAAAATTGTTTGGAAAACACAGCTGGGCTTATTAATATACTGAGGTATTCTAATTAAAGATGACTGTCATCAGGCACAGTTCTGGATCTCATCCTCTGGACTTCATAGCCAACTTCTCTATCTTCAGTAGGAAAAAAAAAAAAAAAAAGGAACCAAGTGCCAGAATTTGGGATTAAATATTTTGGCATTTAGCTCTTGATTTGCATAATAAATAATGGTGGTAGCCAACACGATTGAGTGTTTATTTTATGTTTGACACTGTTAGGCCCTTTCCACATGCCATTTTATTTAACATTCACAACAAAGTAGGCCTGTTCAACTTTTCAGGTAAATAAAAGGAGGCTTAGAAAGACTTTTTGTTTGTTTGTTTCTTAAATTCTCAAGCAAAATAAGAAAATAGAATTCTCTGCCCTGGAAAACTGCTTCCTACATGCAACCATCTGACCTTAGAAACTGTTGTCAGCCATTTTTTCAAGATCACCAACTGATAAAAGCTTGTCCTCTCTCCTTATGCAGGCAGAGAGAGAGTGAGAATAGAAGTGTGCTAGGTAGAAAGTCCATACTCCAAAAAACATGCTCTGAGGACTGTCTGCATCATTCTTAGTCATGTGTTTTAAAAGTAGTCTCTGATATGATTCCATTATTCCACTTCTGCGTATTTACACCCCCAAAACTGCAAAAGCACTAATTCAGGATATATGTACACCCCATGTTGATATAACATTGTCTACAATAGTCAATAAATGAGAAAATAAACGTGACCATCAACAGATGAATGAATAAAGTAGATGTGATAGACATACACCATGGACTAGTATATAGCCCTTAAAAAGATGAAACCTTGTCCTTTATGACAATATGGATGCAAGTGGAAGTCATACTAAGTGAACTAAGTCAGAAAGAGAAAGACAAACACCAGATGAGCTCATTCATATGTGGAATATAAAGAAACAAAGCAAACCAACAGACAACACAAAAACCAACCTTTGGACACTGACAACAGACCTGAGGTTACAAGAGAGAATGGAGGTGGGGGGTGGGAGCAAAGGGTAGGGAGTGTCTAATGGACAGAGGTGGAGACTTAGTATTTGGTGGTGGGTATAGTGTGCTATTATATAGTTGATGAAGTGTGAACCTGCACATCTAAGTTTATTTTTATAAATCAAGGTTACCACCATTTAAAAAAAATAGCATTTGGTTTCCCTTTGAATTGATAACTTTCTCAATACCCCCTTTCTGACTTTATGCAGTTGTTATAGCAAGTATTTCAAAGGGGAAGGAGACTGTGGAACTCTTCTAAACTTAATAAATTTGCAGAAAAGCATACCTGGAGTCCTCATAATGAATGTGATTTGCCTTTAATTATACAATGGCTATCTTGTGTTAGCCTGAAGGCATCAGTGAAAAGACCCCTAACATAACTATCCAGGCATCAGACTAAAATGTCCAGTTCCAGTGGGAAATCCTAAAGGACTTGAGACAGACCAAAGAAGTTGATGTTTGTATTCAACAATCTATTCCTTCTTTTCTTCATCCTTGATTTAGTAATACAAGCACTTACTGTATGCCTACCACTAACCAGGCAGTATGCCATCCACTAAGAAAACAAAGATGGAAAGATGGAAACCTTGCCTTAACTCATTCACTGCAGCATGTTCCCCAAACACAGTATGGGAAGCCCCATTAGGAATGGGGACTGTCCTGGCCCAGTCACTCATATTTTCGATCAATCTGCTCTTTTTATTGAGCACCTATTATATTTTCTATGCTTTTGGTACATAAGGATAAATAAGACACACAATCATTCCTGAACTCAAGGACAGTATGCTGAAACTAATAGAAAGAAACAAATCATAAACAGGTGAAGAAATAAATGATAGGTGATTCGAGTAATGAGACTAAGTATTGCTGAGTATGCTGATAATTCTATGAGGAAGATAACAGTGAGTAACAACAAGGACTGACTGGAGAGATCTACTTTTAAGGATTTGGTGAGGTGAGGCTTCTCTGGAGAAATGCCATGTAATCTGAGACTCAAATCATATAAAGGAGATAATTATTGGTGGTGTGCAGCAAGAAATATCAATCATTTCAGACTTTGAGTCAGCAAGAGACAGTCTAGGGCAGCCTTCTCTATTTACTCTGGTGTATTGTACAAATGTGCTGTGTGTTGCATGAAATGAAAAGCACTGGAAATCATTATGCTAGTTGAAGAGAAAATTCAAGTTAAAGAAAAGCAAGATTGAGCTTGATGTGTTGGGTAACAAAGAGCAGAGTGATCAGAAAAGATGGGATAAGGAGTAAGGTCAGAGAATGTACAAGAGCCAGGTCATGTGATGTTCATGTTCTGTTTGTGTATTTCCCAAAAGTAATTTGATTCACTACTATGATGAAACACAAACTAAATAAGATAATCAAAAGATATAAAATACTGAAAATGATATGAGGGGAGAAAAAAACTTTATTTGGAGCTTGAGATAAGCACAGAATTTACTTAAATTAAGTGAAACTGACACTGAATTTCTTACTAACCAAAGTCTAAAATAAAATATCATGAACCTTGTAATGTATTCTATCTAAAGGAAACATGAGAGAAATGAGAGAAATATATTGCGAGGCCAAGTAATTTAAGTTATATGGCCCCTGCTGTTTAGCATAAAGTCAGAAGTATTTTTCAAATACTATTTCATTAAATTAAAATTTTTATTTAATGAAGGTCTTTCATCAGACATCAACTATCTGACACATAGATAGATGTAATATAGATAGATATCAAAATAGATGCAGAAAGAGACATAGAGATAGAGATGTATAGATATACATGTACATTATTTTCTGGTGATGAAACCTGATTAAATTCAATGTACTTGTCTTCTAGACTTTCCTATAAATTCAGGCCTCCACTCATTGCATTGAGTTCCCTCAATCTGGTATTCATCTCCATCCTTTCCACCAAAGAAATTGCTACCTCCAACGCAAAACAATGCCAACCCTAGTAACTTCACAGTAACTAGTTAAAAATTCATCCAGGTAGTTTTTAAAACAGACAGGTACTACCCTGAGTCAAGAGTGAGAATTTCTAGAGAAGAGAAAAGGGTACTGGTGGTTTTAAGCTCTCTAGGTGATTCTAGTAATGGGACCAAGTATTGCTGAGTTAGCTTAGTATTTCTGCCTACTTATAATGGGCTTGAATGGAATGCAGAGTTTTTTTTCACCTTTGCTACTTGGATCAGATGGATTTTCCTCCTGAGAGAGGGGAAAAAAACGACAACCTTAAACCGAAACCACCTATAACAGAATGTGCCACAAGTAAGTCTCTGCGGTCACCTACCATGGAAAGTAAATGAGTAATTACCTCCTCGACCTAGTATTTAATAAGAAAAACTGCATAGCAAATCTGCTTTGGTTCTGGCTTCGCTCAAAAGCTATACAGAAATAGACACTTCATGAGTCCAATTCATCTTCTCAATGAGACAAATAGATATTATAGAAAGATTATAAAAAGGGACAAATTAGGGTCATTCTCAAAACCTGAGTGTGCACAAAAATCACTTGAATTGCTTGTTAAAAATACAGATGCCCAAGTGTTTGACCACTTTTGAGGAAAGATTAAGAAAATCTAAGTTTGGAGAGAAGTTTCGAAGACCACAACAGAGTCCTGACAACTGAAATTAAAGGACAATAGAGAGGAAAGCAGCTCAGTGTAGCTGGAGGCTGCTGGGAAGTGAGGGCACTGACATTAGGAAATTATTTAGGTGGGAGGCAGACCTGGGTTGGAGTAAAGAAACAAGCTGTCAACTAGAGTAGATTCTCAGTGGTGAACAAGCTGGAGAATAATGTTACAGCTGTTTTCCTGGAAGTTAGATGTAATAATCCTGCCCTTCTTAGATGCAAACTCTTCTAATCAAGCTGTGAAAAATATACTACCTTTGCATTGCTATTGTTGGCCAAAGGCTAATTTGGTCACACCCTGGGTTTTAATTCTCACCTCCCTATCAGAAACAAACTTTTTAAAGTTTAGAAAATGTGAACCCTAAGAAGTTCACTTAGAAACAGTGAGAGCCAACAGCCCGGCTTCTCTGATAAAGCCATAAAGATTGTGGATTTCCAGCTCCCATTCTCACCACTGAAGTCACAGATTCCAAAGTGCAATTTAACCACAGCATGCTGAATCCAAAATAACACTTCTTGCATCCATGATCACTTTTGCTTATTCTTCATTTTCAAAAACACTTTTTTAAAATTTTATGGGTTTTAGATTAGTTTCCTTGAAATCAGAGACTGTGGATACATGTAGTATCTTTAGGAGGTGATCCAAGGGAAGAGAAATGAGGACATGGAGAGAAGGAGAAGTGAAGACATGGAAAGGTCAAGAGGAAAGTCAATAAATACAGGAGACATTATGGAGGACATCATTGTGGACAATGGAAACTCCATCCTGCTGGGACTCCATAGAGTATCAGACTGCTTGCTGAAATGATCTCCTGAAGGATGGGAGGATGAAGCAATTATCAGAGGACTCCAGTACCCCACTGAAGAAGGTTAGCCTGTGTTTTTACCTTCCTCCTGGCCTCTGAGCTCCACATGCCAATGGGCTAAGGAAGATCCACATTCCCAAACTCAAGGTCATGGATGAATACAGAGCAGAAGACAAGGTGAGAGGCTGTCAACTGGAGTGAGTAAAGCTTGCACAGACTTCTTCACCCTGTCCTATGAACCTAACTCAAAGGGGAGGCTAAGAGGATATCATAGATACACACACTATTATGTGTCTCTTACAATATGTCAGGTTCTGCTAAGCTACAAAGGTGAGTAAATCATATTGTCTGTCTTCTAAGAGTTATTGGTCTTGGAGAGAAACAAAAAGTACCATTGGATATGAAAACTGCTATAGAATAATATCCCAAAAATTATCAGAAAAAGGAGAGGAGTGAAATGGTAGATTAGAAACTTGGAAAAACGAAAGGAGATTTAGAGAAAGGAGAATTGGAAAAGCTTCATTTAAATGTAAGTTGAATCCTGAAAAACAAATGTTCGATGTGAGCAAAAGAACAACGAAAGCTTGTTCATTGATAAGAACAGGGACATTCTGGAAATGGTGTTGACTAAAGTGTGATTGAACGTGTCATTTCCGTGAAAGAGGCAGAGAAGATGAAGCTGAATATCTTTTATCCCAAGACAATGGGACGCGGTCAGAAGACTAACTCAAGGGAGTTGTCTCCACTTTCAGTGAGCTTCTGGAAAAGATCACTTAACTGTAATTCCCACGGATCTGTTCTTTCATCAAACATTTATGAAACATGCATTAAGTTCCAGGGGTGATACTAGGTCCTGAGCATACACTGTGCGTTGGTCCTTCTTATCAAGTGATAGTGTCCAGGGGAAAGAGAGAAGATTCATAACACAGCACAGTAGATGCTGTCTGCATCTCAATCAATACAGGGGAGTTGGGGAGCACCCCTTATCCAGTATATTTGGGGAAAAGTTTAGAGGTCTGGGTTGCCTAATGTAAAAGCATTCTGTAGGAGTCTGAGTAAGAAAGTAATGTCTCTGGTAAGAAAGCAGCATGAAATAAAGGATAGCAGTGTGTAGGGAACAGTGAGATTTTTCTGGTCAAGAATCCTTGTCTCTTTTCCCTGCCTGACATGTTCACAGACTCATTATCTCCACTGGCTGGTTTGAGCAGCCTTTGGTGTGTAGACTGAGTGTCACTCCTTCCTAGATCCCTCAGGGGGATCAGGTACAACCTGAAGGTCGGAACCCCTTTACAAATTAGTTATCTTTGTCTAAAAAGAAAAACAGACATAAGCAACAAAACTCTTCCAACCTTCTAACTGTGGTAAGGACAGTAATGCGTTGTCCTGTATATTGTGTATAATATACTAGCCTGGCCATAATGAGTTAGTAAAAGAGAAAAACAAACTAAAACATTATATTATCTATTTAGTATTCACAAGCTCTCTCTCTCTCTTTCTTCCTCTCCCTATGCCCACGCTCTCCTTACCTCAAACTGACATTTTTATTTTGTACTTAGGTAAGGGAGTTATTACAGATTTTCTAACATTTGGAGAAGTTTCAGGGCTAACTGGAATGTATTCGGTTTGAAGGAAAATCAGTCAGTAGCTACGACAAATGTAGTTTAGACACAGAGAGCTATCAAATAATAAATAAAGAACTTTTTCCTTTCGATGGCAACAATCACCACTAACATTCATTGAATCCTTCCCATATGCCAAGGACTGAGATGTGCTTCCATGTTTTATTTTATTTTTGAAAAGAGCAAACTAAAGCTAAGATTCAACTTCACAGCTGGCAGTTATTCCAGAGTCTTAACTAGGCTCAAGGAAATATACTAATCTTCTTCCATTAAAGGATCTATTAATTAATCTCCTTCAGTATATATTGAATATAAGAAAATATCTTGAAAAAGAAAAAACATTTTTACAGAATTGTTTACATTTGATATTAACAGTGGAATTTCACAATTGTATGTCATAGATATTCTGTTCTTGTCAACTGGTGGACTTCTTACATTCGTTTTCTGAATGTTACCAGAGTGATACTGAGGTCTAACATCCTTCTTTTAGTTTGGGCTTTAAGTGATAGATAACTAGAGCTGAAATGAAATAAAAAGAAAAAAAATGATCAGTTCTTCCACCAAAAAAACAAAAATGGAAGTGAGAATGCGCTGTCAGACTTTAAGGATTAGAGTCTACATTTTCAACTTTCGGTTCATTTTTTGGTTTACTTTTTATTAACTTATCTTTCTGAATTGCTTCCTGCAGAAACTGGAGTATTTCTTTTTCATATTCAGCAGCAAAAAATAAAAATATAAATAAAACAAAGGCAAAACAAAGCACTTCCTCAATATGGGTTAGGAGTCTTTTTTATTTAGTTCAGAGGGTCAGCCTTCATCTTATGCCTAATTTTGGGAAGAAAAAAAGCACATTATTGCAATCAAAGCCCCTCCACCCCCCGCCCCCCAAAAGTTTATGATAAAATCCTTTGTACATTTGTTATGAAACAAAAATGTTAGGACATAAATTAGTTATAGAAAACACTTCCTGATAAAATGAATCTAGCCATAATTTATAGCAAAACCAATAACTATTTCTACTGGTGAAATTTCAGGAACATGTAAGGCCCTAAGCAGCGTAATTGGAGAAGAAATAGGATAGATAATTAAAAAATTAAAGGCAACAGTGACGTATTTGCTGAAAACATTATCTACACAGCAAGTGAAAGAATACTGATGTCATTAGTACTAATTAAGAGAATTCCAAAGAGTTCTAGATTTATACTTATACATAAAAATAAGAACAATCATATACACTAGAAAAATATTAAAATTAAAGGTGCACCCAGGTAGCTCAGGCATTAAGTCTGTGGCTGAGAATAGTCCACATAAAATCCAAGGACTAGGAGCCCATCTTGGGGCTAGGGTTGGGGCAGAACAATAAAAACTGAACAATTGAAATAATACTTAAAAATACTTCTTCCACCTTTCCCTCCTGCTTGCCTGCCTACTTGCTTTCATTCCTGCCTGCTTCCTTCTTTAAAAAACAATAAAATGGGAAATATTTATAGTAACAAAAATATATATTGCACTTAGGAACAAACAACAAATGATATGGAAAGACAAATTCGGAATATTTTGGAAGATCTTTGAAGGTGACCTAAAGGAATGAAGATATAGACATATACATAATGTTAGACTGAAATTTATAATCTGAAAAATGGTAATATCCTTGCTAAGTTGCAAATTCAATGCAATATCGATCTAAAAATCTCAAAAAGCTTCAACAGTAAACTGATGCTAAAATTTATATGGAACAAGACATCACCAAAATTCAAACATTTTAATTTTAAGAAAATAGTATATTTCACATATATATATAAAAGTCAATATAAGAAAACAAAAACAAACAAACAAACAAACAAAAAACGCTTAACCCCTGGAAAACAAGCAAAGGGTGTCAATGGAGCAATGCACAGATTAGGAAAACTAAATGTCTAACATACGATAAGTTTTCAAATTTTGGATGATTAATTAAATGTAAAGTTAAAACAATAATGATATACAATGTCATATCCATCAGATTAGCAAAAATCTGAAGTTTGACAATGCCAAATATACGATAAGTTTCTAAGGTAACAGGACTCATAAGTCACAGATGGCGAGAATATATTTGTATAACTGCTTTGTAGAGTGGTTATGTCTTCGAACTGCTTTGAAGAGCAATAATATCTAGTGAACATGTCAAGTCTTAATTTAGGTATCTATTGCAGAGAAGCTCTTACTCTAGCACTCCCAAGGCAGGTACAAAATTACTAATGGCAACACCAACTGTAGTGAAAATAAATAGTATAGCAATTTATACCAATCGTAGTCAAACTAAATTAAAAAAAAAGTAGTGCAATTAAAAATTAAATAGTCAAATGTATAGTCACTGAAGATATCGCAATCCAAATTAATGATAAAATATAATGAATTAACGTTATACGATTTATGAAAATTTGAACACTCATGTAACAAAAACACATATTTTTGATAAACATGTAATAAACATGAACTGGAAGAATACATACTAAATTCAGGAAAACTGTCACTTTGGGAGAAGAGAGAGAACTCTAACTGCAAAGAGTGAATGTAATCAAATGTAATATTCTATTTCTTTTATTAAGGATATATTTGAAGCAAAATAAGAAAAAATTAATATTTTTCAGTGTTGGTATTTGAATCATGGATATTTATTGAGCTAGCATCAGCATCTTTAATTTTTTCAAAAATATGTTTAAAGTGCTAGATATTTTTAATAGAATGATTATAAAGAAAAATTACAAAGACCGTAAAATGAAAAGTCTACATTTTTTACATTCCTTTCTTTCCCCATGGTTAAATAAGTAAAGTACCTTAATTAATATAACTTGAATGGAATCTCATATTGAATCTCGCGGCTTAGAAACATATTTAGACCTGTCATTGTGGGGCAGCCTGAGAACACCACCCAGGCCCAAACTGGAAAAGGGGGCTTGGCACCTGGCCAGCGCTGCGCACAGACCCAAATCTAACAAATGGACAGTCTAGGATGATGACTGCCTTTGCCTACACTGATTGGACCCGAGATGCCCCGCCCCGGAACTCAAATGTTCTGGCCCACTCACTAGCTTCCCTTGGCTGCTATCCCCTTCAAAAGACCTCCTCTCCTTGCTGACAACGTAGTAACTTCCAGAAAAAAGCCAACAGGCCCTCCTCACCACCGCCTTCCAGAGACAGATTCCTTCCCAATCAGCTGCCATCCAGACTCCCTGCAGTGAGAATAATAAAAGCTATGCTCCTACCTTCTGTTTCTTTTTGTGATTTCCTCAGACTCTCCCCAAGGTGGAGCATTTCTCTGCTTGGGTTTGAATGCCTGTGAAACAATCACATAATGCCTCGAGTCATTCCAAAATTAAACAAAAGGAAACCTAGCTAACAAACTGAGAACTGCCTAATACCCATAGCTTTACCAACTATTACTTCCAAGAGCTAGGATCTCTGCTTCTGTTTAATTTAGCATTAAGAGTGAGTTCAATGACAAAAGCAAAAAATGTGCTTTTTAATTAAAAAAACCCAGGATATCTCAGGATTTAAAAAATTTGTAGAGAAATCAAAATTTCGGCTTCTCAGAAAACCCTTCAAAGCTTCCAGTTCCACAGAGGCTTTTGACCTCTGTGCCTTCACTTGCAATTTCACTTTATCCAAGTTTTTTTTCAGGGAGGGCAGTCACTTTAATGAAATTCGAAGCTGTCTTTTCTTGCTAAGGATAACAACTATGACCTTGATGGCATTTGCAGTCAGTCACATCCCAACAGCTAGGATAGAGCAAGACCTTGAAAAATAAGATTCCCCCAGAAACAATTAAATTTATGACTCAGCAACACCTTCAGAAGATACACTCAAATCCTTCCAAAAGCTTCAACTGCCTAAAATAACTGATCAGTATTTTTTGTAATTTTTTGTTACTTTTAGGTAATTTTAGTCTTACAAAAAGCTGAGATAGTATACAAAGAACCCTTGGACATCAGGTTTTACTAACAAACACACACAGGCTGAGAGCCATTTGGAAGGAAGTTACAATAATATCTTCCATGGCAATAAAATAAAACAAAATAATTTTTTTTTGTATAGAGTTGAACGAGGATCATAGAGCCCATTTAATTATTATATCTCTTTAGCTTCTTTTAATCTGGGCCAGTCCTGTCTTGGTTTCCCACTTTCTTCATGTTCTTAAATTTTTTCAATGAGTACAGGCCAATTATGTGGTAAAAAGCTTTCTCAGTTTCAGTTTGTCTGATGTTTCCTTGTTATTGCATTGGCTGGGATATCGGTATCTTAACATCTATTTCCTCTGTTTGCTTTCTCCTTCTTTTGCTCATTCCTTGATTTGCAGCACTTCTGAATCACTTTGGTTTAGATGTCTTTTATAAAGCATATAGTTGGACATTACTTTGTAAGTGAAAGTGTAAATAATTTTTTTTAATAAATGATTTTGGGGAAATTCACATTTATACCACTAATACATTCTTTCTGAAACCCGTCATTTTATAAGTATTATGCATACGTATTTGTTGTTTATTTTCTCAGCATTTGAAACTCCTCAAGTTCTTGCATATTTAAAGATGTTGTTTTTTGTTTACCTATATGAAAGATATCTTAACAAGATATAAAATCCTTCAATCATATATTCAATTCTTGATTATCTTGAAATGCTGCTTCATTGCTGCTTTTCTCTAATTCTCTAGACCTTCTATGTCTTTAGCTCTTTTTGTTTAAAAATATTAGGCAGTTCTGGGACTTAAAACTTCAAAAGTCTTAATAGGAGACGTCAGATTTGATTGTTCTATGTCACTTTTCCTAGGAACCCAGTGGGCATTTTCTATATAAATGAAATTTTTAGCCTAATTCTGGGAAATTGCCTTAGATTATTGTTTTAAATATTAGTTCTGTTTATTGTTTTGTTTTTCTCCTTGGAAACATCAATCATTCAAGTATCAGCTATTCTTTGCCTGTTTTTCATTACAGTCTCTTTCTTTTTGGCCCTTTTTCTTTCTTTATCTCATTTTTATTCTTTTAATTATTGCCCTGCACTTCCATAAATTTATAAATATTTATATTCTATATTCCTTTCCTAAGGGCTATTGCCCAACAGTCAAGAACAAAGAGAATTATTTTTGCATTTACAATATTAAGTTGTGTGGAAAGAATTGCATCTTAGATTGGATTGTTTTCTATTTAGTTCCACAAACTTCCATTCAATTGCAAGATTCCAAAACATTTGAAAGTTACAAGGGTACTACTTAATAAGAGCAGCTTAAATTGAACTTAAGTAAGCAACTCAGGGTATCTTCAAATGGAAGTAAATTTGTTATCAAGCCCTTGCTAAGACATGTTCACCATGAATATTATACTCAGAAAACATCAGAGTGATCTGTGATACTTAGGTAGTCATGGGCACTCACATCTCCTCTCTTCTATTCAGTAAAATGAAGTGTTAAAAAAAATACTCTCTAAGAAGTTCTCTAGTTACAGTGATGTTTGAATCTATGACTCTAAATAGCTAAGATTCATCAAGTGTCATATTATTTTTTGTCTATTTTTTAATCTTGGAAGTTAAAGTGTCCTTAATACCAATTTATGAATTCAGATCTAATTTTGATTCTTCCAGTCACACTTAAATTTTCACTGGACACTTTATAAATTTTAGTTGCTCATACAATATTAAACATTCACCTTATCATTTAACTCATTTTAGGTATTCTCACCAGCCACTCATCAAGAAAAATTTTGGTGTTCTTTGACTTCTGAAAACCAAAGATTTTATCTTTTTAAACTATCCATTTTGATCAATCTAAATGTATGGACTGAATCTTCTACAGTTCCTTAAGATATATGCCATAGAGGAAAGGGTTGTCAATAATAATTAAACTTCTTTTCTGTACTGAGAAACTAAGCCTTGAAACCAGTTTCTCTTGAGTGGAATATATTGATCTAAGGGAGAATCTGAAATAGAATAAAGAAAAAGGAATCAACATGAGTTAGTGGAAAGAAGAGAAATTAAATTCGTTAACACTGGAAAACAGGAACACAAGATCTGGAGAAGGAACAGAGACAAACAAAATAGAAAAAGACAGACTGATAAAATGGCTTGCATTCTTTTAACTAAAGAGTTTAAAAAAAAAAAAAGCTAATGAAAGTGTACAATCAAACAAAATAAAATATCAGATTAAATCTCAGTACCATACTTGTTCTACTCACAATTGCCCTAAATTTGAAACTTCACCTGATTGCAATTGATTAAAAAGAAGAAAATTTCATGAAAATGAAGAGTAATTCCTAATGAGCTCCTTCTGGAGGAGTTTGAGGAGTTAGCAATGTAGAAAAATAAGGAGACAACGAAGGAGAAGAATACAGCCTGTGTAAAAGGATTAAGTTGAGCTTTCATATAAAAACTGGAAAGACAGGAATCTTCTGTCACTTTTTCTGTGATCACATTGGCTTTAAGGTAATAAAAATATATATTTACAATCACATGGTCTAAACTTTTTGTTTACTTATCTACTTGCTTCTTGGCAAGAAATACCAGAAATCAGGAGCCATAGATAAGGAAAGGTGAATGTCATTCTCCACGTGGAAAGATTCAGAGTAACCTAAACCTGTTACTGTGCTGCTTTCTTTGCTCTTGGTTTCATGCAAAATGTGGACTAAGTGAGACAATATAGTGGATGTGATATTGCAGTTTATAAAAAGAAGTATATATTTGGTTTTTGCCTCCATTTCTGGCAGAGAATTCCTAAAACTCTTAGAATTTCCTCAGTTATGAAAAGGAAAATAATAAAGGTGTGTTTTGTTATGTTAATGGAGTGACTTTTGGAAAGTTCCTGAGAATAAGGACTAGTTTCCAGAGGTGCCAACCTAGTAATTAGAGAGTTGGAGCTTTTCGTCTCACCCATCTGACCTCTGGGGAGTGGAGAAGGCATAGAGGTTGTATCGATCACCAATGGCCAATGAGTTAATCAATCATGCCAGTGTAATGAAGTCTCCATGAAGTCTCAAAGGGCAGGGTTCAGAGAACTTCCAGATTGGTGAATATGGGGAAATTGCAGGAGAGTGGCACGCCCTGATTGACTGTGCAAGTTCCTTGCCCTTTCACCGTAGCCTGTTCTATGTATCTCATCCATTCTCTTGTTTATGCGTTATAGCCTATTATGATAAACCGGTGATCTAGTGAGTAAATAGCTTTTCTGAGCTCTGTGAGTCACTGTAGTAAATTATCCACGGAGGGAATATGGGAACCTTGGATTTATAACCAGTAGGTCAGAAGTACAGGCAGCAGCCTGGACTTGCAAATGGCATCTGAAGTCCAAGGAGGAGGGTGTGGGGACTTTAATTGGCAACCAGTCAGTCAGAAGCACAAGATTCAACACCTCAGGATGGTGACTGGGTGTGAGGTTGGTGGGGTTTGGGAAAATTAGGGAGAGGGCAGGCTTGTAGGACAGCCCTTAACATGTGAAACCTGATGCTATATCTGGGTAGATAGTGGCAGATTGAGTTGAATTTTATGACACCCAGTCGGTGTCTAGAGTACTGTCTGTTTTGTTTTGTTTTATTTGCGGGCTGGGTGTCCACAAATGCTGGAATTGGTAACAAAAATCTTTTTAAGGAATCAACAATTGACATGAGTTTGAAAAATATAAGGTAAGCATACAATTTCTTTAAAATTTGACACTAAAGACAAGGAGAAAGTCTAAAAGCAAAAGGAGAATTGATTTCAGTTATATTGGAATGATTTTTCCAGTCTGCCCTGGTAGATAATAATTCTCAGAGATACTTGGTGTCAGAGAACCAGTCCAGCAGTCATGGCTGACCTGAGTGACAGCATGCAGCCCATTGAAGAGACTTGTTGGTCAGTTTGACTTGCTACATGTGGAGGCATTGCCAGCATTTCCACAAGCAGAAAAGGAAAAATAAAACTAAAAAGAGAAAGCAATACCTAGGTTTAAATCATTTTTCCAATCTATCAGAAAATGTGTTTCATTTCATTTTACTTCTGTATAATAATGTCTGGCAGGTACAGTCTCTGAATATGTTGAGAGCAGATGAGAGTCATCTCGTTACAGGCTAATATAATAAATACAGATATATATATAAAATAAATATGTATAAATTAAATATAAATATAATTATATATAATCCAGATTCAATTTTTGATTCAGTCACTTACAAACGATGTGATTTTAGACAAGCTATTTAATTTGAGCCCCAATTTCCCTTCCAAGTGTAATGAATATAATATAAGCCCTCCTTTGCAGGACTTAATAAGGAAATGAGTTTAAAGCACATTAGAGTAAGGGGTTCATTCAATGATACCAATGGTGCTATCAGGAATGTTATTAGTGGATGTATTAATGTTGGTAACTGTAGTTTTTAATGGGGGAGCAGCATAGATTAAAAACTATAAAGCAGGTTAGCTGATGTATAAGCAGGAAATTAACTGGCCAAGCCTAAGGTGTGCTAACCTAAACCACACACCTTAATAACTTCCACCATTAACTCCAGGTATGCTTGGAAGAGGGTTGTTTACTCTAGCAGTTTCTGGAGAACTCTAGACAGGTTCACAGTGATGTATGGCCACCCCTGGTTATACCCATGAAGAGAGAAGTTCCATTCCTAGGTATCTATGAGATACCATCTTGCCTGCCCACACATACTCCTTTTTTATGTAGCTTTTCCAGTCGTCCACAGGAAGCTTGGGTTCATTGTGCTGCTTCTAATAAATGTACCACATGGCCCTGGCTATAAGGTTCTCGGTGAATTCTTTCCAAATGAATTCTGCACCATAGTGCTGTTTAAGCCCACCCACATCAGTTTTCATTTTGATAATTATTTTGGAAATGTCCTTTTCATGTCTTTCCAATGAAAAATCTCACCTCTTTCATGGATTTAAAGATTGTTCTGACAATATTTGTTGATATTTTTCCTGCCTGACTCACAGAAGAAGGAAGGAGAAACATGATACAAATTGAACATTTCCAGGATTCTCAGAGAACAGTTATCGAGTTACCTTAATTTGGATTTCTGTGTTTTCACTTTAACCATCGAAGATTGGAAGTTTCCCAAGCCAAATCCGATGATTAGAGGGTATTTCGGTCTTTTCACTAAGAGTTTTAAGGTAAATCAAGACCTTATATAAATATAATGCAGTTTGATGTTATAGAGAGATTATACTTCAAATTCTAATCACTGTTGAGTATCTTAAAGAATAAATTTACTTTTCATTTAATGATCTTGTTAGCTTTCACTATAAAGTAAATATATACTGTCAGAGTCTTTGGTTTATTACAGCCTAGCATGAAAGTGAGGCCAGTCAAAACATGTGGGATGGGGAGCAGTAACAGAAAGAATACTGACCTCAATAGTAGCAGAAAATAGGGAAAAATCCACAAAAAGATGATTGGCAATTTAGTTTCCATACTAGGAAGATTGAAAGTCAACCAAAGAGTCCAAAGTGGGAGGGTATATCACAGAGTCAGTTCTAGGTAGTTTTGCTATAAGTTCTTTGTCTCAAGTATTTCCATTGTGTATGAAATAGAATGATGCCCCGCCATTTAGAACTAGTGCCATATTTGGTCCCTATGAGCCTGGCTGTTGTCTTCCTGGAACATGTGGCTCATTTCTTACCAAACCACCAAGAGGAATCTTGCCTACTTAATCTTTAGAAGGACAGAGGCCCTGAGATCTATCTCTAAGATACTGGGCCAAGACTTTTACATTAATATTTTATGTAGTTAAGTCGTAAGATAAAACCTATCAAAGAAAGAAAAAAATAACCCTTTAGTTGCAAGGTGGAGCAGATATTTCCTCAGTCAAAAGTCCTGTCCATCAGTTCCAGTACTGAGGACATTTGTATATAAGCTACCCCATTAAATTGCTATTATATCTCATGGCTGTGCCTACCTTGTTCTTCAGACTCAATTTTCCTAGTTAGATTGAAGCTATTCCTTTTCGTCATCAAGCATATCATATAACTGTCCATGAGGCAGTTTTGACATAAAAGTACAGAATCATGAAGAATGGAAGTCAGTCAGTATGGATTCAGAATCTAATGTTGGATATGAGTTCTTTATGATACAGAAAATCTGCTGTATATTTCTTAAGATTTCTCTGGAAGTAAAACAAAGCATGCTACTACTTCTTATCATTTTTTGTAACATACGTAACTCACAGTACATATCCACATTTAATTGTTCCATAGCATGTCCAATTTTTATATTTCACTAAATCATCTAAGCTAGATACTGTGCCAAGTGTCAAAAATTCTGACTATACCATGTTCTTCACTATCAAATAGCAAAATTTTACTATTTTCAAGAAACTAATACATCAAGAATCATATAACCATTTATTGGGAGTGGGGATAGAATGAGTTTGAGTCTTCTTTTGCCTCCAGTTTCTTAGAGTACATGATAAATTTTGTAAAGATGGCACTAGGGAACAAGTTGGTATATCTAAATTACCTTTAAAAAACTTGATAATTCATGCTCTTGAAATCTTATGTATTTATTATTATTTGGTAAGCTTTTGGTTTTGATAGGTGGAAAGGATGCCTGTACTGACCAAAGAATTTACAAATTGAGATTTTATTATTTCCTAGTATAGTATATATCACTTGAAACCAAACTTACAACCTGTCTATCAGTTGTTGTATCTTTTTCTATGACGTAATTGTTTTATGGCCAATTTATTATGTGGTGAAACTGTTTGCAGTAAAAATTCTTATATAGCAAAAATATTAAGAGGAATCTACTTACAATTCCTGGAGCCCTCTTCATAAATGAGAACAATGAGAGCATCACTTGAACATTAGACTGTCCAAGGGAATTTGTCTGAAAGTAAGGTAGGGAAGCATAGGAACTGAGCCCAATGCAAGAATACAACACAGAAAATAAGGAAATTGGCAAGCAGGCCTCATTCTGCCAGGGAGATATGGTGATGAGCTGAAAAATCAGAGACAGTAATGTGATATGTGATTCTGTACCAATAGTATTCAAGGCCACATAGGGGTTTTTCCCAGAGAGTGGGAAAAACAGAAGGACTTGCAGTCTCAGTGAGGGAACAAGAGAAACATAATGCACAAAGATGCCCTGACCCTCATTCCAAAAAAGAGATCATATAGCACACAGCTAGCTGAATACTCAACACAAACAGCTGAGATGGGGCTAGGCCAGGGCAGAGACTCTCATTAAGCTAAACATGACTCATTTGTGCATTCAGGTACATCTTATGTTTTCATTTTGATGCCTCTATAATGATGAGGAAAAGAAAACATTTCATTCTGAAATGATATTCTAGAATCTAGAACATTAGGCTGTTGACTTATGAGACTCTTTGGATATTATCTGGCTATTCATGATGGAAAAAAACAAAGCAAGCCTGCAATGTATAATGAGGCACAATCGCTGTCTTCAAATACACTAAAAAGGAAAATCATTATAGCATAACTAAGGCATACCCTTACTGGTGTTTGACCGGTGCAAAGCTTTTTGAGAGTTCAAACTGGAGTGGAAATTTTGCCTTCATACAACAGTATCATTATGACTCCAGGGTAATTTCAGAGAGATATTAGGCAATATAAGTTATAAAACTAAATTTTAAAAAACATGTTAGAATGTGTCTATTTAAATGAATCTAAACTTCTTCTCCAAAGAAGTTATTTGAGAACGTTCTTCACTAATTTCAGAAGGCTACCTGGAATAAAGATGTCAATCATTTCCTCCCATTCAAACCCTCCTCTGAGAACCTATGTATCCTATAGCCTTATTTGCTGGCTGGCTTCTCTCAGCTCCCTGACTCTCAGGATCTGTAAGTTCTGACTAGAGGCAGAGATAAGACAAGACAATGCCATTCCCTTGTAAAATCTGCTTACTGGGGCACCCAAACTATGCAATGAAAGTGTTAGCGTGAGATCTTCCAAAGAAGCCCAGAATCCAGGTCATTGTGGTCAGCATATAAGATTATCATGTTAGATACAGCAGACAAAAGGTCTAGCAGGAAATTTAATTAGCAAGCAAGAGTGATGATACACTTCTAGAGATGGTGCGAAGTGTGTTGAGTTCCAGTGAACATCAATGGCTGTCTTGCCCAAGCAACACATACTTATGAGAGGTCATTCTGGTAATTCCTCCCATGCCCACCCCGAAGTCCACTAATTACCAATCAGCAGAGCTGGATTGGAAATGTTTCCTTTTTTGGGTTTCTTTAAGACCCTTGGACCAAGTCAGGAAAGCAGAGGTTGGTTTTGTTTGTGTGTTTGTTTGTTTTTTTGATTGGTGATTGTTGGTTTCACCATTTACATGGTTATCCTTTGTTCCTTGTCTGGCCTCCTGCCCCATCCCCACAGGCTACCCCACCAAACTGAAGTAGGAGAAGCTTTACTAGTTATCACTTAAACTTAGTCATGTCAACCAAAAAATTCCTTGGCAACTTAAAAGTTAGTCTTATCTAGATTTGAACCTAGAGGTCATATGCTTCTCTTTCCTAAGTTTTTGCTGCCATAGACTCCAATGGCAAAGGATAGTTCTATTGTAGGAAGAAGAAAAAAGTCCAAAATATTTTTCTAATCCTTAAAAATCATGTGAATTTTGGTGTATCCTGGTGGAGTGGTGGTTGGACGCAGTCCATATAAATTCTGTGGTCCTGGGTTCTCATCCTGGGTCTGACAGAAACAATCAAGAAGAGCAACTAAATAAAATGAATAAAAAGTATTTCTTCCTCCTCCCTCTTTCTGCCTGTCTGTCTCTGGTCATCTTCATTCCAGCCTGCAACTTTCCTTCAAGAAAAACAAAATGGAAATTTTGCATGGGATTAACATACATTTATTTTTTGTAATGTTATAAAATATTTTAACTTTTAATATAGTAATTTCTTAGCTTTCCCCCTAAATCTTCAAGTAAAATCTGTAATACTTCAATCCCAAGAAAATTTACCCTGTGGTTTTTGGATACCTTCTCACTGCTGTGTACTGCCCAAAAATAACTCTTTGAATTTTCTTGGCAATTGTGATATTTTAATTTATAAGAAATATATATATATATATATGTATGGATGTATATACATATAAATATATATATGCATGTGTGTTGTGTGTGTGTATTTATATTTAGTCTTCCCTCTTTTCCCCTAAAATCTTTGGAATTCCTTAGGCATAAAGAGCAATCATGGTGTCTTTTGTTGTTAATGAGATGACTTTTGGAAAGCTAGGGTGGGGGCTGATTGCCAGAGGAAACAATTCTGTAATTAGAGGTTTGTAACTTTCAGTCCCATCCCCAGACCTCAAGGGAGTAAAGAGGTAATCATCATACTTATGTAAGGGAATCTCCATAAAAACCAAAGGATATGGGTTGAGAGAGCTTCCAGGTTGATAAATACATGGAGATAGAGGGAAAATATGCACCCTGGCAGGGTATGGAAACTTGGTGACCTTTCCCACTACCTTGTTCTATGTATCTCTTCCCTCTGACTATTTCTAAGTTCTATACTTTTAAAATTAACTGGTGGTTTAGTAAGTAAAATTTTCTCTGAGTTCCATGAGTTACTCTAGCAAATTCATAAAATGTGAGGAGGGAGTTGCAGGAACTTCTGATTTGTGATCAGTCAGAAGTAAAGATAACCTGGACTTTCAGCTGACATGAGAGGTTAGATGGGAAGGGCAGTCTTGTAGGACTGAAGCCTTAACGGGTGGAGTCTAATACTATCTCCGGCTAAATAGGCGAGACTTGAATTAAGTCGTGCTGAATTCTCAGATACAGGCAGAGTGTTAAAGAATTTCTTGGTAGATATGTGCAAAATTGGTTCCAGAATACTCATTTCAGCAACACTGAAGGGGTAGGGCAAAAGAGAATGTCAAAAATGAGAAAAAAAACAGTGAACAAGATCTCACAAACAAATCACAGTTTTATCTAAGATTGGACCATATGGTAATTATTTTTTGACAGAGTCACACTGAAACTACTCAAACCCAAAGCACAAGGATATTGTCAAGTCCTTATCTTTTGTTCCTTCTATATTCTTTATGTACCTTCAGTGGATGGAAAGCAATAGGGTTAGTTTTGTCAATTTCAGAAAAATCTCATTCCAACAATCAAAAAGTTCAAACTTCACTGTCAGTACCAAGCCAAATCAATCAGCATTATCTTATTCTTCTGTTCATGCTGGGAAGGCTGCCCTGGAAGTGAAAGCAACTGAGATAAAAGCCTATACAACTGAAAGAAAAAATAACCCTAGAGGGAAAGTTGTGTGAAGAAAAGGCAAAAAGTAGTAATGCTTCTGCTTGCTCCATAATCTTAACACTTTATATCAGAGGATGCTGTAGAGAAGTGACAGCTCCTGGAGCTGTTCTTAAAAGTGTATCACTTTAGAAACAATTTGTCAATCAACTAATTCTTAATTGTTGATATATTTAAATAATAGCTTCATGTTACTTTTCTACTGAGCAGTGCTGATCTCATTTGCAATGACTCAGAATATGTATGAAACTTTAAAGCAAGGTTGGACTTTCCAGAGTTTCTTTCATAGTCCTTGAAACAGACATGAAGGAAAAAAATGTCATTTCAACCTATAGTGATTAGAAGATTGGAAACAATGTAACGGTCCTTGAAAAGCTAAAACTTATAATATAGAAAGATAAAGGGATATGATATACATTTTAGTATAATGAATTTTTTATATTATATATTAACATTTATCAATTTATAAATACAACTTTGTTGATAATACTAGTGAGGTATGGTTCTTTTCATTAGCCATTGCCTTTGAAGATATTCGTTTATCTTAAAGATCTGTTTAGCAATTGCGTAACCTTGGGCAGATGATAAATCCTAAATAAATTCTGGTTCCTTGATAAATAAACAGCTCCCAATAAAGGATCAGCCCCATTGATCTTACCCATCCAGAAATACCAGTTAATTGCAAACTGAAGAATCTATGACATTTAATTAACACATAGTTTAGTTACAGATGAACTGAAATATGGGAGACTGGTGGACAACCTGATTAGCTAAGAGACCCCTGTATATGCCACAGTATCTGCCATCACCAGCTTCTGTGAAATTGCCCCAAATACCTCACTTTTCCCCACATTGCCCCGCTACATGTACTTTCTCTGTTTCACCTCTATTCGTTCTACAGTCGGAGAAATGGATCTGAGGCAGAGCAGCTTTTCTCCTTCTCTCTTTGCTCTTGTCTCTTGATAACAAACCTTTCCCATCTTCAAATATCCAGTATCCAGCTACCGGCTTTGCAGTGAGGTGGGCACAGCAAACCAGTTTGTTATACGACTGTCACAACTCTACCTGTCTTTCTTCAACTGACTCCAGCTGTGATTCCTCTTAGGGATCTACTGATACTGAAATCTTCTTCCCAAAGGAAACTTGGGTATTGACATTCCCACAATAACCCTGGTCCTTTAGAAGTATTCCTAATTATTTAAAAACCTTGTGTTTTACATACTTACAGAATTTATAAAATAAAATTCTAAGGGTCACACTTGTGAATAAGTAGTCTTCTATTTCTCTGGCTTTCAACAGGAAACTAAGGGAAGTATCAGAATCACTCTGAGTTTCTATAAGTACACATGACAGGACAACTAAAGGCAATGAATGATCTTTGATTAAATCACAATATATTTTAAAATAATAACCATAAAAATATTTTAGGAATCATTAAGAAAATTTGTATAAGGACTTTATGTGTTAGAAATATGATTTATCAATGTCAAATGCCTTGAGTGTGATAATGGTATTATTGGTATAGAACAATATCATTCTTAGGTGATACATGCTTCTTTATTTTGGAGAAGATGTCTACATCAATAGAAGATGTTTATTTTGTCATGATATCTATGACTTACATTCCAATGATTTTGCTTATAATTTTTTTGAAGTAGAGTCTCAAAAGCTCATTTTGATTCTGTAAAAGAAACTGGAATCTGATGTCAAGAGCAATAAAATATCAGCATAGAAGCTTGAGTGAAATATTTAAAATATAACTTAAAGAAGAAAGTCTTTGCACTAATATTTTGAATCCATAATAGAGGATAAAGGATGTAGAGGAAAAGGTAAATCTAAGGAAAGTTACAATAGAGTCTGTTTATGAGATACTTAAAATTTAGCCTTCAGCTTTGAGTCTGAAGAATCTAAATAACTTTTAGAAAAATTAAGGAAGAGGCAAAGTCAGTGATCCTTAAATTCATGATGAAAGGGAAAGAGAGGCTCCAAAGATGTCTTTAAGATTCCTTAAACAATGACTAAGGAAGTGAGCTTGAAGCTCAGAGACACAGAAAAAATTCCAGCAATTTTTTTTACCAACTGCAAAAATGTTGAGGTCTCCTCTAATGGCCTCATTCTTTTGTTATAGTAAACTAGCTCTAAATGTAGCTCTTTGACTTTTTTAATGTAAAAAAGTATATACCTACCATGTTTTATCACATAAACCAGAAAGATCATGAATCTTTTTCACATGCCTGTTCCATCTTAAATTTCATATGCTGTTAGTGTCTTCCAGTCATTTTGAGTAATAATAATAGGTTAGAGAGATGAAGCATGTACCTAAATCCACCTTAGTAAACACTGGGTCCAGAATTTAAACCCAGTCTGATGCTTTTACCCACTAAACTCACAGTTTCTTGTGTGAATACTTAGCTTCCCATGTTTTCTTGCCTTCCCAGGTAATCCACCTGTGAGTAACAGATAGCAATTTTTCTGGGTATCCCTCACTTGCCCTGTTCCATGACTGCCCACAATCTGCTATAGACAGCACCCTAGAAAGGCTCCAAGAGTCCTTCTCAAAGGAAATACAGAGGAAGTATGAGAGATTCACTCCCTCATATGAAGTTTGAGATTCTGTCCTTGAAGGATTTAGAAGGTTGAAAGAATCAATGTCTTAGTACAGGCTGCCCTTGTCCAGATCTGCTAGTCCACATCTGATTCTATTAATCTTCTCTACATAATCATATCTGATATGCTTTTCTGCTCTTTCAAAAAAGGAGTCTTAATCAATGATAATTATAATTCTCTAATTAGTTTCTTAATGACATTTTAATAGAAGAGTACAAAACCTCGCACACACTTTTCAGTAACTGGAAGTCTGTTCCTGAATTAAACTCAAAATGCCTTCCTTACCTCATACATCCCAGCAAGGTATTTTTAGTATTAACTGAGTCATCAAATCAAGTTTAGCTACATTTTCACTCTTTAAATTTCATTGATTTCATACTCCCTTTGGCATATCTTTCTTTGCCAACCTTGCACACCCAATTAAGTTCAGTCACTTGTCTCTGAGTATCTAACACCACCTTTGTCATCTTGCAGTACATAGTTTGCTTTTTTATTATTATTGACCTACCCATGCATGGCTATTGAATTGACCAATTTTTAGTCAAATTCTTAAGAGTTAATTTTATTAGACATGCCTGGAAAAATAAACTCAATCGCTGCCTTTTTCTTTGGAAGTTAGGCTTTCTTGGGACTGTACTGAAGTTGTTGGGGAGGGGGGTCTTGAGTGGTTATGTTTTGTGCTGTCTTCTGGGTCATTTCTGATTGGATCAGGAGTGGATACTTTACCTGGTGGGAACAAATCCACAGGCAAATCTATGGCAAACAGAAGTTATATTGGCAAAACGAACAGACTTGTACAAAAAGTCAGACTGGAAGGAATAAGTTTGTCGCATACATTCTGAGAAAAGCAAAAATTATAGATCATGTGGTCACAGTAAGAGAAAGATGGTGCTGAAATCGCTTCCTGGCTCCGTAATAATTGTCTTTGCTTTTAGTAGATGGATGTTTTGTTGAGTTTCTTTTGTTCTTTCTTTTAGTGCTCCCTCATTCTTTATTTACAGATAATCAAAATGATTATCACCAGTACCAAGGATCTAGTGCAGTAGGCCTGGGTAGCAAGGATAAAACCAAAGTGATTTCAAGAGCCTAGATGTGCTCAGAAGATCCGCCAGCAGATCAATTGCTACACAGAAAAAAGTGCTTTAAATTTAAGAATAGAAAGTGAAACAGAAATTGAGGTTCAAGAACCAGCATAAATACAAAATTACAAGTTTGTAAAGGAGATACAAGCTAATACAACTAATAAATATTGGCTGAAAAGGGTCATGCCCAAAGTCAGAAACTGAACAAACCCCCCAAGCCCTAGGAAATTCTTAGCTGATATCAGGAGAATACAACATGGTTAATAAAAGTTATAATGTTAGCTAAAAAGTTAGCTAATAAAAGTCATAATGGAGGCCAATGAGCCAGAAAGCTAAAATAGAAGTCAGAATGAGCGTAATAAAGCTAGTATTTATCAAAACCTGGAGGGAAGCACAACTAGAATTAAAACACCGGTACAGAGATCATAGGTGGGGTAAGTATCCGTGGTTGAGTTGATTGGGTGGAACTGGGATGGGGAGCCAGGTAGGTGCTAAAAATTAAGGAAATTGTGTGTTTTTTCTCTAAATGTCATAATTTGAATGACTCAAGTACCAAACATCACAGGTCATAGGTCACTGAGAATGGAATCAGAGCCTGGAAAAGTACAACTCAAGACAAGATGAAAGCTCACTTCTTATTTTGAGACTGAGTATTCCTTTCATGATAATCACATGGACAAGTAAGTACAGAAGGAATAACTGGCAGGAGCAAACTTCTAGGTGTGGTGTGGAGGTCAGGAGCGGGGTAAATGTTAGTTACTAAAGTGAGAAAACTGACTAAATCAAAGCAGTATTCTATAGCACCAACCAATAGTCTGAAGAAGTGCAGAGTGGAATTCCATTCCAGAAGTCAGCAGCAGAACAATCTATCAGAATTAATCTGAGGGGACAATTTAGCCAGTAGTGAATAGAAATTATACACGGGAAGTGTGAAGATGGGAGTGATGAATCTCAGAGCTGACACAAACCAAGCTGATTCTGTCTGAAGAAACATACTTCCTATGCTTGCAAAACTGACTCCCTACCTCTATCTCCGAATTTTCCTTCAGACATAATTTGTTTTCTATGTCAGTCCTGAAATTCATCACTTTTTCTTCCCACTTCTGTGTATGTTTCATGTTAATGAGGCTGACTGAGTTGTCCCATCACATTCACTCTAATTCTAATTGATTATACTGCTTCTAACTTCTAGGATGGAGCTCTATTCTGTCCAAACACATTTTCAGCAGAAAGAATGAAGTAGGACATCACAGGTAATAAAAACATATTTTCCCTTGTCTTTGAATCTTTGATTCAAGGACAAGGACTGTTATGAGCCTGCAGGTTAGAACCAGCAGTGTTCAACTTCAAGGAAGTTGGAATACAGGCAGGAGATGACACCATATTACTTCCCATCTCACACCAATCTAGAAGATAAAGGGTGATGTTTGAAGTTTGGAAGAAGTGGTAGGAGCTAGAGAGAGCTTCCCTAATGTATGAATTGTGGGCCAATGAACAGAAAGGACCATAACTTCAGTGCACTGACGTTCTGAGGTAAGTGGTAAACAGAACTGTTTTCTTCAATAATATTCAAGTTCAAGGATATCTCACTTTCCAAAGCGTGGAACACACAAATTTCAGTAGTGAAATTCAATTTTTGCAGACATTGCAGTTTGACCACCTCTCAAGAGTTTTAAATGCAAATGAGTTTAGATGCATTGCAGACATTCCGTTATTTATGGTGCATTCACACTGATGAAAATTACACTGCTCCTCTTCTAGCCAGTGAAGGGGATTAGTCTCTCAGGATTTTCGTACTTTGTTATCTTCAATTAACATCAAATTCCTCCAGGAGATGATGCTCGTGGTCTCTGACTCAAGCTTTTTACCAGCGTCACAGATTATGTTGTGTTCAGTCTTTCAGACTATGATTATAAAAACTCACATACAGGATACTACCTTAGATTTCTGATAAAAAGTGAGAATATGTCTTTCTGATTTTCCCTTTCCTAGCCTCCTGGCCTCCAATAACACACACATACCACCACCATCACCACTTCAGCAACACCCAGTGGGTAATTATCTCTCCTGTCTCTTCTGTTTCCTCAGAGTGTGTTTTGGTATTCTCTATGCCACTGAGTTATCAAGGAGGAAAAGGGAGTATTTTCTGAATTGTGATTACGTTGTGACAATGCCATTTATCTTTTCAGAAATGTAGCATCTTAATATGTCCATAATGCAATTCACCATTGGTAAAAATTGACAAAAGTTTTCATCCATAGCTTCTAAATTGTCCACTCTAAATGAATGGTCCTTACTTAGTATATTGTATTTTAGTTTCTTCTATTTTTCAGTCCAGAAGACTTTCAATAAAACTGTCAAACTCTGTTGATACAGAAGCAAAACTGTTTCTCTTCCCTCAACGGACACTGTTTCTTCCAACTTATTCTTTACACAACAAAGGAAGCTAGGACAAAAGGACAAATGACTCTCCTCTTCTAGTCTAGGACTTTAATTTATATTCAGTGTGGTTCAAAAAAAAAAAAAAAAAGTGATGAGTAAGCAGGAGAAATAACCAATAATATAAAAGACATAATACATGCTTTAAGGCAACAAAAGTTCAGTTTATCTTATAAAGATATATAAAGACTGTGGTTCTGAGATTGACCTTGAAAAATGTTTAATAGGAGCCTGCAATGGAATGATGGCTATGAGAATGTGAAGAATAAAAATTAATATGAAAAACATCTTAGGAATATAATAAGAGGGCTCACAGAATCAGGCAATATAAATGATACTGTATAGATACAGTCTATCTAGCTTATTTACTATCGATCCATCGAAGCCAGAGGGAGATACAGTTGTCTGCGGCTCCCAGAAATCCTACAGTGCTTGGGATGGTAATGCCATCCTTTATTTATGGTTCAAAACCTTTCCCCAAACTTGTCAGCAGATCATTTCTCAAGACGGAATTAGTCGATTATGAGTTGCTCTGCCCTTGACACCTATTAACTGTACTTGCACATGATTTTGCTTATTCTAAACTCCTCATATGCCATACAATCTAAGGAACTAGAAATGGTTTAATCACAATGGAAGGAGATTCAATCTTGTCCCCTGAACCTTTTGTTAGGGGGTCTCACAAACCACACAGTACCACCCATACACCCAAGGCCCCCATACTTTAGAGAGTTTTTGCCCTGCTCCAGTCATGCCCATTACCACCAGTTGAATTAAAATGCTCTATAGTAATATAAGCTACATAGTAAAATTATTATATATATAACTTATTAGTATTATCAAGGAAGTAGAAGAGGTAAAAGTTTGACAGGTACAACCAACTCAGAGAAAAAACAACTATGTCACATGAATATCTTTAAAAAGAAAAGAAAGCTATGGCTATAGAATAATTTTCCAAGGTCATCATATAGTTTCAGTAATAGGGGAAAAAAAGGTGATCAAAGAGAAAGAAGTTGTAAGCAACGCATGAGACACAGAATAGGCCCTGAAGTTGCCTGACCACAGGAGGGCGCCCTCTGGAGTGTGTGTAATGAGGTGGCCTGATAACAGAGAAATGGGAAGAATACGGTAGGTCTCTCTGTCAATAATTCTTCTGAATGAGATTATTAAGGTAAGACAATATCAAGAATTATATTTATCTTAACAGATAATATGTACCATTAATCTTTTATCTAAAAATCAAGTTCTATCTTAATTGCACCATCTTCAAAAGTTTATATCCAACAAATAGGAAATGATATCTATGTTATGATAGAAAGCAGAGTAGGGGGAATTAAGTCATAGACAGGGCTAAAAATTTTGAGGCCTATCATCTCCAAGACCTCATCCACAAGAGCTCCCAAACATGCAGTGACTTTAATTAAACAAATAGTTAACAGAGCAATCTGACTTGACTGTTTCATTTTAGGTGGGAGCTTTGTGGCACCTAAACACCTTAGGAAATTTCAACCACTTAGATAACATTTCAATGGCACTTATACTTTATGAGATGGAGAAATTAGACTGTTACATATCACAAAGTTTATGGTAACTGAATACTCAAATTATTTCAAATTAGTTCAAATGTGAGCAGGATCCTGAATATCAAAGATAGCCTGAAGCGAGGGGGAAAATTCTGAAATGAAAATACCTTGAATTACAATGAAGATTTTAATGTGTTGCTGCAGCAATCTTATTTATACAACTTCATTAGAGAACCATAAGCAAGAATAAAAATAAAGGTTATAAAATTTGTAGAAGATAAGGTACATTTAAAGTCATTAAATTAAAAAAAGAGAGAACTTACTGAGAGAAATCCCACAAAGGAAAAGTCTAAAAGCAAGAAACCAAGTTAAATCCAAAAGAGTATGATATAAAAATCCGAAATCTTGAAATAAAAGAGTTCTAGCAAGGGAACTTAAAATTAATTTTCAATATGATTCAGTGGCACCCTTATCCAGTATTGTATGGGTCCCTAAAGGGAAAGTAACCCATTCTGTCCCCTTTCAGTAAAAGAGACGTTTAGTTCATGAGAATGTGACACTTTCATCTGTCTTTCTGCAACTGTGTCTCTTTCTCTTCTCTTTCTCTGGTTTACAGTCAACCAGACAGCTCTAGCCACCATTATGCATGGCCTAGAGACAAGGTTCTTCAAGACTGGCCCTTGGACTCCGAGATAAGATGAATGGCACCTGAGTCCCTGAACTTGTATTTGCAATCACAAGAGGTGGATCCAAACTCTTGTGCTTTTCTTAAGCTAGTCCTATGAATATGTTCATTTTACTTGTTAAACTTAACCTACTCCATTAGGACTGAAATTAAAAAAAAAAAGAAAAGAAAAGAAATATTTGAGATATAGGTTTTAATCCAAAGGAAAGTGTTGAAATTTCACATAATTTTTATATAAATTCTTGGGAGAGATGCATTTGAGTGGAGAAGACTAACTGGCTTTCTTGTAAACTTCCCCAGGGACAACTGTCTTCTTTGCTTATGCAGAAACCTGCTAAGCTAGAGGTTAATGCAAAATGGTAAGTCATGTCTAGTTAGAAATGTAAAACTTTGCTATCTTTATGTTGGTCTGTTCTTCTCTGTTATTACATTGATATTATTTGTGACTATCTACTTTTATTGGTAGATTGTCTTTATGTGGAGTAGATAAACTACTTTGTGTTTAAACTACTCAGTGTCTAAAGTAATCCTCCATGCATGCCTATCCTACCCCAACTGGTATTTGCATATCAACAAGATTAGGAAATAGAACTACTAGTTGAACAAGCATGAGAGACAGACTGTTGAGCCTGCAACCATGTCCTTCAAAGGGGACATGTGGCATCCATTGGGGACCCATGTGTCCCCAGGTAATCACACAAAGACCCAGATTTCTGAAAGAGGTATCGGAAAGTGGACAAGGCTACAGTAAAGAGTTGAGAAGGCACTGTTAGCTGGTATGACCTCCCCTATATCTCTGTGTTTGGAGGAGATACAGCCCTGAAAACCTAAGTTTCCTAAGCACCAACTTCATCTTCTAGGTATTCTCAATCACAGAAGTGACAACTGGAGTAAAAATATCCCAGAAATTATGAAATTTAATAAAGAAATTTAATAACGCATCTAAAGATTTGAACCAGGGAAGAGTTTGACGGATTGCTCTGTGTAGACTGGCCACAGTTATAGACTTGGTGGACTTTTTACAACAAAGGCCCTTGAGTTAGTAGTCTGGTCTTCATCTGAAGATAAGGAAAGTCAAATACAAAGTGGTTAAATTTTTTACCTAAACTTTGAGGAACATGACAGAAACTTAGGGAACACTCAGAAAGGCCTCTTTTCTGTAACTTCTGTCTGGCAGATGATATTATGGTAGAAAATCTTTCCTTGACCCCAACGCAAAAGTTGGTCTGCCAGAGGTTTTATACCCTGCTGACCAAGGGCAAGCAAGCACAGCTGTTCCTTCCCTGCAGCTGTAACCACTGATAAAAGCTATCAATAGAAACCACTGCAGCTATACCAAGGAGATAAACCTTTATCCCAGGGTATAAAAGTAGATTCCCTAGACACCCCCTACCACCCCCCTCCATGTCCCCCCCACCCCCCACTGCTCAGCTTCCGGTAACAATGCCCCTGAGCCAGCACCAGCTCCGGTGCTTGTAATAAAGTACTGTTTCTCTAACTTCCAGGGCTCAGTTGTCAGTCTTCTCGCCGTCTAGAGGCCTTGTCACAATATGAGAAAGGCAAGTTTCCTTTGGACCAGGCAAAGGAAAGATTTTGTCTATGGGAGACACATATTTCAAGAGCCAAAGGACAGTTTATTCTTCATCATGTTGTCTATGCCCAGGTTGCCTACCTGAGTTGGTCACCTCAGCTTGTAAATGCTGTGTAAATCACACACACACACACATGCATGCACATGCACACATGCACGCACACGCACACACATGTATGTAGGTATATATATAGGTATATGTATGTAGGTATATGTAACATATCATGATCTTAGAGCTGTTTATAGCATTATGTGTAGTGTGTAGTGTGTGTGTGCGTGTGTGTGTGTGTGTGTGTGTGTGTGTATGAACAAGGGTTATCAAAGCTAAGAGATGGAAAATGAGCTGACTCTACCCTAAGTTTTGTTGATCTCTTTCCATTTTTCATTCTGGATGATATACTCCTATGAGTTTTTAGCCTCAACCTCTGGAGCGTCTCAGGTATAATCTGAAATGGGCCTCATGTAAGTAGAGGGCAAGGAGAAAAAGTAAAAAGAGGTAGGACACTCCAAATTGGTAAGTATTTATTTTAATGAACAAGGGAAGTTACTTAAGGTATTTTTCTTGGGCAGCCACAAGGGAGAGTTTTCCACACACCTTGTGCCAAATCTCAAAAGTTTCTACAGAGGCTTTAGCGGTGTTTATTCAAGTACGCTATCCGATAGTCTCGACAGCACATTACACATTACAACACATTTTCTCAAGGTTATATCCTTGGAGCAGCTTCTGAGAATGGGGAAAGCAAAGGAAATACACATTAGAAGGGCCAAGGTTCTGTAAAGCACATTCCAAGGGAAGAGGTGAGAAATTTCCACTTGCCTGGACCTACGTCTCTGGTCAAGCAGCAGTCAGTTTCTCTTAATTGCCTTTTCTAATAATGAGGAATTTAACTCAAGAAATGTGTCTTATGCTTATTAAGCAATCTGAAAAATGTATGGAAGTGATACCTAACTTTAAGAAAGGTTATTTTTTGTTAAAAAAAATAGACAATAAAAACTTCTTGGGTCTTCTCCCAAGATAGAGAACACTTTAGAGGCAAGCAAATTCCAAACCCTCATTTAACACGAGAGTAAAGGTGAGTGATGCTGGAAGAGCACAGTTTAAAATCTATTCAGCAGGGGTGCAGATGGGTGTATGAGTGAAATCTACCAAGAGCAAGGACCTCACCTTAGCAACCTGGGTGTGGGATGGTCATACCCTTAGTGATTATACCATTTTACTCAGATAACTTTACCAGCCCTCATGAGAGCTGCAGCCCTCTGGATACACCCAAAAAGGGAGGAGTCCCCACCCCTCAGATAAATACAAGAACCCATTTTGCCTCTGTGTGAGATGCGGGCAGAACATGTGGTACACACATGAACATCCCCTTCATAATGTAACTTCCCTGGCCCTCAGGGAGCTTAGAACTCGGTTGCTGCTTTTAATAAATGTGCTGTGTGATCCTGACCAAATGGCTCTCTGCACGAATTCTTTCCAGATGGACCCAGGGTCTCACTGGAGTGTCTCAGTTCATCCTCCTCCGCATCAGTAAGGATAAACGTGAAAAATGGTAATCAATGATAGGCTGTAGGAAGGTCAACAGGAGGCAGGAGGAGGATGGAAACTGTTGTCTCCTGCACAATAAATAATGAAGCTAGACTATAAGTGGGACTAGGCTCCCCGGCTTTGTTAGTATTGTCAGTTCCCAGTGAAAATTCAAATATATTGCTTTAGGGCTTTAGTACTTAATATCCTTTCAAAACACAAAGCAAATTACTAGTAAGGGAGAGAAAAGGCAGGCAATAAAGCAATTACAGGAAACATAGACAACATAAAATACTGTTTAAAGGAGTTAAATAGCATCATGAAAGTGGTATTTTTGACTGGGGCAGTATGAGCTTAAGTATGAAAAAAGAACTAAGCAAAATGCTCCCACATTTTTCAATGAGAGCAAGACACTATATGGCACTGATACACACACATTTCTCATCAAGTCAGAGTCCCCTTTGAGATATTCTTAGTACAAATGGACATGAAGCCCCTCATTTCTATCATTTCTGTCTTTTATCTCCTTTGTAGCCTAGCTGTGAATAAAGTGTATGCTCACCACAGCTTTTTGCTCAGTGTAAAATGGATCTGATTGAGTTTAGCCAAATCTCACGATCCTGAAACCAGACTGATTTCCACTGCCAGGGAAACCACACAGTTTTTATAACAGGTAAATGGCCTGAGTTCACTGTGACAGAGTCATGTCATCCTTTTGGGTAGAAATCAATGACTTTGTCTATGAATGTAGTGAATAACCCTCAAGAGACAAAAAATGCCTCTCAGACCATCACTCTATAGTACCTCAAATTCTCAGTAACAGAGGGACTCATTTCAGTTAGTTAAACTGTACTGCCAACAAATTACTAAGAAGGGTGTCACGTTACATCTCTCAGATTAGCATTAACGAGTTTTTGAATGGGAGAGCCACTCACAGAGGAAGACCCTAATATGAGGAGACAGCTCTCTCCAACTGGAAGCAGCATGTTTTGTTTTGTTTTTCAGTTGCTCACCTTGGTTGTTTTCCCTGCCCTGAGTCTTAAACCAGAGACAATGGGGTGGATGTGGACTGAGCTGTAGTTTGTCTCAGTCACTTACAGCGACTAAGCCACTAGGCCACCAGGGCACACCAAAAGGGCTTCTTTTCAAATACTGTATTTGGCAACATTTTAAAATATTTTAAAACCTAGTATCATTAAAACAACAACAGTAACTATTAAACTATTGCTATTTTTCTTCTTTACTTTGGTTTCTCCTTCTTATTCCCAATACTCTAAATCAGATTATCAAACTGAGAATAACCTGAAGGGCCTGTTGAAATAGATTCCTGCACCCCAGGAGTTCTGTTACAGCAGATGTGAGGTGCAGACTCCAAGTCCACATTTCTAACAAGTTTCCAGGAAAAGCTGATGAGGAGCCAGGGACCACACTTTGAGAACCACTGTTCTAAAAAATAAGAATGGGAAGCGCACCCTTGTAGCTCGGGAAGTTGAGAAACTATTAAGTCAGCCACATACAGCCCAAGGACCTGGGTGTGGGACCCAGGGCAGGGGTTAAAAATCAAAATGAACAGCTAACTAAATAAGTGTTTCTTCTTTCATTCCTTAAATAATTATTCTTCACCATCTTTCCTCCCTTCCCTCCTCTCTTAAAACAAAACAAAACAAAAAACAATAAGAATGGATATTTTCCTGGGTGGTACTTCACAGTGAAGCACTAAAAAGGAAATTAACATCTCTGCAATTATTTCAAACACTTGCATGGTGCATCTAATCTTACAAAATTACACCATACACTTTTAAATACGATTTGCACTTCAGCAAAGCTCTGGTAATTTATCAGCAGGGGTGGCACTCGGTCATAAATCTGTCCCAGGGAGCTTGTACTACAGAGCTGTCCACAAGTTATGTACGTTGATTTTAAAATAATTTTCTTCTAAGAAATTATTACCTCTAAAGAAACCCAAAGATTATTTTATAATTCTCTGAGTTTTTCTGTCATTCAAGCAGAAGGGTTATATAATAGACACAGCCTCCAAGATAAGTTCCCTATTCATTCACGCTCCATGCGTTCCTTCAAAACTTTTCAACTTACTTTATACTGTAGTAGAATCCCTAACTCTTTACATCAAGAATCTTTTAGCTTAATATGTGAGACAAAAAAATAGTTATGACAAAGTAAATAAAACAAACATTTAGCTTTCATCTTCTGTGATCCTCAGTAGATTTCTGGAAGGTAAATATTACTCCTGGCATTTTACAAAATTAGGAACTTAAACTTCTGCAACAGAAACTGACTTGCCTACTGTCACTGAACTCTAAGTGGTGGAGCCAGAGTACAAATCAGGTCTTATGTTTCCAAAGCACATGCCCTTTGTACCTGCAGGGCAGTTCTGACCCGACAGGAGGCATCCCAGAGATGCCAAGGAACAGTAGATGAGATGCATTCCTCTCTAGGAGTATTGGAGCTCGAGGAAGAACTCAAAATCAGTGATGATGGGAAGTGATGGAAGGAAGCTGCCTTCGCTGGAAATAAAAGGCTGAACCACTCTTCTCTAAAATGCCCAGAACTAACAATGAGATCTACCTTATACCTGAAAGACTGGCTATTATCCAAAAGTCTGGAAGCAACAAATGCTGGTAAGGATGTAGAGAAAAGGGAACACTTTTGCATGGTTGGTGGAAGTACAGATCGGTGTAACCTCTGTGGAGAACTGTTAGTAGATTCCTCAAAAAAACTGAAGATGGAAATCCCATATGATCCCATCAATCCACTTCTGGGCATCTACCCAAAAGACATAAAAGCAGAGATGTTTTTATCCAAAGAGATGTTTGTATCCCATTGTTTATTGTGGCCCTATTTACAATAGCTAAAAACTGGAAATTACCTAAGTGTCCAACATCAGGTGAATGGATAAAGATGTGGTACATATATACAATGGAATACAACACAGCCCTTAGAAGAGATGAAACCCTGTCATATGAATCAACATGGATGGTACTAGAGGGATTATACTAAGTAGTGAAACAAGTGAAAAGAAGAAAGATAGATACCAGATGATCTCACTCATAGGTGTAATGTGGATAGACTAAACAAAGGAACAGACAAAACATAACCAACCCTGAAACATCTGCAACAGAACTGAGGTTACCAAAAGGGAATGGGGTGGGCGGGGGCAAATGGTGGTGGAGCCCACTGGACAATGGGGAAGAACACTTGGTGATTTGGATGAAGGGCAGGTGTGTTGAAACATAACTAAGAAATGGGGAACCTATACATAAGAAATTATTTTAATGTCTTCAATACTCACTACAGTAAAAAATAACATTAAAAAAATAAAGTACCCTAAACCATGTTTTTTAATCATGTATTTCATGAAGTTGTTTCTTGTGAATTCCCCATGTGTTTTAGCCAGTGAAATTCATTCAATAGCTTCAATGATTTCTTTTTATTTTCAATTATATTTTTTTAAACATAATCAGTAGAGAAAAACACAGTTTAAATCCACTGTCCTGAGAGACTTCGGTAAAGAATCTGTACTTCCCTGAACAATATAATGCATATTTAATAGTGCATGTCCCCTCCTCTGGCATTCTAGTTCTTTTCCATTGAAAAAACTCCTTCCACCTGATTTCCTCCTAAGACTGCATTAATTCCTTCAAAAAAGAGAACAAATATTGGCCTTATTTGACCATACCACTCCACCTTTCATTGGAAGGCAAGGCCTCCCCAGAGTCTCTGAAAATAATGAGCCTGATTCTCTTCTATGCACCAAGCAGAACAAAAAACAAGCGGCCTTCCAAATGCTGAATAGAGCTCAAAGGTTAGAAAGAAATCTAAGGACTGAGCCCACTCAGCTTCCGTGCCACTCAAATAACTTTCAGTAGCCACCACTCAGAAGAGAGTAGGAGATCTCAAAGGATTACAGTTTAGGATCCCACACCTTTTCAAACCTGCCTAGGAGAGTAACCACCCACATCAACTCACAATCCCTTGTTTAAATCCAACAATTAGAGTACTATTAGATATTACCATCTCTGAGTTAATGATACAGAGTGTAGGCAATTATATTTTGACTCAATAACAAACTAATCAAACAAATAAAACTGACTATTTTGTGGCAGAACATAAAGATTTAGAGAAATTTGGTGACTTATCCAAATGATTGATATGGGAGTTAGAAGAGGAGAGAGTCCTCAGACAAAAAAACAAGTGTTCCTTTGGTAAGTATATTGATATCATATGATATGTTCCAAACTCTTTCAACAAGTTATCACTCCAAAGTATGAGAAAGCATTTAAATCACCTAAAAGTTCTTTCTTTGTGAACATCCCTAGTAAATGCATTTGAATTAACTTGGCTTTGGTTATATCTTAAAATAACGATATGCCTGCTCAGACTCAGCTTTCATTGTTTCTCTTAGACTCTCAGTCAGCTCAACCGAGGAGGAAACCAGAGCTGCTTAGAAGATGCAGATTCCAGGCAATCATAAACTATACCAAGTAAAGAGCAAATACCAATGGACTTTGGTTCCCTCTTCTTTTTCCCACCATCCTAAAGAAAGGCTCTGAGAATGTCATCATTCAATAAATTAAGATCTTTACAGCAGCCTTTACAGAATAATAGAAGATGTTTTCTAGTTAGAAGAAGGCGTAAAAAGCATATCAGGAGTAAAAACAGCACCCAAACCAAGATCAATATATGTGTGTAATAAAGTAGAAATGACTGGATTAATTGGTTTTATATTTTCAGAAATATTTAAAAGGGGATAGTACAATGTATCTTGGAAATAAATTTTCACTGCTAAAATTAGTGTTGTTCAGTGACTGAGTTTCTGACCTCAGGAAGTCTACGAGTTAGTACATGAAGTGCCATGAAAGCAATGTAACCAATGTTGGGAAAATTTAAAAATACAGATGTCTTTTCTAATGGAAGCTTTCAAAAATTTCATGAAGAAAGGACATTGAGTTAAAGAATCTTCAAGAAAAGATGAGATTTTGATAGAAACGGACTCAGGAAAAATATTTATTAAACATAGGTAAGCATCTATAACAAAGTAATTAACATATTTCCATTTAATTCAGTCCTTGACCTTTTCTCGGAAATTTGAATTCATGTTAACTTCTTTTATATGAATAAGGCTATGGATTCATATAACTTTTGCAAAATTTATCAAGGCCATTTGTGAAAACCTTAACATTAGAAAAAGAAAATAATAAGGATAATCATGGCCTTAGACATCTTTTTATCAGTTCATTATTGTATTTTATTTTCCCTCTTGAGACAGCCACAGAGATGGCCTAGAGCTGCCAACATCCCTTGGCAGACAATGACTTGAGAAAAAAGGGAAAAAGGAAGCAGAGAGTTGCTAACATTTTATATAATGAGCAATATATGCTGCTCAAAAACAGAAAACCACAAAAAATAACTTGTCTTTTCTTGTATCATAGGCATGTCTCTGTGGAATATCAGAATTTGCTATATTATTGGTAAGAAGGTAGAGTGCCATGGGCTCTCTCTATACATGTGACAATGAAGCAGAGACAGATTCATTAAATAAAAACTTGTTAGAGTTCTCCCTATAGACACACACACACACACACACACACACACACACACACACACACACAAGCACATGCAAATTGGTATCTGCATATACACTATTTTAAGCACTTTAAATGTGTTAACTACTTTAACCCTCATGAGAAGTCACTAAGGTTTTGATTATTATGGCCGCCATGTTATTGATTAAGACATTTAAGTACATTAAGGTTAAATAATGTGCCCAAAGTTACTACTAGTCAATGACAGATGCAGATTTCACATTCATGACTTTTTGGTTCTAGAACATGCTCTCAGTCCCTCTGCACCTGATTGTTTTCTGTATTTTCTTAACTAATGAAGATCGATTCAGAGTTCTGCCTCTGCTCTGCCATATAGAGAGAATGGTGTCAAGTAAGCAAAAGGATGAGATACCTCATAATAGCATCTTCTCCTGAAATCCAGTACCCCCGATGCAAACAATGAAATCTATGTCTAATAGCCATAAGGTTTCAAGAAAACATTTGAGTGTCAAGCTATATATAAATCAGATATAAATCCTGCATTTTATAGGAGCCATACAAGTATTTCTAAACCTAAGACATTAATGCTAGAAAAGAGATTGGGACAAAATAAGATGAAAAATTTGAACATAGCACACAGGGAGAATAAATTAAGAAAAAGGAAAGCTGGCATTTAGAAAAATATACATACATAGTGAATTTTTTTTAAAAAGTCTGAGACTATTAAACAGTTTCAAAAATTAAATCTTTACTAAATAATGAAAAAATATGAAAATCAGTCAAAAATAATAAAAATAACAAAAGTGACTGAAAAATAGCACTGTTGTAAAATCTTCCAAAGATTTAATAGTTGAAGTAAAAACAATAAAGAAAAGTTGGTATATTGGAAAATGTCAGAATTAATAACCTTTTCTGACCAGCATTATAAAATCAGAAGAGTGAGTGAGGATACTGTCTGTTTCTTTCAAATTATCTCTGGAAGATACCGTATTTTGCCATGTATAATGTGCGCCTTTGTTTTTTGGCCCAAACTTTGAAGAAAAAAAAGATTTCAATTTAATTTTTAATTCAAAATTTTATTTGTTTATATTTAGGTACCTGCTTTTTGTATTATAAAGGAATTTCAGCATTTATTTTTTAACATATTATGGTACAAGAAATTTCATGTACTGGTAACAAATTTATGATATTTATGCATCATAGAAGATCAAAAACTCTCCCTACCGTTACTATCAGAAGTATCTTCTCTTCAGTTTCTACATTCCCAGTGTCTTCTGAAGAGTCACTTTCCTCATCCCAATACATTTCATCATTCTCAGGTCCATCCATTGCATTGCTGATGCAATTTCACCACCACTTCGTTCCTGACACTTCCACAGTCTTTGGATTCAACTGCAAACCTGAGCAATGGATGCTTTCTTGATTCTGCCTGTAGATGCTAAATCATTACCAACTGACTACATCCACAATGTCCAGTCTTCATTAGGGCCTTAAGGGGCTTGTTTACTAACACATCAAGAGGTTGCATTTGGCCTGTTAGCTCATCAGGTATCACAGCAAATTGGGTTTTCAAGTCTGCTGCGAATGCTTTTGCATTTGTGACCAGACTTTGTTTAACCAGATATTTATGTCTTCTTCATTCATCCATCCTTCTTCCAGGTATTATTTGCATACAGATATCATTATTATTATTGATTTCTAGTTACACTTTTAACTCATAAGCATAAATAACAGAATGAAAAACATTTATATAGAAATGGAATTAATACTACCTATGTATAATGTACATCCTTATTTTTCCCTCACAATTTGGGCCCCCAAAACATATGTGTTATGCATGGCTAAATATGATAACTGAAAGATAAAGTGTGACATATAAATACTTAGAGAAAAAAACTCGAATTTTATGGAAATAATATACAATAAAAACACAATTGCAGTTCAATGACTTTCTCTTTTCATGTGAAATTTATTTCCTTTGATAAGTAAAAATCAGTACTAATACAAGCAATATTCTCAAGGTAAATTACTTCTATTTCCATTACTAGAAACAACCTTAATAGGTTAGAAAGATGATTAGGACAGCAATAATTATATATATATATATATATATATATATATGATCATAAGCACAATGCTCCTAAAAGAAGTTTTATAAAGACTTTTTTGAAACTGATTGACTATAATAGGATTAAACAAGTATCATTTAATCTGAAATTATAAAATAGGTTATAGCAGCAACGAAGACTAGCATAGAAAACATATGAACATAGAAAAAGCCACCTACATCATATATTATAAAACGTAGGCAGTAGAAACCATAAATAAAGTGAGCACTGGTGACACTTTTAGTGAGACTAATGTTTGAAAACTATGGCAGTGATATTGGAGTTCTGTAAACCTAAATCTATGTCACACTTTGCTACTATTGATGTGCTTTTAGATAGTTACTTCAAAGTCTAACCCTCATTCTAGTCATCTATAAAAAGAAGATAATGTCATGCAGAACTAATTTAAAGATATCAAAGTCTGCATGACCTGAAGGCCTAGTGGTTTAGTCCATCAGGCACAGTCCACATACATACAAGATCTGCTGTTCAAGACCCAGGCCTGGGGAAAACAACCAAGATAAAGAATTAATAAAATAAATAAATAATAAATTAATAAAATAAAATAGGTAAAATGCTTCTTCCTCCTTTCTTTTCCTGTCTACTCACTTTCTTTAAATATATATATAGACTTATATATATATATGTATATACATATCTCAAAGACTTCCCCCATGGTACTTGGCACATTGTTCTTTTCCTCTTGTTCTGCCCAATGTTCTCTCTGGAAAAAATTTAAAGAAGTGAAAGTTATAGACTCTAAGGAACTTGTAATATTGTGAAAATGATGAAATACATACTCAGGGAATAAAGAATATTAGCAACAAATGTGCAAAAGTGATAAATTTAAACACTGAATGCTCAAAAAAGCTAGAACTCAAAGTAGGCTGAATTCTGGTTACCTGGAAAGCTTCAAGACTCTTGACACACAGGTTGCATTAAATAAGTGGATGGGCAGGAGAAGCCTTTCCAAACCAATTGGTGCAATAATATCGGGGTATTGACCCTACATCTACATGAACAGGGATGTGACAAGTCCAGCTAACCCAAAGCTTGGTTTGAAAGCTGCTGTACCAGACACCATCTCCATGACAATTATTTTTCCTCAAACAGCTTTATACCTCATTCCAGTCAGAAACTAAATTCCTCTTCCCAACGTATTTGCCAGGAGTCCTCCCTCTTTCCAAAACTACACCAGTTCTGATGAAATGCATGAACAGAAGTAGAAAAATCAATCATTCTAAATCAGAAGTTGCAATGTGTCAAAATCTCTGGGGCACAAGAAAGCACGTAGAGAGGAGATTGCACTGGTGATTCTGAACACCTGGCATAAATTAACAGTAAAAAAATCAGTCAGTCAAATATTAACAAGACAATCAATAGAAATCAGACACAAGTAGATCTAGAGTATTGCATCAAAGACTGTGTGGTCATCACAAACAGCTGAAGAAATAATCCCAGTCCAAAGGCAACATGTATGATATTAAATAATTGGTATTAATACAGAATATTGAAAATGTATTCAGGACTTTCCTGCAGAATGTGACTTATGCAGATGAAATTGTCAGGCTTTTCTTCCAAGTTATAAAAAGAGATGCATTCAGTCTGTTCACATCCCATAACAGGATTATAAATGGCAACAGACTTTTTAAAAGCTTTGCTTCAGTTATACAAAGATCAGTCTTATGTACAATGTGGAAATGTCAGCTGGCTCTGTATCTGAGAGTCAGCCACAGCTGCACACAGGTTATCAGACATTGTATGCCAAAGTGCTTCTCATGATAGTAAGTGTTTATGAAATCAATGTTTCCTCCCCTTGCAGGCAACTGCTCAGCAGCATGCAAAGGTGAAGAAGAATATTATATATATCTCCAGTTCACAGATATGCATACCAAGGGTAATGTTTCAATTCAAAATGAATGCAAATTGCCCTGGGTACTTTGAGACTAAAAATAAATGTAAAAATACAGTGATGGATGTGCTTTCTTTCATCTCTAAACATATTGCTGCTGACCCAGCATTAGTAGGGCACACACTTGAGACTAGTTCTCGAAGTGACAATGATGGATGTGTAGGTGGCCTGTGACCAATAACATACATTTGAATTTGATTGACCAAGGAACAGTGTAAAACAATTCAACCTGAGCGGAAATGGAACATATGCCTTTATTGGGATTTAGGGGTCACAGTGAAACTCTAGCAAATGCTTGACTCGAATTCTCCCCTGTCTCATTGCCACCCCATGGGTTTTGGAAATAAGTGAAATAACATTGCCCTTTGAGGTTTCAGTTTTACTATTAACACAAAGTAGCACCCAACAGGGAGGTGCCAAGTTCATTTTGAGAGAGGATGGTCTCTATATTTGCATGATCTGAATATATGCTGGAATATAGCACTTTTTGATTATGGTAAATTTTGATTGATTGATTTGGGCATGCACTTTTACCAAATAACAAAAAATGCATTTTCTAACTCAGTTTCCCCAAACATACAACATCTGAGAAAATTTAACTTGGGCAGGTATACATAATATATGTACTAAACTGTATATATACATATATATACCCAATACATAAGATATATGCATATAGCCTAAATATTGTAGATATAGAAAGAGAAAGAGAGAAATTATAAGGCAGAGAGAAATTATAAGGATTTGGCTCAATGATTTTGGAGGTTAGAGACCTAGATGCCCCAAGATAATTCAGTCAGCAAACTGGAGATCCAAGAGAACCAACAGTATAAGTTCCAGACCAGTATAAATTCAAAGACAGGAGATGATGTTCAGTAGAGATTGTTCATGCAAAGAAGCGTTCTCATTGATTCCATCTTTTTTGTTGTATTCAAGCCTTCAATGCATTGGATGGGGTTCACAAGCACTGAGGGGAATAATCTGCTCTACTCAGTCTACAGATTCAACTGTTAATGTTATCTAAAAACAAATTTGCTGACACACAAAATAATATTTAACCAAAAGTCTGGGCATTCCCTTGTCCATTCAAGTTGACACATCTCAGTTGCTGTTAACAATTAATTTTTCCACTATATATGGACAAATCTATTTCTGAGAGAAAATTAATAAATTGACCTAATTTATATATGAACTTCTGCACACTTGATTCATGTGAAGCTAAGCCTGAAAAATGAATTTATTTTCTGTGTGCTGATAATTTTAGAAATTGAGCCTCCAAGATTGATGTTTAGCCACTAGTAAACTCATGAAAATACCAAATAATACTCCCTGGAGGATCATCGCTTGATCTTTCTCTAGGAAGTTCAACTACGCTGATACTCATTTTCTTCATTAATATAGATGCTGACTTTAAAAGACCTAATTCAAAACGAAGAAAAGGACTAACAAACTACTCAGTAAAGTTAGAACAAAGATGATAGTCATGTGAATATTTTAAAACACAGCTGTCAATTTTTTGGGCAGAAGAGTGAAAGTCAATGTAAGAGAAATGCAACAAATACTATGATCTTGTAAACCAAATTGCTCATTGTTATTATACGAAAAGTACAATCTATCCTATTAAAATTATATCATACTCCTGTCAGAAGTGAAAAAGTAGATAAACTTATTAATTTTTGGAACCATGAATACATTCTTAATATTTCTTGATGTTGAGCTTTGATGCATACTTTTCATCTGTAAGACAAGAAATTTCAAATTTGATGATCAGATACAAATTATTACATGTTGTATTCATAATAATTATAAAAGGGTGTAAACCTCAGTGCTCTCAATTTGAAAATACATGACTATTGTGACGATTTCTTCATCTCTTTTTTGATTTCCTTGGTTCCTATCCTGGGAGTTAGAAAGTTTCTTTTTTTTTTTTTGTTTTTGAGCTATAAACTCATTAACCTATCTTGGAAACAGAACTACACTGACTCTGTAAGACCCCTTTTTACCCTCAAATTTGTTCTTGGTTTATGAATTCCATTCTCTCCATGTTGTCCTAATTGATCTGTGACCTATTGTTTACTCTTTAATTGGCCTTGTCTGAACTCTGTGCTAAATTATAGAAACCTAGTTAGCCATTGAAGAGAACTCTTGGAAGAGTGTGAGCTGTCTTTGGAGCCTGAGATTATATATGAATATAAATACTGATGAAAAAACAAAGTAACAAACTTCTCACCTGGAAAACACAAAAGACCAGAGATTGACTGTTGTGGCTTCTCAATGGAAAAATGAAAAATGAGAGAGCAATAATTGGAAATCTTGAACTGTGAGTATTTGGTATAGCAAGAATGTATGGGTTTTCTGTAGCCCAAGCAAGGCCATACAGAGGGATGAGGTTCAAACTATCATAAAATTATTCTGCCCCAGAGTGCAGCCAAAGAACCATGGTGTAAGTGTATAGAACTTATCACCGAAGGTTATTGAGGGGCGTTATAAGAGTTCAGCTGAATACACTGCTTGTATCAGGAACTGTACAGCTTGCGCATATTTTCAGAATCTACAAATAATACATGTTTTAATACAAGTAAAGAGCCAAATTTGGATGCCTGGCATAGTAGTACAGTTGACAATAAAGTTGATACTCTTACCCATCTTATACCCTTTTGCCCCTGCCTTACCCTAAAGGAGCCAGAAGCAGCACAGAAATGATGGTAGGAAGAGGAAAATATAGACCACACTCCCCTTCCTGCTGTAGATCCCAGAGGACGGATGGAAGTTGTAAGTGAAGAAGAACTCTGAACTGGATGTGAGCTTAAAGTTTTAATTTAGCATAGACAGAAGTTTTCAGTGCTGAAAATGACCTTTAATTATGGAGGCTATACTCATAAGAGAAAAGCTAAGTCATTTTTCCAAGAAATCCTTCAGGGAAGGGAACATAGAGTCAACAGAATACATTTGAAGGCAGTATATGGTCAAAAAATAAAGCCATTTTCTCTTTGAATCCCATCAATTTCAGATTGTTTCATTAAAAATGAATATATTCTCACATACTCAGACTCATACACATAATAAATCGACTGAGATTTTGTCATTGAATACTATATCACAAATATTTCTCATGACATGAAATATCACCTACAACCTTTTCCTGATTTTATAATATTCTTTTATAAATAGACTTAATTTATTTAACTTATTACTGATTATTAAACATTTAGAATATTTTCCATAGGTTCGCTGTTAGAATCAATGTTGTAATCATCAATTTTACAACTAAAAATTTGCCCGTAGCTATTATTAAATCTTGGGGATAACCCACTAGAAGTAAAATGATTAGCTTAATCAGCTCATGTATAAAGTTTAGGATCTATATATTATCAAATTTGTAATTAATTAATTTATCATAAATTAATATGTCTATCAATAACTCCTCAATATCTTCTAGATTTTATTTGCCAAAATTAAAGTTTGGAAATGGAATACCAAAAAATTTAGTTAATAGAAGATATTCAATATTAAATTAAAATCAGAATTTCTAATATTTTCAAAAGTTTAAATCAAATTGCAATCTATAGATACCACCTTCAAAATAAAAGTACACACCTATTCATTTAATTTCTAGTCTTTTAGGTAAAATTCTTTAGTGATATCCCCACTAGGTATCTATTTGAAATGACCTTAAAAAGAAACCTTTAGGCACGCCCTGGTAGCAATTGAGTAAGTTGCCTCTGAAGGAGTACAATCTGCATTTATTCTAAGGACCCGGGTTCACATACTGGATCTGGGATAGATAATCAGTGTGAACAACTAAATAAAAATAAATAAAATGTGTCTTTCTCTTCTCTCTTCCTGCCTGCCTGTCTACTCACATTCATTCCTGCCTGTACTTTTCCTTAAAAAAAAAAAGAAAGAAGGAAAGAAAGAAACGTATATAAATAAAAAAGTCTTCCATCAGCAGAATTTTTTTGGTAATAATTAAACTCCATTATGGTTGAAAACCAAAGTGCTATCCAAATGAACAAATGAATAAGACTTCAGGGGGAAGGAGAAAACAAAACGTAACTGTCACTACATAGTTAAATAGGCTAGTTACCAAACATCAACTGTCTTCACTCGTACGTTACATAGAGAAATCTATATAATCTATATAAATCTATATAGGTGAACTAAATAAAATGAAAAACCAAGTTTTTGTCTTTAGAACCAAATTAGTTGTTAACAGAAAGTAAGAAAGGGGACTGAGCAAACTGGATAAAAGGGGCCAATTTTACGGTGAAGGATAGAACTGGATTTTTTAGCAGTATGCTTACTCTAGTATATAGTTGTTGGTTTAGAAGACTGCACACCTAATATTGCAACAAAACATTACTTGTATGAAATGTTATTTCTTAAAAAAAATCCAAAAAGCAGAACAAAAACAAATTCCTAGACTATCAGAATAAAATAGACCAAGTAAGTGGCTACCAGAAGGGAAGTGGAAGGAGAAGTAAATGAGATAAAATGGCTCAATTATATGGCGAATGATGAAAACTAGACTTTTGATGGTGAACATAATGTATATACAAAGGTGATTACAATACTGAGCACCAGAAAACTAGACGTTAGAAACGAATGTTACTTCACTTTAAACTATAAGCAAAACTAGATAAATGTCATCTCTTCTTCTAAACTTAAAACAAAATAGCTCAAGAATATGATTATTAGTCTATAAGTGATAATAACAAATACTTTTGAATTAAAATTGTCTCTCAGGAGCATATAGAACATTTTTCCACATACCATTCCATTTGAATGTCATAATGCCCTTACAGGATAGATTTTGTTACTCTAATTTTGCTCTAATTAGTAAACTAAGTCTCAAAAATTAGTGACTTGCCCATAAATATACAATTCTGGCAAAAAATGAAAAATATAGCCAGGTGTTAAAGCTATTATTTCAAGTTCATAATTTTTCTCCCATGCCCCTCTGCCTCTTGGTTTGTGTGCTTATGAAATACTTATTGAACATCAATATGTACCAAGAATTGTTCTAAATACTGACTTAGAATGGGAAAGATGGGCAAAATGCCTTTCTTCTCATTTCTTGTGAGCTGTGGGATGGTGGGGAGTGGCAGAAAGGGAAGACAAACAATAATTAAAAATTAATTTGCACTACCTCAAGAAAAGCTAAGTGTCGTGAATAAATTAATCAGGGTTAGAGGAAAGAGAGTGATGAAAGATGCTATTTAAATTATATTACCAAGGAAGTTCCCTCAGAAGAGATTAACTTTTCAGCTGAGACGAGCAAAATGAGGATCAGGCCAGGCAAAAACATCAGTGATAAGAGAATTCCAAAAGGATCTTTGGAACCTGCTTTTTAATATTAGAACTATCCTCACATCACAACAAATGTACAGCTTGCAGTCTATTGACAGTTAACCCTAGAGGCAAAGAAACTGCATTTTATTTAAATAAATAAAACTCAGATGAAGAGAGACAAAGACCAAACAGCATATCTGCCGTACTGAAGTGGATTTCTACCTCTGACATAATTTCAATATCCACAGGACAGCATTTGGAGAATAGAACTTTTTTTTTTCTTTTTTCCACACCCTGTCTTTATTGGGGTAAGACATGAAGAAAGGGAGATTTAGACAGACAAACGGAAGAATGTGTTGAGGTTGAAAACAGAGCTTTTTATTTCATTCTTTAAAAACAGAATCTTACAAATTAACCATAATTCAGATCAAATAAATGTTATTCACAATCTTTTAAAAACTTTTAAAAAGACATTTACTAGAGATTAAGGAGAAGGGTTTACGGTTTTTCACTGTGTTTTATCATCTGTTATTAACCTGCTCAAAAGGGATTTTTTACCCATTTTCCACCAGCTGTCTCTTAAGTCCTAGGCACCAAGTAATGAGGTGCAATGTTACTTACTTGTATATTAAAGAATATATTAGCAATGTTGATCATCCTGTTAAGAGAAATGAAATTAGGAAGAACTCTAACAACTTAGTAAAAGTCTTACAGAAATAACTTGTAGACACTAAGTGAAAAAATAGTCAAGAGACACCAAAGACTTAATTTTATTATATGTATGCCCTTTTGGTATCAAGTCTTTATAACTGCTGAAACTCACCACCATAATTATCATGGCCATTTATTGAGCTTTTCCTGTATGACAGGCCACATGCAAAACACTTCACAAACATTGTGATGCAAACCTCTACGTGTCTTATGATATAACTAATATTATAATTGTAATTGGACTGAAGATGAGGGGTTAGACTACTGAAGGTCATGTACCTAGCAAATGTAGAGCCAACATTTGAACTGACTGCAAGAGTCAAGTCTATCACGGAACTTATTAAACTGACTCCCTGCCAAATTCCAGAGTTGTATTTCTAGTCTCTTTGATGGAGTTGTAACAACCTGGGTAAGGTGTGGGGACTAGAACTGCATGAGATTTAAAAGCCACACATGGTCAGTTCACCTCAAGAAACCTCGAAATTTATTCAGTAGTTTAATACAGGAGAACAGAAAAAGATTTGCTGAGCTCTTTTTACATAGGAGTTATAGATTTAGAGTAGATTTATAAAAGGCAGAGTCCTTGTCTGTAAGCTGTGTAAGAACTGACCTACTGATGAGAAAGGGAAGAGAAGGATGGAAGTGGCGGTAGAGACAATAAAGCTCATCTAGGAGGTGAGACTGAGGAGGTACGTTCTCATCAGTGGATAGGGTGTCTCAGCCCTCCTGGGGATCTTGAACTACCTCAGAGGCAGAAATCAGCACTAGCACATAATCTCTGACTGTTGAGAGCCAACGTGGAGTGATGTTGGGACAGTTCTGGCAGCTTCTGCTTTTTTACCTAAACATGGCCTGACAGTGTCTGCTCCAGGCTCTGCTGAAGTGTTCTGACACGTTTTTTATCGTCTATTAATTATTGTCATTCTCCTGAAGAGGAATAGTTTTCTGACAAGTGAAAAACCTCTCAGCAATAAAAATGCCTTTGGCCTTTCTAAGCCATCTCTGCATTTGAAGACTATCTTCTGGAAAGATGCCATAGTGGAATCTTCCAGTGACTTGCCAGACCAATATCTGCCCATCAACCAGGAGTTACAGTGATTACTTAATGCTCAAAGTGGACAGCCATAGGGACTCTCAGTGTCTCCTGTCCTGGGTTCCTGGTCTCATAACGCACATTCTAGGGGAGAAGTCCCAGAGGTGAGAAAGCTCTCATGTGTATGTCTATATGTTTATGTCTTAATGTTTGTGTGTCTACATCCCAAACTTCTTCCACTACCCCACATATTATCTGAAGAGTGCCAGGTGTATTATAAAGTCTGTACAACAATATTACCCAGTACTAGAACAGATCCAGAGAGTGTGAGTAATAAATAATGACTAGAATTGCAGCACAAGAACAGAGACTGAGGGAAAGAAAGAAGCAGGAGTGGAAGGGCAGGAGATGGTTTGTTTTGGGGTGATAATGAACTTCAGAGAGATTTGATAGCAAATGCATGTCATGAAAAACAAGCCAGCTTGGTGAAAAAATAAACCAAAGCGACCTAACTAAATACAAAGAAGACAATTTAAGTGAATCCTGGAGTAAAGGAAAATCTTAAAATATATTTGAAGGACAATTGGAGAGACTTGAATTTTCAAGTGTGTTTCATGACAGTGCCAAGGTAAAGACAATTTTACATTCAAAATCCAATATAATTACTAGTACAGATAAAATGTGAAAATTCTTTAGAAATTTGGCTTAGCTTTAGTGTCTGTTTTGCTTCTAGAAACACTTCTCAGAGAAACCCTGCATCTGTCTTGCCCACTGGCTCCCACCCAAACCATAGTTCATTAGAGCTCAGACTGGGGCTAGAATCAAGAACTCTCACTTGTTTGGTGAAGGCACAGAGGAGAATAGATATCGGTCAAATTGAAAGTAGGGGATAAAGGCGAAAATGAGAAGATCTAAATGACTAGATGTACAATAAACATCATCATGACAAGCCCAGAAGGAATAGAACAATGATTTGGCTCCTATCAGTGCAATACAAGGAAGCACGGTCCGCTGAACCAGCCACGGGGTGCATAGTTAGAGCTTGCTGAGACGGTAGTGATTGCAACATATCAAGTTAAAAACAATAAACCCATGGTTCATGGTAAAGAGAGACAGAGGAATTTTTTTTAAAAGAAAAAATATATTGCTCTAGAAACACTTCTCCCCATTCTACTTAGCAGTGACTCTGCCAAGGGTGACCCTGATTAGGACTGAGCCTGCAGGGGAGAAGGAAATTGGGCTACATTTGTTGGGAGAGAAGGAAAGTGAAGTCAAGGAAACTGGCAAGATTGAAACATTAAAGAATCTTCATCTTCCTCTCTGTCCCTGAGCCTTCGGCACTCTTATTCCAACCATGATGAAATTTTCTGGGTGATTCACGGCCAATGACAGCCAGTGAAACTGAGGAGGGGGTCTTCGCCTTCTCTTCGTTCTCGAGTTTCTCTTTGAAAGGCTATATAAGGGAAAATCCTCCAGAAAACAAAACATTTGACTGTAAAAAATTCCACAGTAAAGCTTATTGGAGAAGATTCTGACACCTGAGTTGAAAAAAAGCAAAACATTTTCTATAGAGTGCTGTATATAGCATTAATTACCACGGTGTTAATGTTGCTCATATAAACATCATTAAAATCAGCAGGAGGGAAGTTTCTTCATGAATAAGTGAGGAGAGATTAGCAGCAAGTATTTTATTTTCTACTGAGTTTGGTATTACAAGCAGATTTAGTCTACGCCAGAGGAGATTTCTACTAAGGGTAGAAAAGCATATATAAAGCACGTATTACTCTGAAGCTAAGACCTTATCAACCCAGCATACAACTACTTATGTGATATCATAAAGCACTCTATTAAGTGCTGTAATCTGAAAAAATATCAGTTGGGTTTACCTACTGTTTGCCAAGAATGTGCTCAGTGCTGGGACATTTATAGCTTCCGTCGGCTAGAAGTTCATGCTATTTGTTTAAGTTCCTCAGCACAAGGTCTCTTTATCTTCTAAAATGTCCCCCTGGCAGGAAAACAGCTTGAACAAATGAATAGTTATCATCATCATGAACTAGGAGTAAGTGGTCTATCACACACACACATAGTTTTGCTTTGTTTTTTTTTTCAACCAGAGGACCTTTTTTAAAAACAAAATATACATGAAACCCAGAAACAATTCCCTCCAATATATATGCAAGAAACAGAAGTTTGGTTTGAATGCTCGAATTCCTCACCCAATTTTGGAACAACCAAGTGAAAAAATTTTAAATAAATAAATGTTTCTTCATTCTCTCTCTTCCTGCCCACCTACTTACTTGCCTTCATTCCTTCCTGCTTCCTTCCACTAAAACAAAACAAAACAAGCTATAGAAAGAGCTCATTTATCCAAGATAATTGGTACCAGGAAATCGTCCTCAGGCATGCCTGGTGGCTCAGGTGGCCTGGGGCATAGTCCACATCTAATCCAAGAACCTGGGTCTTGAACCTGCTGACTGTGGAAACAACTAAAATCAGCAACTAAATAAATAAAATGCTTCTTTATTTTCTTGTTTTCATTCCTTCCTGCTGCCTACTTTTGTACTTGCCTGCTTTCCTTACTCTTTTAAAAATTAAAAGATGTCCTCAATGTAGAGAACAAAATTTCCTGGTAAGTACAATTTTTAAAAAGTTTTACCCTAAATTTCATTTTTACAAAATGAAATTTAAAGTCATGAAAAATGTTTATTTTTCCTTATATTTAACAAAGATTGGTTATAATTTCAGTGAAGGATAAATATTGTTCTGGGTTTTCATATATAATTGTTCTACAAAATATACAGTATGAGAACATTTTCTTCTCATTTGATGTGTTATATCATTATCATAAGGAGGACATTCTTTGGAAAAATGTTAACTGTCTTCAGCAATTTTCATAATGCTTGGATATGCAAAATACTCCCCTTTGATGCCCTGTCACCATCCATATCAATTTTCTGTTTTTTTAATCTTCTAGTTTTGTGATTTTAGCTTTTATGCAAACTTAGTGATTTCTTGCATCTTCTGTAGTTCTTGAGATTGCATAGCAATTTATTCACATTGATACACAAAACCCAGGAGCAAAGACCACTAATGACTTCTAGGCCACCATTTGAAGGGAAAGTCAAGAGTATTTGTGGGGGTTGACTGCCTACCAAACTCTAAACTGGTATTCTACATCTTATTTCACTTCATCATAACAAGTCTATGAATAAGGAACTCTTCATCTCCCTTCTACAGGTGAATAAACTATGGCTAAGGTGGTGAAACAGGAATTCACATCCAGCTCCTCTTGATACTAACCTATCTTTTCTATCATATCTGTGGAAAGCAGTGAAGGAAGAATGGGCAAATGGGATCTCTAATGTGAGACTATAGCTGAAAAGACATTAGACATTAAATAGTGAATTTATATTTATATAATAAGGTATAAATTTGTATGTAAATATATAAATATAAATTCATTACTTAATGCTTTAATAGTATGCATTTGTAAATATATTAATATAAATACATTACATGTATACATGTAGCAATATATTCATATTTTAAAATACAAAGTCCTTACTAGTGTTTTTTTTGTTGTTATTGATTTCTGGGTCTGTTTGTTTTTCTCAAGTCACAAGGTAAGGGTCAGGTATCTGAACCAACTCCTTAATAAGATTTCTCAAGAAACCACACCAAAGTCCTTATGTTGATGGCATTAATACTTATCAATTTCTTACTTCTCCCAAATTCACAGTTTTAAAAATTATCTAATTTCCTCAATAATAGAACACCATGTATTAGATTCCCAGGTGAAAATTTGGGGACAGGGTCAGAAGAATACAGAGGGAATATATTATATTTAAACTTATGAATTCATTTAATAAATAATTTGAGTAATTAAAATGGACCTGAGTTAGCATTAAGCACTGGGGATGCAGTGGTTATAAAAGTCATGTTTCCTTTCTTTATAGCGGCTATATTTTAATAGAAAAATCACCCCCTTAAGAAATGTAGTAGTTCAACGATTAGTGGGAGTCAGCAGTTTGGAATCTTAAAGAGAGAGCTTTAGCAGATAGAATCTATTTCCCTTACCTCTCGACTTTCATTTTACAAACTCCCTCCCCAAGCATTCACATATCATAGGAACTGCTTGAAAATTCACCATATATTTTGTGAAGTTAAATAAAGGATTAGATGAAGGAGAATCACCATTTTTATTCAGGATTGTATCCAATTGAATTAATTCTATTCAATGCCATGTAATTTTTTAGGGCTCACTATGTGAATAATCCCAAGTATGGAATAAAATTAAGCTAATCAAAGCTATAATCTTGAATTTCAGGTAACTATTTTACATTTCAATAGTATGTAAAAATAAATAATATATACAGGAATAGCAGCAATAATTACCTATATAGCAATTCCAAGGAGGCAGAAGGGAAGGCTTTTTGCTCTGTGATCATAAAAGGAGTAGCAGAGAGGCAAGAAAATTATAACTGCTCACAAATTAATCTCTATGAGGAAATTTAGACACAATACAAAGCAAACATTTGTCTTTGTTTCCATTAAGAAAAAAAAAAAGGCATCCTATAGTGCTAATGGGAAGAGTATATCTTGGTTCTTGATGACTAGGAAATGTACCTAGCCTTAGGAATAACTTTTGAAAGGGAAAATAATTGAATTCCAGATTTGACCTATAACGCCCTACTGAATCTGTTTGTTCCCATAGGCCCATCATTACCTCAGCCCTCTTCTTTTGTTCCTCTTATTTTCTGCATTTGAGTTCCCCCGGCTTCATCTTAACTATTCTTCAAATACTCCAGTTCTTACTGCCCCTTCAAGGTCTTTTTTCACTTGCTATTCCCTCTGACAGGAATAATCAACCCCCCTACATCTACATCGCTTATTTCTCTTTTGACAAGTCTTTTTGCAAAAGCCATCATCTCCATGAGGACTTCCCAGGCTGCATTATATAAACTACAATTCCTTTCCCAGTATTCCCAGTTTGATTTTTCTCCTCAGCATTTGACTGATATCAAACACACTATCTGCCTTGTTTATAATCTATCTCCCCGCTAAAAACAGGTTTCAAAAAGGAGTTTGCCTGTTGGGTTCACCACTACATCCTCAGGAGCCAGAACAGAGCTTGGCACATAGTATTCAGTAATAAATATTTGTTGAGTGAATAAATGAATACCGCAGCGAGCTACAGCTGGAGAGAGCACACCAGAAACACTGATAGATGTTCTGACACTATTTGGAAGAATAATTTTAAGGATTCTGAATGTCTCCCTGAAAAAGGAGACTTCTTCACCAATTTACAAACACACAGGAACGTATAGTTATTTTAAAGTCATTTTTAAAATAACCTGAGTTGGCATACCCTGGTGGAGTAAACATTCCATAGGAGTGCAGGCCACCTACGCTTGGGTTTGAGTCCTGGGAGGAAACAACCACTGTGAGCAACCAAATAAAAATAAAATTAAAATTAAAAAATGCTTATTCTTCCTCTCTCTTCCTGCCTGCCTGTCTACTTGCCTTCATTCCTGCAGGCAGCGTTCCTTTAAATAAATAAATAAGAAAAAATAAAACAGCCTGAAATATAAATATGTTCATGTTCAATTTGCTCCTCTAAACAAAGCCATTCACTGAATACTTTCGTGAGAACATGGATATCTTCCCAACCACTTCAAAATAAAGTTATACTATACAGCCCTTGAAATATGACTCACATAAAATACAAACGACCCAACTAGCTCAGCTCTCATAAGATCCCAGTTAATTTCAGATACCAGGGTTGGTATTCTTGACAACAAATTCCAAGCCAAAAAAATTTTTAAATAAAAAATTAAATGGAAAGCACCATCATAAGCAGAGGTACTTAGGGCACCTTTCATTAAAGAGGACTATTCAATTAGCATGAACAGTCTTTCATCAAAAATGTTAGCCATTCCGAAAAACATTTGATTTACACTATTAAGGGTCAGAACTTCAATGGAAAATATAAGTATATATGCCTTTGGGATTGACTCATATAAACAATAAAAAGGTGATGTCATTCAATATTCAATGCCTAGTGAGCCATGCTCTCCCTTATATAGTGAGTGTAATAATCATAGCGTGAGGTTAAAGGTCCTACATTACAGAAAGTACAGAAATGCAAAATCTCAAACCACCAACTATCTCTCTTTTGGGTTTACTACAAGTAGGGCAGAATATAATCAATTCACTAGGTGTTCCCTAAAATAACTGCTCCACTTTATGGGTTTCTAAAGCCACCTACTGGCATAAATTTCATTAACAGAGACAATTTCTTTCTTCTACAGTTAAGCATGAAGCTTCTCAGCAAGTATTTTTGAAAAGAGTAATGTGTTAACTTAATTTCACAAAAGTAACATCTGGTATGAAAGTCTCTCCTTAGACTGTGTTTAGATAGTGTAGAGTGTATGATAAGTTTTAAATTTTCACTTCTTAAACTCTTTTGTTGATGTTTGAGTTGTTGCTGTTAACAAAATAAAAACACAGGTTGCTTTGTTTCCAAAAGAAATTGAAAAATAGAATAAAACCATGTTGAACTTTCCATGTGTGTGACCCTAACTATAGGTAGAAGTTAATAAATAAAAGATAAGAGATGGGGAAAGTCAAACAAATCATACACGTAAGATTACTTTTTAAAGTATAAATGCAGATTAAGTGGAGGCTACTTTAAACATTAAAGAGGAGACTTGGGAAGTTAAGCTTCATGAAATTCACTTACTCATAATATATAAGATAGTTCCTTCGTCTGAGTGACTTAAAACTCTTTAGTTCCTGTACAGCAATTAGACCATTTCTGAAGTGATAAACTGACCTTTTCCATCATACTTTTATCTCTTAACATTCCATTTCTGAAAATATGTACAAACAAGATGGACACATATAAGAACCACCAATTTCTTCAAAATAACCATCGCCAGTAGAGGATTGAATCATCCCAACTGCTTCCTCAAAAGGAAGGTAACTCAGGTTATCTCTCACCTCTTTTTGTGTCTCTTCCTCTGTTATCTGAGATCATCAGCTGTGTCTGTCCCTAAAACATTTAGTTGCACCAGTGTGGCCCTGGAGGAAGAAAAACACTTGGGTTTGGCTTCCAGTCTTACCCTGTGTCACAATATGATTGAACAAGTTATTCATCCTTCCCTGGCCTCAGTGTCTCATCCAAAAACTTTAAATCTTTCTTCCTACCACCTAACAGAAAATTTACCCATTGTTCTCTAGTCACTGCCTATTTAAAATAGGAAATTATCAGATTTATTTATCAGGAATGGGTCTGAGATTTTAGGAAATCATTTTCCAAGAGCGTGTCTCATTTTGTATCTTCCAAAGCCACTCTTAAGAAGCAAAAAAATACAAGAAAATACAAGTGAGCATGTCCCACTTATGTTCTAAATGATCTATTCAAAGAATTTAGAGTGTCAACTTTTATGGGTTAGTAGGACACAAATCAAAAAAGTAATTGAGATAAGACATTGTTGACGAAGGAAACAAAGCCAGGTTGTTCATTTTAAATCAGTGCCAACAGAAGCCACAGAACATTTAATAGCTGAGAAATGAGAGTGTAACTATAGGGCATCAGGGAAGAGGGAATTTTTGGTGCACATCCCTGATTCTCGTCCTCCCAACCCCAGTAATAGTATAACAAAGCAGAATAGTAATGCTGGTGAGACCTAGAAAGGTCAACGGGAGTCAAAGTTCTGCCAGTGTCTCCAGGAAAGAGCAGTAGGAGAATTGGTGAGAGGAGGAGTAGTAACAGGAAAACTTAAGGGGGCGTGGTGGCAGCGGGAGGGATTGCAGAATTCCTTCTGGTTCATTCTGTTGGTAGAAACCTAATAACCCTGACAGATAGAAGCTGCCTGTCTCCCTGAGACTGCTCGTGAATTGCTCTGGGAAGCTAAGACCAGTGGACCTGAAGGATGCCTGCGAACATGGGTAGAATTGTTCTCAAGTGCAGGAGAGGGCTGAATGTTGCATTCTTTCCGTAGTTGCATGTCAGATGTCATTTTCCTGGCTCTAGAGACCCTATAAGCCTAAACTACTTTCAGAAAACCATGGACAGGTAACAACAATGAAAATTTACTGAAGGAAAATAAAATGTGATGGAGAAAGATTGATTTTGATTTGAATGTTTGTGTCACTTTCCTTCCAAATGTATATATTGCAATTCTAACCCACCAAAGTGGAGTGTTTCAGAAGTGCTGATGAGGGTCATGAAGGTGGAGTTTTCTTGAAGGGAATCAATGTTCTTATAAAAGAGACCTTACAGAAATTTCTTGCCCTTTTCCATGATGGGAAGGCACAGTAAGAAAAGGTTTGCGCTATGAACCAGTCTGCGCTGGCACCTAGATCTTTAACTTTCAACCTGCAGAACTGTTATTGCTGGTAAGACACCCAGTCTGTAGTAGTTCATTATAGCAGCTCAAACAGATAAAGACAAAGCTAAGTATCTAAAATAGATGTATCCCCATGAAGAAGAAATACTATTAAATGCTTGTATGTAAGAGCTTGTATTTAAAAAAAAATTAAGAAGGCAATTTAGAACACAAAGATTTTCTAAAAGTTAAAATTATGATGTCCTAATTTTAAAATTATGTGGATAAATGAAACAAGAGGACATTCACTAATGAGAACCAAAATCATATTCTGGAAAACACAAAGATATAGAAATTATGAAGGAAAATACAAGACACCAGAAGGACAGATGGAATAGTAGTGGATGATCCAGAAGGGGAAAAGAAACAGATGGGGAAGTAATACTTAAACAAACAGTCCTGAGCCTAGAACAACTTCCTGATTGAGGCTGTGCTGCCCCCTTTCTGCTGTGAGGGGGCATTTCCATGTGGAGGCCGGACTTCCTACTAGGAGGAAGCTCCACCCCCTCCCTGCCCCCTGGTGACCACTTGAAAATATGAACCTATGCATGAAGCAACAATCCGAAGACATAAAAAAGAGTAAGTAATAGCAAGTAGATTCAGGGGAAATAAAAATAAAAAGAATAGCTAATATGTCAGAGATGTTTGCCAGCTTTTTCCTCCTCCCATGTTTCCAGGCTTAGAGTAGCCGTGATTCTGGGACTACACAGAGTGTGTGGTTAGAAAAACCCAACAAGAGAAGCTCCTATTTGTATTTTAGATTACATAAATGTATACAGAGGAGTTATAAACATCAACTTAGGGCTGATGAAGACCTCTGGGAGAAGGAGAATGTGGTTTAAAATATGTAAGTGAATTCAGCTGAAAGCATACTTTTTTTTTAAAGCTAGATATTAGCATTTATATTGTTGTTAAATTATTCTCTACTGTCAATATTTTTTCAGTATATAAAGTGATACCACTTATAAAGTTTGATGCAGCATTTCTAAATAAAATATTGACAATTCAAATCCATGAGCATATGAAAAGAATAACATACCATGAAAAGGAGTTTGTTATATCCAATAGTATAATTCATTGTATCAACATGTAGGTGTATACTAAAAGAAAAATGAGCCATGATCAAGGAAAGTTCATTCCAGTTATATAAGTAACTCCTTCCTGACTACCTGCTCCTGGCCTTCATTCCTGCCTACAATATTCCTTAAAAACAAGCAAAAAGCAAAAAACAAAAAAAACCCAAGAGCTAACATAACCCCATACCACTATTTTTCCATGTAGTTTTGGATGTTTCAGTAAAACCAAAACTGAAATAATTAGTTGAAAAAATTAAGAGAAAGGCATGCCCTGGTGGCTTAACAGTTAAGTCTGCTGGATGCAGTCCACATGTATTCCCAAGGACCCAGGCTTCCCTGGGTTGAGGCAGGGTGGGGGAACTTATTTCTCTCTCTTCCTACTTGCCCCTTTCCTTTGAAAGCTTACACACACACACACACACACACACACACACGTACGTATATTTTGAACCAATGGTGTAACTTAGCTTAGTCATTAAGTACAAGAAAGTGCATCCCTTCAAGGAGTTTCAAGTCTAAGAAAAAGCAAAATGCTGAACTTTTCAAAGGGACAGAAGCAGGTTTACAAACTTTGTTCAGGGAAGATTACAGTGCAGAAGATGAAAAGAATGAAGGCTGTCAGGTTTCAACATCTGTTGTGTGTGTTGCCTGCATCAGGTAGGAACAGTCTACAACCATTTAATAGCCTCCAGAGCCTTCAGAGGCTCTTGAAGGCAATAGTCCTAAGTGCCAGCAGATGGAGCTGATATCACCTCGTCACAAGAGTGACTTGTTAACAGTCAGCATATAGGAGTGATGCATTAAAAGATTAGCTATGAGTGTGCCAACCAGTGGGGGACCTCTTCACTTTCCCAGCAGAAAAGGGATTTTCTTTTCTCTTTATTGTTGTTGTTTTAATACTAATATACAGTGATTGCATTGATCTTAATAATTATGAATGTGTTTTCCTTTTTTATCCTCATCTCACATTACTGAAATATGGTTATACTCTTCTTATATTTAATAATAATACCTAAATAAAAAGAGATGGAAATGCTATGAGACACCTGCTTCCCCAACATACCTTATTTCTAAGGATTAGCCACAAATTAAAATACATTTTAAGGTAAATTCTGATCATGGTTGTATTTCTAATCTGTGGTATGTTTATAAATATATGGCACTTATAAATTTGTTGCTTACAATTGCCAAAAATTGAATAAGTTTCTCTATTACAATTAGTATGGGTACGCTGAAGATACATTTGTATACGCAATTGTTTTCTGTTGGAAGCATGTCTAAAATTAAGTTTTACTTTAAAAACTTTCTTCTTTTGATTTTTGGGAAAAAATTAGGGACAAACTTTTTAAGGGTCTGTTTCCTGGCATGCTCTGGTGGAGTAGGGGTTGATCCACATGCATCCGGCATCACTGCCCACAGGAACAACCAGTATGAACTACTAAATGGAATAGGTGGAATTCTTCCTCCTCTCTTCCTACCTGCCTAGTGTTTCCTGTCTGCCTTAGCCTATCTAGTGAGACTGCTGGCTAGGAGTACCAATCTGGCCCCAGACTACTCATGGCAATCCACCGCAGGTATTTCTCCAATCAGAGTCAAGTTCTTGTGGTTCTCATTGGGACTGCAAGACCCATATCAACAACAGCTATCAGCGATCTTTGAAAAAAAATTGATTGGTCATAGGTCTGAGGTTTGATGGCGTGCCCAGGATCACACAGTGAGATTGTAGGTAAGTGGGGTGGGGGAGTGTGTGTCGGGGGTTCTACCTTCATTGGGATAAAAACATAAGATGTCAAAGATTTAGGATATTTACTCTTTATAGGTAAATTGAAACCTAAGAGCAGGAATTAGGGTTTGGGGTGGGAAAAGCCATGTAACTCAAGCAGTCAGTTTCCTAGCTTACCCAGGGTTGTTTGCGTAAGGGGAACTTCATGGGTGGAGAGCCTGGGTCTCTTATCTCTTAGTTTTGCTAGTAGCTATGTTACATAGCAATGTGCTAAGCTATTTCTTTTTTTAACAGTTTTATTATTTATTTTGTTTACATTGCTATACGCTTTTAAGGATATTGAAATCACACCTGAGTCTGTATACATTTCACACCACATCCACCACCAGAGTTCTAGTGCCCATTACCACCAACTTTTCCCTCCTTCCCCACTGGAAACCAGTTTCACAGCAATGTTTCTTCCAGATAGAATTCTTGGAAATAGATGCCTTGCCAATCCAAAACTTAATCTCAGATATTTACATTACAGGTTGTTTAAAAGGGGTTTTATTTTTTATTATTTTATTTGTTCAGTGCCTTACCTAATTAGTTCTTACACAATTTAGCATTAGGCATAGCTGCAACTAGCCTCATAAAAGTTTGAAAGGATGAAGATTATAAACATAGTTTTATTGGTCTGTTGGTTGGTGGATGGGTGCTTGAGGGTTAATAAGATGATTTTTCCTGAAATCAGTCTCTGGATTCATAGTGATGAACCAATTTTGTGTAGTATTTTAAGGAAAAATTTCTAGTGCTACTCTAATTGGTTTTAGAAAAGTCTGGAAAATTACAACCTGAATAGATTTTATGTGTTGAAAAAGCAAAAGCATTTCAAAACCAAACAAAAAGTAGCTAAGACTTTTTCAGCCAATAGAAAAAATGTTAATGTACATTTTTAAAATTAGTTTTGTGGATTAATTTTCCAATATCCCCTTTCATTTGGGGGAAGCAATAAACATCTCCTGTTTAATATTTCTAACAGTCTTTTGAATTAAATTTCTATAATCTCTATAATCATTTTCTCATTTGAAGTTTTACATGAAAATTTCAGGGAAAGTTAAAAGAGAGATTTCATTAATTAATTAGAATATGTAGGAGAAAGTTGTTGTTTTTAAAGGAAAGCTACCTGTCGGAATGAAAACAAGCAGGCAAGCAGTCAGGAAGAGAGAGAGAGAGGTTGAAGCACTTTAGTTGTTCACCATGATTGTTCCCTCACCCCTGGGTCTCAAGCCTGTGTCCTTGGGAAGTAAGTGGACTATGTCTGGTCACCTTATCCACCAGGCCATCAGGGCATGCCATCGTTGTTTTTAAACTAAATCTGTTTTGTAACAAGAGCAAGAAATGCCATCATGGAAAACTTAGCTAAACTTGCCTCTTAACAAAGTCTTTCATAACATGACAGTTTATCTGGTGTGATCTCTAGTTTCCAAAGTTTTTCACCATAAATAGAGTGTGGAATTCATCTAGTCCAGGCAATGGGAGGGGAAAAAAGAATACTGGGCTGTCCTGCATGATTCTTTATCTAAAACGGGAGCACAGCCTAATATCTGGGCCAGCTGTTCAGCTTTGCTTGATCAAACATAGCAATTATGTGGAATTGGGGTAGTGAGCCTACTGCCAGCAACTGGTGGACATTTTATTACATCTAGTTTATAAAGAAAGCAGAATTATACCAAAGTATGTTAGAGTTTGAATGTGGCTTTATTTTTGCTAATATATGAATAGTTTGGTCTTTTAGTCTCCATGAACTTTATCCCTGAACTCCTGTCCACGTTATGAGCACCGAACCCAAAATTGTTCTGCTCTGTACAGGGAATAGAATGTTTTCAACTTTGAAATCTTCATGAAAATGGATAAGAACCCAAGAAATGATGGGTAAGCTGACTTCAGTCTCAAAGATAGGCTGAAAACAGTCACCTTCAGCTCTGCAATTTCTCCATTTACACTCCATTCTTCAGCATCGGTCAGTGAATGTTTTCATCCCAAGCCAGAGAGGTGAAACACATCCTTTTAAAAAGTAAATTACCCCTAGTATTCCATGTCATCAGCACACTAATGTTTGGTTTGTACTGTTGAGTTGGAACACTGGCACTTCTGCACTGCGCAGATGTAGCAGTTCCCTAAAGAATTCAGACGAAAGATTGCTTTTGTTTTATTTCATCAGATGAATGCTTTGGGCTGTGTATTTTAGGGTATTACCACAAAACCATTTTCTAAACCACCTTGCATTCTCTTTAAATGTGCCTTAAATGTTATATTCTGTGGAAGTTTAAGATCTCTTGAGAGAAAGGAACAATCAAAGCAGCCTAAATCTATACTATTTGATCAAGGGATTAATTGCTTGTACTTAAAATTCTAGATAATTGAATGGAAGAGGAAAACTTGCAGCCATTTAAAGTCAGTTGGCAGGGAAACCACAGATGGGGAATTTGCAGAGTGTCAAGAGGTTTCACGAGTAGAAACAGCTGTGATGACTTTCTAACAGCAGAACAAAGTAACCAGAGTATTCTCAACTATACAAGGTGGGGCATTATTTCTAACATTCTAAAATATATCCCATGGGCGTGCCCTGGTGGAATAGAAGTTGGGTCAATCACCTCCAGAGGAGTGCAGAAGTCCTGGGTCCACGGGGAAACAGAGAGAGCTACTGAATGAAAATAAAAATAAAGTGCTTCTTTCTCTCTCTTCCTGCCTGCCTGCTCGCCTTCATTCCTGCCTGCACCTTTCCTTCAGAGAAATAAAATATATTCCATGGTTTTTAATATTTGTGCTGAACCACATATTAGTACATTAAATTAATGTTAACATTGGGTATTGCAACATGAATTATAATAGTAATTTTAATGCTTATAAATTATGAGTTCTCAGATATTAAGTACTTTACATATATTTATTTAAGTCCCACAACACTTATAAAATAATCTTTTTACCTCAATTATTTTCTTTTTAAAATGGAGGCAGAATAAGTAAACAGAAAAATAAGTTTGGACAAATGCATAGAAGATATAGAATAGTGCATTATCCCCAAAAGATTTCTTGGGCTCCTTCCTAGAAAAATTCCCTTTCTTGAACTACCTCTAGAGACAACCACTATACTGATATCTATCACTGTACTTCAGTTACCCTGTTCTAAAACTACATATCAGTGGAACCATACAATATGTCTTCTTTTATGTCTGGCTTCTTTGCTAAAGTCAATGTTTTTATGGTTCCCCCAGTTTGTAACAGCAAATAGTAAGCCATTCTGTGTTATAACAAAATATATTTTCTCATTTTCCTGTTGATGAACTTTTGTTTTATTTTCAATATTGAGTTATTATGAATAAAACTGCTATCACTACCTTTCTGTAAATATATTGCGAAAATATTTCATTTCTCTTGGACTATGGTTAGAATCGTTGGGACATAGGTAAGGTGTTTGCTTCATTTCATAGGAAGCTCACAGACATTTCCCCCAAGTGGTAGTAAACTTAACACTCCCACTGATAACTTATGAGAATTCTAATTGTCCTTCATTCTTACCAACATTTAGAGTTTTTATTTCTTTTTAAATTTCTCCATGCTTATGCAATTGTGGTGCTATCTCACTTTGCTTTTAACTTGTATTTCCCTGATGAACAGTGATGTTGAACAAATCTCCATTTGCTTATTCATCATTTGTATCTTACCATCATGAAGTGTCTATCGTTAAAGCCTTGGCCTGTTTTTCATTGAGGCTGTCTGTATTATTGTTCTTGAATCTTAAGAGTTATTTCTATATTATGGATGTAAATCCTATGTCAGAGATATTCAATGTGAATATTTTCTTCCTGTATATGACTTAAATATTCCCTACCTTAATGGAATAATGTAATGAGTAGAAGTTTAAAGTTCTAAAAAAGCCTAATATGACTTTTGTTTTTCTTTTAAGGTGAATGTTTGTACCGTTCTACATAAGAAAATTTTGCCTATACCAAGGTATGAAGATATTCTTCTATGTTTCGTTCTAGAAGCTTTACAGATTTAAAGTTTGTATTTTGTTTTATGATTCATTTCAGCTTTTTTATTTTTTACCTTTCCCTTTGATTTCTAGCAATTGACTATCACGTGTCTAGGTGTGATTTTCCTTATGCTTCACCTGCTAGAGACTTAAGTTCTTAGATCTATAAGCTGATAATTTTCATCAAATTTATAGAATTATCATCATTTTTTAAGTATTTTTTTCAGTCTGTCTTTTCTTTTGGGGTCTCAGATTATATATATGTGTGTGTATATATAGTATATCATATACTATATATAATATAGTATATTTGATACAATGTATATAACATAATGTAATATATATTGTAACACCTAGTATTGTCCCACAGCCACTGAGTCTTTTTTCATTTTTGCTTTATTTATTTTTTTTGTTTCATTTCAGTTTAAATTATTTCAATTAAACTGTCTGCAAGTTTCCTTATCCTTTTTTCTGTAGTATTTAACCATTGAAAGTACATCAAGGATGATTTTTATTTCATATATTCTTTTATTTCAGTAATGTTAATTTGGTAATTTCCATTTCTGTGAGATTCCTTATGTATCCATTCAGTATGTTCATATTTCATTTTAAATCCTCAAACATATTTTAATTACTATTTTAAAGTCCTTATAAACTAATTTCAATATCTATCATTCCAGATCTATCTCTGTTGATTAGTTATGCTCCTGGTTATAGATTATATATATATGTATATATAGTATATATATTATATGCTATATATATGTATATATAGTATATATATGATATGCTATATATAATATTTATAATATATAACATATAACATAATATATAATTATATGTATTTAGTTTGTGCAAAACATTTTAAATGAAAATTGTCTGAGAGTTTGAATTTATTATCTTTAGAGATTGTTGAGATTTATCCTGTGATGTTGTCAATATGTGGATGGATCAACTGGGTCCTGTTGAGACTCGGTTTTAGACTTTGTTAGAACATTTAGAGTATTCCTCGCTCTAACGCAGATAAGCCCTACTCCTAAAGTGTGACTTTTCTGTGATATCAATTGATTGTCGAAGGTTTTCAGAGAAATCTCTACATTGATTCCAACCTCAGTGCTTCTTTGAACAAGGTGTTACCTGCAACCTATGTTCCACTCACAGTCCCCCAGTCACTGCTTTTTCCCGGGTCTCATGGAATCTTCTGTGATTTTACTCAGCGGAGTTATTCAAATATTCAAGGGGATTCCTATGCATACTTATATATCGCCTTGTTTGAGTAATGCCTTTTACTCTAATCTTCTGTCCTACAAATTCAGCTCACTTCAGAAGCCCCAAATTCATTCACAAGTACCACCATTTGGAAAGTAACCCCAAGCAGAAATCTGGGGTGAATACCTCCTGTGTTTCTTTTCATTTCACTAGAGGACTATAGCATTCTACTACCTGTTGTCCAATGCCCCATAATAAGTGCTTTACACACTTTTCCAGTATTATAACTGTTTATTATGAGAGGGTCTACCTAATACCTATTATTAGGTAATATTTTGAATCAAAAGTTCTTTATCTTAAAGTTGAAGAATCTGAGACAAAGAGTCTTTATTTTAAAGTTGAAATAGCTGAGCTAAAAAGAGGTTAAATAACCTGCTCAAACACCTACAGTTTGGCAGAGCCAGGATCTGCATTCTGTCAGACTCCAGAGTGTGTGGTCTAATGGAGAGCCTGCAATCATATTTTGAGATTTTTTTCATGACCTGAATTTCCTGAAGTGAAAATGAAAAAAAAAGTAAGTGTATTTGTATCAGGCCATAGAACAACTATGCTGTATCCCTAGTAACAAAGAAGTTGAATATGTTGTATATAATCATGGTGACAGCAAATTATTTCAGCCCCTCCCCCAATCAAAAAGTGTTTAAAGGTAACAATACAGTTTCCTTGCTTTCATGACCTTTTTGATTGTCCAGTATATGAAACCTACTCTGAGCATGAGATGTGTAAGTCACCTCCATGACAATCCCAAGGTACTGTGAGAAGCTGCACCACCTAATCATTTGTACCCTTGATCCAATTTACCCTGTTTACTGAACCAGAAATAAACCACAATGGGAGCAGCTTCAAGCAGATGTTGTCATTTTTGTCATTATTTTATCCTGGGCCAACTTTTTAAGGTCTTGTTTAATACATTCAATCTCAAAATTACATCATTAAATCCTCCTGTAATTCATTTTTCTTCACAAGCTTCAAATTAATTAGAATTCCAGAACTTAGCCTTAGAGAACTATCCACAATATTGCCAGGCTCATAAGCATTTCCAGTTGCACTTAAACAATAACATTTATGTTCCTTTTAATGAAATATCATGGGTATAACAGGACAAAATTCCCTCTATGCTGGGCATTAGATTTTTGCTGTGGCATTATTATTTTTTAAATCTATGAATCCAGATTTTTATTATTAAACTGCAAGTTATTTCCTTGATTTACTAGTTACAAATAAACATACATTTGAAGGATATATGTCCCTGAGAAATCAGAAAACTACTTCCACACAGTCTTCAAGGTCACCCATAACAATACACATTGTATCAATTCTTTTTTAAGGAAAACAAATAACTTTGGTAGGATTCCAATTATCAATGCATATTTTCCCAGTTTTAATGAAAGTAACTATAGAAATATTGCCATTATGAACTCAGAAAGGACAATTTGTATTACTTCCAACTATATTTGTTACATATGCATTAGAAAAGATATTGTGCTACCTACCTTTCTATATGAAAAGAGGTGATATGCAATACACGGAAGTTAAATTGTAAAGTTTGTTGGTCAAGGGCATAAACCTGATAAGAAATTAACTTATTTTTCAGATGTAAGGAATTAAAACATTGTGACTAACAAAGCATTTATTGAGGTTTCTGCCTCCCCATAGTGTTCTCTGAAAGCTGTATGTTAGAAGTTGCAGACTACTGCAGCCAAATTTGTACCATATAACCTAAAAACACCATAGCTCATTGAGTTATGGGTATGGACAAGACTTAAGGTATTTAATCCTCTAACCAACTAGTGATTAATCATATTCTCTATGTTTAATTTAAATTAAGAGTCGTAGGTACAGGAGAAAACAAATAATATGTACAACTGAATTCAATACACATAAGGGTTGGTCTGAAATCATCATTTTTAGCTATATGCCTGCTGAAAACTAAGCAGAGAAAGGAAATCGGTGTAATAAACAGGAAGAAGACCACTCAGAGACCACCAGAAGCCAAATACCAAAAGCTCCTTAACAGGTGGATGAAAAAAACATGGTTTCTGCTTTCTGAATTCCTGATTTCACAAGTCTACCTGTATTTCAGTTTTTTTTACTGTTGAATCCTTAATCTTCCTACACTGCAATTAGCTTGAATAGATTCTTTCAATAAATATCTCCTTGGATGCTCAACCACATCATTCTGATTATCTTTAAAATAATTAGAACAAAGTGGCCTGTATTTAAAATTATTTGAAAGCAATTAGCCCCAAAAGCAAAGGCAGCCATCCACCTACCTAAGTAAGCTCTGAGGTCCCTTTCCAAAATAAATGAGCCAACATAATTAACCAGGTACAAGAAATAAGCAGCTATTTTGCGTTACTTTGTTGATGAAGAAATCAAGGCTAAGAGACTGATAATACCAAGTAGCTATTGGTGCTTGAGAATCAGTATAATCAAATCAAATTCAATAAACTACAATGGAGATAGCATCTGTTCTTTGGTTTGGGGTAGCACATGTTAATTAACTTTTCAATCTGTCAGGCCTGAGAGTTATATTAAAATTACAATGGTTCTGCTTTCTGTCTTCTGCTCCTGTTGTGGCATGTATATAATCTTCACTCACAGGGTTTTCTTTGTTTACTCTGTGACCTCATTAGGCTTAGCTATTGTCAAATGTTAATGTACCAAAATAGAATTTGAAATAATTTATTTCCTTTACCTTATTGCATTTTCAGATATTCGAAACAATCAGTGTAATTGACTATTTGTGCCAACAAGACCTCCCCTGAGACCATCACAGTCTAATAATATCTATTGTCTTCACAGCATTTTAAAGTTTTCTAGGCACCTATCCCATGTGGCATCTCTTCTGTTCTTAGTAGGAGAGGAAGATGGTATTATCCCTGCTTCACAGATGAGGAGATAAAGGCTAAAGAAATCCCATGTATTAGTTATCTGTGGGCTACAGTAACAAGTTATCACAACTTTCATGTCTAAGTAATACAAATGTATTATTTTGCATTTCTGTAGGTCACTAGTCCAACACAGTGGCTCCAGCTAAAATCAAGCTGTGGTCAAGACTGCATTCATTTCTGGAAGGTCAAAGGTGAGATTTGCATTCTTACTCCTGTAAGTTATTGTTAAAGTTGAGCTCCTTGTAAGACTCCGATTTCCATTTTCTTGCTGTCTATTACGTAAGGGCCATTCCTGGCTTTTAGAGGCCAGCCAGTCCTTGGCTCCTGGCCCCCTCCTTCATCGCCAAAGCCAACAGTTGTGGCTCCTCCTTCTCTTACTCTCTCCCTAACTACAGCTGGAAAATATTTTCTGCTTTTAGGGACCATTTTATTAGATTGAGCCCACCTGAATAATCCAAGCTGCTCTACTCATCTCAAGATTTTTAACCTTAATTATATCTGCAAAGTCCCTTTTTTATTTAAGACGATACACATGTTCTGGGGATTAAGTTAAGGAAATTTTTAGAGTGATCCCTATTCTGCTGCATTCCATGGAAGCTAACTGCAGTTTCTTTCCCAGGCTCAAAATTTACAAGGGCAGGGCTTGCCCTGTTCAGGGTTCAAGACTCGGCCAGGGGCAAAGGGAAGAGCAACCAATGTGAACAACTAAATAAAAATAGTGTTTCTTCTGCTTCTGCCTACTCACCTTCATTTCTGCCTGTACCTTTCCTTTAAGAAAAAAAATTTACAAGGGCTAGAAAGGACTGTAAAAAAGATTTTGAATCGTCTTTCCAACATGGTTCAAATAAAATATATAATGGTCTAAGAATATGGTATTTTAATGTATCCCAAGTACTCAGAAGTCAGACACCTCATCCTTACATATGTCTTGCGGTCTCATATCTTAAATATCGAGAACTGATAAGAATTTTTTCTTACCCCAGTTTAGTGCCTAACAAATAAAACTCACTACTGCTTAATTTCATTTTATTGATAAGTCTGAAATTCTGTTTTCTGGTCTCTACATCCTAATCGCTGTAGCCACTGTACCCACTTCCTATCAGAAAAACTACCAATTTAGTCATAGTACGTGTAACCCTTTCATTTTCATAAACAACCATCGTTTCTAAATTAACTTGTGTACATGTAGTTTTAGTGCCTTCTCTGGAATGGACACTCGCTTGTGTGTATACAAAATTTTTTATAATTGTGTTGGTTCCCATGTGTCTATCTTTGCAGCTCTTCTTTTTTATCTCCTTGACTCTAATCTTTCAGTCATGCTTATTCCAGAGCCCTGACCAAACTGCTATGCTGTTTTCCACTGTTACCTATATCTGGCTTTGGACCTGCCCTCTCTTCACACAATTGTGATAATGTTGCACTGAAGCTCTTTCCATCAGGAGGATTTCCTTCTTACAAGAGTCTTTACAGTGCATCACTGAGTGCAACAGTAGTTAAAATCACTCCACTTTGTACCACAATAGGATGTCAACCAATTCATGAACAGAGTTCTGAGCTCTTTTATGCCTTCCTCTAACATCTGGCAAAGATCACCATGAGTCCATAGGTACGCACTAAGGGATTAGTGCCTAACAGCAGAGGTAGGGAACAGAAAAATGCAGCTTGATGCAGCTTAATTATGCCTCCAGACTTGTTCAAGACTCTTAAGGATGCTGCTTCCATGTACAGTGGATCTTCTGCTGGACGCTTACAACCTTATGTTCAGAAGGGCTTGACAATCTCCCAATTCCTGATGATCAACTCTGCCTACATGGTTATATAAAGTCCTGTACTCAGATATTCATTCTCTTCAATGTTGAGGGATGTTCTAAGAGCTTCTCTGTGAATAGTGTATAGTTCTTTGCAGACTGAATAACTTTGCTTCATAATTCTGGGGTTCTTCCCTGTGACTACTTTGCTGGGGTGTTTCTAGTCTCCCCTTTTTCTGTCATAGATACTCCTAACACCATAGTTCACATGTCTAACGTGGCAGAGCTGTACTGCATTTGGGCCTTCTCTTGTCTTTTTTTGTTCTGGACCCCATACAAATCTAGCAGACATTTGCCTTACCCATAAATGACCATAGCAGTATTCCTAAGTTCTACCTCAACGAAACAGTTACTAAGCATTTTGCTTAATAGTAGGAAGTACAAAGTACATCTTCCCTTTGCTTTGAAGAGGTTGACTCAACAAATGGAACTCCTAGCCTCTCACCAATCTCACAGACCCCTGACCTTCTTTCGTGGAGCGCTTCTAGTCTCTGCTGGTATACATATATTTTATCTAGGCATCCTGAAAACTTGAAATTTCTACTCATCAGGTCTGTTTAGCATATTACCATCAATATATGGGAAACTAATATCTTGCAGAATCTTTAGCTCTCCCTGTTCTCTTCGGATGATATTGTGCAGTGAGTCGCAGTAGTATAATTGACCTGGAGAAAGACCATGGTGTTCGCTCTTGGCTGTTCAGTGTGAGGGATAGTTTTCATTCTTCCTGATGAGTATGGAAGCAATGTATTCACAAGATCAATAGCTACAAACTGTGTGCTGGAGACTTCAGTTGGGGCCATTTCTTTGTTATGTGTATGGTAATGCACTGACATATGTCATAATTCATCCATATATTGCAAATGTTAGAACAGTAAATTAACTGAGATAGGATTAGGTCACTCCCTTGGTGGTTCAGATACAGAAACTGGCTCAGGGATCATGATCTTCCATTTGAAAACTGACCTCAGCCTTCTGCTCATTGAATCTTGATTTCTTCTGTAGCTGTTTGGTCTCAAATAATGTCTAGTCTTGACTGACCTATGCAGCTATGGAGACTGTAGCTCAGGGTAGCTCACTAGAAAAAAAATGTGAACCACCTCTATAAAAGGACACAGTGGATTTCTTTTAATGTGTTTTATTTAACCCTAAATATATACAATATGTCATTTCAACATGTAATCAAAATTTTAAGAAACATTAATGAGACATCTTGCATTTTTTCTTAGTAGTTCTTCAAGATCATTGTGCATTTCATGCTTCCAGCACATGTCAATTCCAACTAACCACATTTCAAGCATTAAATAGTCACATGTGGCTAGAACTGTATTGGACAGGGCAACTTTTGGTCATAAATTGCATAAGAGAGTTGTTCCACTTGTGTCAAGGGAACTTTGGTACTTCCATTATCAGTGATTATACCAAAGCGGGAAGGTGGGTGGGGGGTGACATCTCTGGAAGAGGCAGCTCTCACTAGTCACAGGCAATTCTCTGGAGGTTACAGCTATAAGCTATTATCTGCAGCACTAGCAGCTGTTAGGGAAGTATATTGGCTAGAAGAGGATCTAGCCAGGAGCACCACACTGTCTACTACACTGTCAGCGAAAATAATTTCTGCTACTTGCATCCAAAACCCTTAATATTTAACAGGATACAGGAACTGTGAATCCTTATCCTGTGCCCTTAATTTTAAGTTTTCCTGCTATGAACTACTCCCCAAAGCTAAAAGTACTGAGCAATTGTAAATGGAGAAGGAAACAGGGCAAACCTAATATATCCAACTGGTTAAATCTGCCAAGTAAAGATAAAGTCTTAAGTTAGAAGAGCAGCTCTCAAAATCTACTCTCAGACTCAACTGGGAACTTATTAGAAATGCAAATTCAGAAACCAATGACTGGGGGGCCAGCAATTCATGGTACAGCCAGCTCTCCCAGCGATCCTGATATGCCCTCAGACTGAAATCATGAAGTTAAACTCATGCTCCCTTTGGAAGGCAACCTCAGCTGCAAAGGGAAACTCATTAAAATCCCAGGTTCCTTAACCCCTTTAAAGAAGGTTGACACTCTGCTCAATGAACAATGCTGATGCTGAATGTACTTTCCATGAGAGACTGGGGAGGGAGAAAGGCCTTCATATTTGATAAAGTCAAAATTAAAATAACACAACTCCTGCTTCTGTGTGATAGAATGCTTGAGGCTAATGTTCTATTTTTAGAGTTTATAGAACAGGAGAATTTTTACCTGATGTATTTCTGTGGGAAAGCGCAACTCAGCGTGACACCTGCTGGTGCAACAGACCTAACACAATGTGACAGAGAAATAGAAGTAGCGGCCAGGGAGCAATGCCTAACCTCTCCACTAAGCTGCCCTAGATTTGCTAAAATTCATAGCCAGGTGGATCTGGGGAATTCACAAAGTGCTGATTAGTTTCTCCCTGGGGATGCAAGGTTCCCAGCCAACTTGTGAAGAAAAACTAGTGCTCAGGAGATCAAAGAAATTCAGTTAGAGTCCAGACACAGAAAAGTCCTCAAAACAGACCCAAAATACACTGAAAACTGCCCCTACCTTCAAATAAAGAACATTTTATTTGGGTGGTATTTTTAGTCACTTAAGGATTAATCATCAGAACTTCATTATAACAAATCAGGCAGAATCGTGACAATGTTTATATTATTGAATTTAATTAATATGACAATTCCAGTCCTCACAGCTGCCAGATTACTATTTTGCTTCAATTTAAATTCATTGTGAAACTGTAAACATTGTCAAAACATTTGCAGATATTTCTACTCTACATGTTTATTAAAATATATAGATAATACACTATCAAAACAAGTTTACATATAAGCTCTGTTAGCCATCATGATGATGCTATTTAGTGCAGTAGTTCACTAAACACTGATAAAGCTTATCTAATGCACCTTGGATGCTTGAACAATTTCCAGACAACTAGAACATACTAAAAAGTATAACATCTAAAAGGTGTAATGAAGAAGGCAGGTGTGTGTGTGTGTATGAGAGAGCATTTTAGGTACTGACTGTATTACTGGATTATATGAACATTTCTTGTTATTGTTCATAGGTGATGATGCCTATTATTAGAAATTACATTATGAAAGATCAGAATCTGCTTTCCTACACTGGCCAGTAGCATGGCCCCAAGCAAATAACTTCCTTGTTCCTCAGTTTTCTTCTCTGTGATATATGGATACTAATAATACTTAACCATGTAACACAATTTTAACAGTTTGACACAGAGTAAAAAAAAAAAAACAAATGATAAAAATGCTGATTATTAATAAAATGACAAATATATCATTTATTGTCTATTTTTCTAAAAAGATGGATAGCCAAATTTGAAATCAATTTTTTTTATAGTTTCTCAAGACATCCTTTTGTGGAAGAAGGAAAAAATAAATCCAAGTGACATATTGGTGACATGAAATCACCAAAGAACCAAATTGTAAGAATTTAGATTAGTGGGTTGTGTCAGTTATCAGGGAAATCTCTACTGAAATTAGCAGGATTCTTTATATGCCTCTTACCTATTCAAAATACTATCAATGATCTGAATAAAGATGTAAAACATTTCAAATTTTAAAGTAAAACTTCAGTTTATAATGGAAATCAGTGCCATAGGTGTTACCTGTGTTGACTGTAGTTTGATAGACAAATTATAGTATTATATGTAAATAACAAGACAATCCTTTGAGTGTAGTATTATAAGCTCCCATACAAAATATTTGTAATTACCTCCCCTTCCTTCCTTAATAACAAAGCCCTGAGGAAAACCACCTGCCCCATATGGGTCCCAACCTCATTGCTGTCCCAGGGTACATCATGTTTATCTAAACCAGTGGTTAGCTCAGTGTGGTCTCAACCAAAAACATTAGTGCAATCTAGAAACTTGTTAGAAAAGCAAATGGATAAGTCTAATAATGGGTCTACTGAATCAAAAACTCTAGTGGTGAAGTCAATAAATCTGTTTTGAAAATCACTTCAGGTGATTCTGACACATAGTTGGAGACCACTGATCTAAGCCAATCTGGTCATCCCATACCCTTTGAAAGGTTTAAACAAAATCATATGATAGAATCCTGCACAAAGAGGTGTGAGGGAAAACCAAGGGGCTTCTAGGAAATGTTTTCTTCTTTCTTCTCATCAGGAAGAGGAGTTCCTCTATGGCTAACATTTCATGTCTGTCAGTGACTCATAGAACTGTGGCAGTCATCTTGAAGCCAGGAAGGGAATTTGCTTGAGGAGAACACATTGAATATACCAAAATGGGAAGATGGGAAGTGCCTGGATCTTTTTATTTTCTTTTATCATGTTTTTAAAATTTCATTTAAGGAACATTACATAATTACATTGTATTGGTTTAAAGTTTGCATCATTGCAATTAAACATCTGTATTTCACACTCATTTTACCACCAACACTCTGATTCTATCCTTTTCCATATAATGGATGTCTTTTACCTAATTTTCCTGCCCCACCCTCTTTCTCTTCACTTATGGTAATCACTAATTTGATTCCATACTACAAGTCTATTTTTGTTTGATTTGGTTCGTTTGTTTGTTTGGTTGCTCTCTATAACACAAATGAGGGAAATCTTTGATGGTTGTCTTTCATCACCACCTAGATCTTGATGACATCACTTGGCCACCAAATTTACCAAAACTGAAATTGTCTTACATCCAGACTTCTTGTTTTGGGAAATATATCCTCTTACTTATGAGTCATTTTAATTTGGAGTTTCTAAGACCTACACTCAAAATATTCTGGACAATACTAACCAGTTTTACAGTAAACTAAAGCTCTGAGAGTTTCAGTTATTTTCACGGGCTCAAAATTCAGTGGCTTTATGAACTGAGTTATTTTCACAAACTCAAAATTCAAAACCATTGCAATAGACCAGATCTGTGGATATGTCTGTGTAGACTGGGAAAGGATTGGAAGTAAAGGAAAGGAAGTAAAGGTGAAGAGATGAATAGGTATGGTATAGTCTAATAAAAGTTTGGTGAAAAAGGCCCAAGAAATTCAAATGTGTAAATCAATAAGATGACAAAGGGGGGCGTGGGGCGGGTTTAAGACAATCTGGACCTCTGTCATTGAAAATGTAGGACATGCAGGCAAAAACAAGGAAAGAAAATGTTCAGTGGCATTCCACATAGAATAGAATAGAATAGCATATTCTATTCTCATGTAGAGTACGATGGTCAGTACTAGTTACCCCACTTTTTATGGGGATTAAAAAAAGAAGAGATTAAAAAAAGAAGTCTGAGCACCCTGGTGGAGTAAAGGTTAGATTAATTGCCTCCAAAGGAGCTAGGCCACATACCCCTTGGCTTGAGTCCCAGGTCAGGGAGGAGACAATCATTGTGAGCAATTAAATAAAAATAAAATGAAGTGTTTCTTCTTGTCTGCCTGCCTACTCACCTTCATTCCTATCTGCACCTTTACTTAAAAAACAAAATAAAACAAAAAAATGTCTGAGAATCATTCCCTAGAATCTTAGCTAAGAAAAGACTCATAAAATATAATTGTATTACTTAAAACTTTTTAGGGACAATTAACAAAAACTCAACTGGTTTAAAATAACACCATACCTTGAGATATGGGTTGGCTCCAGGTCTTCCAACAATGTGATCAGGGCTCTGTTTCTCTGTCTCAGGCTCTGCTTTCTTTGGGTCACCCTCATTCTCAGCCATTCTCTCCCTATGTACTCCAAGCTCACAATCTAGTATCTTAGCAACTCTGAAAGATGGAGGTCTTTTCTTCTCCAATATTTTCCATAAAATTCCTGAACCAGTTTAGATAATTAGGACTGAAATAATCTCTGTAGCCAGGGGAATGGAATATAATGAGCAAGGTCTCTATTATATACACATCATAGAGGTGAGAGAAAGAAAGATTTCATCCCATGGTAAAATACATCCAGGAAAAACATAATGAAGATAATTTCTCATTCAAAAATATATTATTATGAAAAGAAAGGGAAATGGAACCTGAGCAGGCAAAAATAGAGAGGACCATTTTAAGAGTATTGGTCTTCAAATATTTGAATGCTTGATAATTACAAATAGTCCCAGTTTATTGTATAATTTCTCATGTATAATTGTCATTGACATAACAAGAATCAATGTATAGAAGTTACTGGGAAGCATATTTCTAATCAACACAAGAAAGAACTTAATAATCATTAAAACTGTGTACAAAAAATAGGCTTCATTAAAAAGAGAAGGTATCCTATCATAAGAAGTTTCCAGGCCAAGGTTAGATGGTTACCTGCAAATTATATAAAATGGGGGATTTCCTGAAATGAGTAGGAAGGAGGAGTAGATGAAATATAAGGTCCCTTCCAACTCTGTATAATCTGTAAATATTCTAGCTGAAAATTATCTGTTGTTCCTTTAAGCAACTTTTAAACTGTACTGATATTTTTGAAAGACCTCTGTCTAGCTTATAAGAAGAGTGGATAGTGAATATTTGACCATATCTTCTGTTGTGGTGGTAGAGAAAAGGACATTGCAAAAAGGATTGCCTAGTGATTGTATTTCTTAAATAGCAATTGCTGCAAATGAGAGTTGATAGCATGTAATAACAATGCAGAAGAGCTGTATGGTCAACTGCTCACTTTGAGAAGAAAAATACAGATGGGATATAGAACTACAGAGTGTGACAGAAATTTGAAATATAAATTCTTACCTAAACAAAAAGGAAGATATAAAGGACTGTGAATAGGTACTGATAGGTCGTTAGAGTTAGGATCATAAAAAGAAGTTGCTTTGAATCAGGTAGCATAATTTGTAATGTGTTGATTCATCAACAGCATTTATTTCCATCAAATGAGTATTTAATAGGTTCATTATAACTTCCAAAACCATTTGGAAACATAATGCCAATGACATGAATGATGCTGCATGAACAGAAATTGACTCCCTTCCATGTGCACAACCTCCCTATCCACCTGTGAAGAGGAAACAGAGGGAAGGGTGGTCAGTCTGACTCAGTCAAACACACATATTGACCAAGACAAAGTATAGCTAGGTATAATCAATTGTTTAGATGTGTCAAAAGTCATTTGGATGAGAGAAAAAACAAAAGTTAATGGAAACAAATGAAACTCATTTCAACAAAATCATTAATAAGCTAATTCTCCTTTGAATAAACCTTTTTTTCATATGCTTGACTGTTCTCTAAAAATAAAACAGGAATTGGACTAGATTTGAAATTCTTCAGTGACTGGGTAGAGGACTCTCAGAGCTTTCTAAAAGTATATACAAAATGGGTATCTAGTTGCTTTGGCTCAGGAAAGATGTCCCATAGTTTCCAACAGATTTCTTAGTTTTGATTTGATTGGACTTTTTTAGGCTTTTTTATTTTATTGAAGAAACATTGCATCATAACTTTAGGTTTAAAGTGTGCATCATTATAAATTAACATCAATATAATACATTTTTCTTATCACCGGTAGTCCAATTGTTTCCTACATTATATAATTAAAATCTTTTACCCTATTTGTCCACCTCTCCCCTCCCCCTCCCCTTCTGGTTACTTCTAATTTGATTCTAAGACTAAAAGTCTCTTTTTATTTGTTTCATTTTTTTGTTTGGCTTCTCTATATACCTACATATGACTGAAAGTATTTGATGTTTGTCGTTCTCCTTCTAATTTATCTCACTAAGCATAATCCCCTCTAGGTCAGATTTTTAAGAGGACCTGTGACTCACCAAGAGCCATAAGTGATCCCTATGACACATAATTAGATTCAGAAATATGTATTCTGAATCCTGTGTGAACTCCTATATCCTTGTAATTTATGAGAAAAGGAAAAAGATAACTGTAGCCAGTTGCTACTATGAGTTCCAGGCACAAATCATGTATTGTCACAGGAAGATTTCACAGACTTCCAGCTGACAAATTAGACAGCCTTCCTCTTAGATGAAAGAGGTGGCTTGAATTGTTACTGGATTACCATCCACTATCAGAGTCCACTCCAACAATTTTAACGTTTGAAAGTAACTTTATATATGAACTAAAGAAGACATGAGGAGAGTAAATGTATATGAATTATACAATTAATAAAAATAATTTAGGATCTACCACTGAGTTATTATCTTTATACATATTTGGTCAGCTCACAGGATTTCAAGTGAGCATGTAAATACACAGTGATTAGAGGCAGGATTACCTCCAATAGTTAGGCTGACTGTGTTTCAAAATGGGACAAAATGGGACAGGGCTTTTGGTCCCCCTCATCAGACTGGGCCTGGGGCAACTCAGCGGCCCCCACTGCCCTGCTGTACAGATGGCCTTAGTTTACTAAAAATGGGACAAAATGGACAGCTGGAAATATGAGAACAAACAATACTGTCCTATTTAAAACCAGACATATGATCGGTTTAACTACAGTGCAAGTCAGAAAGCATGATAAAACTTTATAGATTCTGTGACTTTATATACTTTTTGCTAACTTTTAGAGATGAAAATAAATATTTGTGTTTACAGTGAACATAGGAACCAGAAAGTGAACTGTGGTGACTATATTTAAAAAACAAAATGGAAGTACTTAGGCTAACAAAAGACTGATGGGAACTGAAAGCTATCGCTGAATCACCTCTGCACCAGCTGACTAGACTAACCCCACCAGCCCAGAGCATCACACCACAGCTTCTGGCTACTGATAACCACACATCTGCCACCAATAAACTAGCAAAATGTAACTGAAAAAAAGATCATAAAAACTGAAGCAAAAAGCATGCATTTAGTTGCAAAGACTCCAGTAATACTACACACATGAGCCACGCACACTAGCAGCTTTGGGACTTTTTGCTGAGACTCAACACTGGAGACTTCCTGTCAGAAACTGTGTAATCCGAGCCTGTTACCCTGCCCTCTCTGAGATTATACCCCGGACTTCTGAGCGAGCTTGTTTAGTTCTGCTTTGGGTGTATTAAGAAGTGTGCCTTACCACTGCTGATTGCCATAGCTACAAGCTTTACTTGTGTATGTTGTGTGATGTGTGAATATGTGACATGTGAATAAACCAAGCATTCAAAAGACAACCTAACTTGTAATTATTGATTATTTGCCACTGATCACAACAGTGTTATTAAATAAGGTATTTAAAAGATGACAGAATTTCACCCAAGATGGTGGACTGCCAAGCTCTTGAGCACACAGCCTCTCCACAGACACAACAGAATCACATCTAGATACAAACTATAGTTTTCTAAGAAGAAATGAGATTTTAACAAAATGAATGGAGGCCCTAAGAAAACTCAGGTCAAAAAAATACCTACCTCAGCCAGAAGTAGAGCTGGATGTAGTTCAATGAAGGAAACTGAGACACAGGGAGAGGTGAAGAATCTTTCCCAAGTACATACCAAATGGGCTCCAGATGTCTGGGGTTAGAGCAGGCCTGAGGGAGCAGGACCCAAAGTAAAGTTGGAGCCTGGAGAGTAGAAGCCAAAGCCAAGAGAGGAGCCCAGAGCGACCTGAAAATCTGCTTCCACCTGCCCCAGGAAACTCTGCATGGAGAAGACTGCAGGCTGTGAGCCCTCGCCAGACATTCAGTTGATCAGCACTGAGATCTTGGTCCTCCCAAGCTCCAGAACTGGTATTGAGTCCACGCTGTCTGAGGAAAATAAATCTGGTAGAGTGGCTGCAACCAACATGAAGAAGATAGCCACTCCCATGAAATGAAGTCTGGGGTGAGGGTTGGGTGAAACCTTTGATGGAAGTAAAATTACTGAATATGAAAGTAAAACTAAATGAGAAAGACAAATGCCAGATGATATAAAAACCAAAGCGAAGGAACAGACTAAACAAAAACCAACCCTTGGACACTAGTAGTACAACTGAGGTTCAGTGGGAAACAGGATTGGGGGTGGGGTACAAAAGACAATAGTGAAAAAATGTTTTCGTAAATTGGCGGAGGGAAGGTTGTGTTGTCATGTTTGAGGAATGGTGCTCCTGCATGTATGGGTCTATATTATTTTGTAAAGCAAAGTTGCCTCGATAAATATTAATTAAAAAAATATGAAGAGGTCAACTTTGGAAAGTTTTTAAGTTAGAATTAAATAGAGAAAGCTGTTCACTAAAATGTGAAACCTCAGGATGAAGAAATGAAATCATGTCTGGACTCTGTGACTGCAATACTTTATTGCTCATGAGGGATTGTTCTGTCATACACATCTGTTTCCATCTAGAAAAGCAAACAAAAAATCCCTTTCTTAAAAAATTAATCACAGAAAAATGCGTTATTCCTGATGCTACTGGATACTGAGCACATGTGCTTCCGACAAGGAGCTGTCCATTTCTCAGGTGTTGGCAAAGCAGATGCTCTTTCAAAGACCAACCTGTGAGCACAGCTTTTTCCTATATGTCAGGAGATTGCCTTCACCAAAATATTTTCTAGTGAATTATAGAATATGAATTGCCCTCATACATTCAACCATGACTGAGGTTAATCCCATTCTAAGATATGTGTGTGGGTTTTTTGTTTTGTTTTTTGATGAAATCCTAAGTTCTGTTCTCCTTCTAACAAGTCTTTTTCCGCATGGCCACTGTTGTTGTCTTCCTCTCCATAAGTCCTACAGTTCTGGAGCCTCTGCTTCCGGACAGTGAACAGCCAACCACTGCCATTGCTATTTGTGGGCCTTCAGTCCCACAGGGGATGAGACTGCACTTTCTCTCCCTTTCCGTTCTGAGACCACCATACTTCTTCCCATACTAGAACTCCCAGTATAGCCAGGAAAAAATCAGGCTGGGAAATGCAAGCCCCATTATACAGGTTTAATGGGAAATCTGTCTATCTGTTCCTGCACCCCTCTGTGATTATTTTAAACTTACATTCTCTGAACTCAATACTTTCAACTACTTTGATGTTTTATTTTTCTTTCTTTTTTTTTTTTAACCAAAACCTCCATCCTAAAACATCAAACATTAAAAATAAAATTGACTGGGTGGGCCTAGCAATAAGAAATTATAGTAGTGTATGTGCCCATGTCTTATACCATTGCTGATATGTTTGATTAAGCAGTAAAACACTAAAATGTTTAGAATTATCCAAAACCATGGTTCTTTTATGTCATGATTAATCCCACCAATTATTTCCCATCTTGTAGCCGATTCTGTTTCTATTTTCTTTTTTAAGGGAAAGGACAAGTAGGGATAAAGGTGAGTAGGCAGGGCAGGCAGAGAGAGGAGGAAGAAAGATTCTAGAATTTTCTTTAGCTGTTCATCCTGATGCCTCCTGCTGGTGCCAGGATGTGAACCCAGGGCCTTAGGGTGAATGTGGATAACACCCAACTCCTATTCTGCCAGGGTGGGCCTCTGGTTTTTGTTTTTTATATATATATATATATATATATATATATATATATATATATATATATATATGAAATGTTAGTTTGTCCTTGAGTAATATTCACTTAACTTTTTATTTAGCTTAGAGATATCAAAGGAGAAAAAAATGTTTTCTTAACTATATTTTTTAATCTGTTTACCTCTCTTTGCATCTCAATCTTTTCTTCCTTTTTTCATTCCCAGTTTACAGCACTTGTATATTTAAGTGCCTGGGGAGTGAAAATACCAGTATGAGAATATGATACAACCTTTTGAAATGTCTTTCTGTACTTTACCATAGATCTTTTTAGTACTGGTTCTTAGCACCCCAATGTTCTGTTTGAACAAGTACTATTTTGATGTAATGTTTGTCCAGCACCTCTGATGTGTTCTCTGACTACTCAGATGGGACTTCATTTCTTTTTTCAGATTTATAGCTGGAGGGCAGAAAATGTGCACATCACCACCAGTTGAGTTCCAAACTGCTGGTGGACTTTTTCTTGGTTTACCTCACTTCCTTGAAGCAACACCATTGTCTGCCGTGAAATTCTATAACTCTAAAATGAACCCTCCTGTCTCAACTCTCATCCTAACTGCTTTATTTATTTTCAAGTATTGCACTATCCAAGTTTTGTGCAGCACTACAACTCTGACCCATATCCCTCCCAATTCTTGTTCCATTATTTTCTGGTGGAAATATCCTAGATAGGATACTAAGCTTGACAGGAAGAAATATATGAAGGTTGACGGCAAGACAAGGAGGCAAAACAACACCTTTGGGGTAGAGAGACAGCTCCTTAATTTTCTGAGTGATTTAAATCTTGAGGCTCTGGGTCCAAGAATAGAGAATAGTAATAATAAGAAGGATATTCCTGTTTATTTATTTCTTTTTATTATTTGTACTCTTTTATGAAGATGATATTTCATGAAAGGAGCTCTTAATATCATGTCACTAACTGCTCTCAGTTTTTAGAGGCAGTCAGTGTGAGTTTACCCTTTTCCTGTCTCCTTTTTTTAGTGAAATGTTGGGAAAAATAGAGGCTGTAAATGAGGCTGCTAGATAGATTCTGTGTTAAATAAGGATCATTCCTGTAGAAACTTATCTTCTCAAGGTACCTTTACATTTTAATCCTTTTTCGCAAGCACAAATAATTTTTCTGTATTTAGTGTTATTCATGAACCTGGTTATTATACATAACAAATTATATTTTCTAAAAGTGACGAAAAAAATTTCACATACTATTCTGCATTGTGACCTTTTTATTCCCTCATCAAAAATTTGAGTTGATATCTCCACCCACTTGAATTTGTGTATGACCTGTTCTTCTTGGCCAGTAAAATGTAATGACACTGTTAAGGCATAGCCTTTCCTGACTTGGCATTTCCACTTCTTGTTCCTTGGAATAACTTCTCTTGGCATGCTCACTTGGGGGACCTAGCTAACCATTCCATGAGGAGCCAAAGCTACAAGGAGAGGCTACTTGTAAGTACCTCAAGGCAACAACCAGAGCTAATATCTCAATGACAGCTGGAATCAACTATCACCATGAGAGTGATTGATCTGATATATCCAGGCCAAGAGAAACTTCAGCTCACACAAGTCCCAGCAGTCATATGATTTCAAGTAATACGAGAGACCCAAAGTAAGAACTGCTCAGCTAAGCTCAGTCAAAACTATGAAAGAAAACTTTTGCTTTACAATACAGTTTGGGATGGTTTATTAAGGAGTAGGAGATAACCCAAATACTATAATAAACTCGATTCTGTGAATTATCTGTTTTACTCTCTTTAAGCTAACCTTGAGTTATTCAATGCTAACTTTTTGAGAAACATGGTAGCACCAACATACTTTTAAGATTAGGGGTAAATGGACCTAATTCACGTTTTCTTCACTCTCTGGAAGTAGCAAGTTCTTATTTGGTAGGTTATTTTGGGGGTCTAGGAATGCTCCAAATGTTTTCCATATAAATTAATGGTAATAGTATTCCCAGGTTTTAAAAACAATGTATGAAATCATACCAGATAAGAATGTTCTGCTTTTGGATAGCAGGGAAAATCATATTGACAATATTGGTCAAAAGATTGTGTAAAAGTGTGTGTGTGAATTGGTCAGAATATTAGTTCATAGTACTGCTATAAAATATCACCACAAAACTGGTGGCTTAAAACAGAGAAATGTATTTTTTCACAGTTCTAGAGGATGTAAGTCCGAGACGGAGTACTGCTGGCATGAACATGCTTTCAGGAAAGCTGCTAGGAGAGAATCTGTCCTTGCATCTTTCACTTTCTGGTGACTCAGCATTCCTTGTCTTTCAGTTGTGTGACTGTCACTCCAATCCCGAACTCTGTCTTCATATCACCCTATTTTCTGTGTGTCTTCTCTGTATGCCTGTTCCTGTCTACCCAGATAATCCAAAATCCTTAATACATCTCAAAATCCTTAATTAAATATATCTACAAAGGCACTTTTCTCAAATAAGGTTATATTCTCAGGTTCAAGGAATTTGACATGGATATATTTGGAAAGCTATATTTATCTTCATAATTCATAGAGGAATAGGAACTGTGGAAGAAGTTCCTATCACTTGCAGTTTACAAGGTAGGTAAATAAAGCTTAAAATTATCAAGCAAGTGCATCGATTAATTGTTTAGTTATAAAAACAGATGACAGTTTATACTGCATTGGGACTTCTTTCCATAAGATTGGTGATCTCTGTCTGTGCTTTCTATTCAGTTGTTGTTATCACTGTGTGTATTAGTGCTATAGAAATTTAGTCTGTATGAGTATTTGCAAATGTATTCAAATCAGTCTCAATTCAGGATAACATGGATCCTAACAAAGATAATTTGGTCGATAAAAGATGCCTTTTTGGTTTGAGGGTGTTTTTTCATTTTATAATTGATTTTATTGAAGAATGTTACATTATACATTAAATCAGTTTAAGGTAAATATAATAGTAAATTTACATCTGTATATAATATAGTTAGTTCACCACTATTTCATTTTTTCCTTCACTGTGCGACTAATCCCCTTTACCCATTTGCTACTCCCCAGCTTCCCCTATCTCTGCACCCACTGATTTGTTTTTGTGACTAAAAGTCACTTGTTGTTTGACTAAAAGACTAAAAGTCTATTGTTGTTTGACTTAGTACATTTTAAAATATCTATTTTTGTTTAATTTATTTCATTCATTTGCATGGTATCACTATACGTTACAGATAAATTATATCATCTGATGTTTCTCTTTCTCCTTCTGGTTTAACTCCCTAAGCATAATCCCTCCACACTTGTCCATGTTGCTACAAATGGCAGGATTTCATCTTTTGAAAGCGTCATAGTATTTCATTGTGTATATATACCTCATCTTTATTTATTCATCATTGATGGGCATTTAGGTTAGGTTTCCAGCTCACAGCTGTTGAAAATAATGCTGTAATGAACATGGGGATGCTTATATCCCTGCAAATAAGTGTTGTCATATTTTTAGGTTAAATACTCAGGAGGAATAACTGGATCATAGGGAATTTCCACCCTAATTTTTTTGCTTTCTGTAATGGTTGCACCAAGAGTAAACAAGAGTTCCCTATTCTTTACCTCCTTTCCAGAACTTGTGTCCATTCCTTGGGATAACAGCCATTCTCATCAGTGTGAGATGATATCTCATTGTTGTTTTGATTTTCATTTCCCTAATGACAAGAGAGATAGAATATCTTTTCATATGCTTTTTGATCCTCTGTATGTCTTCTTTAGAGATTTGTCTACTGAGATCATCAGTTCATTTTAATTGAATTATTAGTTTTTGTTGTTGATGAGTTCTTTATTTTGGAAATTAATCCCTTGTCAGATGTATGATGCGAAAATAAAAATCTCCTCCCATTCAATAAGATATCTTCTTGTTTTAATGGGTTTCTACAGAAGTTTTTTAGTTTGTCGTAATTCTGTATGCTTATTTTGATTTTATTTCCCTTGCTATTGGATCAGAGTTCTTGAAGACGTCTTTTAGGTCAATGTCTAGTAGTGTTTTACTTGTTTTCTTGTCTGTATTTTATGGTCTCTGGCCTTACCTCTAAGTTGTTAATACACTATGAATTAATTTTTGTGTATGGCATGGGGTAGTAATCTAGTATCAACCTTTCATATGTAACTGTCCAGTTTCTCATCACCAGTTATTGAAGAGACTATCCTTGCCCCCCTGCAAGCTTTTGTTACTCTACTTTTGATTTCACTTGGAAACTGCTTACATTGACCACATGTTAGTCAGTATTTAGCCATTCTTTGACTTTCATCACACTTGTCATATCACCATAAATGTATTGTTTAATTCCTTCACTTGAATTCTGAATATTTTCTTTGTATTGCTCCATCACTATCTTATTACTTAAACAAACTAAGCTTATTACCCTATATTCTTTAAATTATACTATCTCATAGGAAATACTCATAGGTTGTATTCTCAAACTAAGACGTGCAAAAAGCTAATTAAGTGATATGCCAACTACATATGCCAATAATACTGGCAGCTGATGTTGATTTCTGCTGCCAATGCACTAAAACACTCAGGTTAATGCTGGGAATTATGTTGCTATCATACATTTATGACTTAAAAATTCAATCACCAGTGATTGAAATTATGCAATATCTGAGCCAAGAATAAATGCATAACTAACTCCCTCTGCTGAGCCATCCATAAATCTATTAAATATTCCTATTGGTTAAAAAATTGATTTTAAAATATAGAGAATTCTAACATTAAAATTTAATATCTCTTTCTACACACACACACACACACACACACACACACACACATGCGCACACACACAGTGAGAGAAAATGTTTAAATATTAGAATCTTCTTTGACCAATGGAAGTTTTTAATGGGTTATATGGGTGGCTAAACAGAGGAAATTAATTTTCTGTTTATTCATGGCTCATATATTGCACAATTTCAATTTGTGATGATTCAATTTATAAGTCATAAACATCTAATAGCAACTCAGTTGTGTGTATTAACTGACTTGTATTTCAGTGCACTTGCCAGCAGATACCATCATGATTATTACATCTCTGGGAGTGGGTGGTGGGGAGAGAGATTGTCAATAACCATCATTTGATCAGCCAAAAAAAAAAAAGCAACATGAAAAGTAAAAAAATTCAGATGAGAAAAAAAAAAAAAAAAACCCTGCCCTTTTCTACTCTTAGACAGGCAAAATGGAAATACAGATAGCATTAATTAAATTATGTTTCTTTCCTAGTTCATAAACCTCATTATTTGGGGCTGCATTCTGAGTCCAGAACTTAACAATGTTTAATGCCATAAAATATATCCACCACTTGTATTAGAGCATAATCAATAAGGTTAGTGATGTGTAGATATTTGTAATGCAAAGGATCTCAGTTTTGCATGTATAACCTGTTTCCTGAACATTCTGCACATGAAAATTTTCTGTTGCACTAACCACCCCTTTCAAACATGATCTATGAGATCAACCTTCCATTCTCCCCTAAAGATAGCTCAAATATATTTTTATCTCTTTGAAGCCAGTTCTACTTTAGGTATTAAAAACGAAATTTAGTAATCAAAATCAGAACCAACTTTATACTCTGTCTCTAATTTCATGTACACCAACAAATACTGGGGAATTAGATTGTCAGTCTCATCTTCTTATAGTGATTCCCAATCCACACTGGAATTTTTCTGAGAACCACTCTTTATTGGAAACCCTCTAATTTGTCAGGGCTGCCGTAACAAAATAATGCAAGCAGAGTGTATTAAACAGCATAAAATTAATTTCTCATAGTTCTGGAGGATGAAAGTCCAAAATGAAGGTACTAGTCTAGTTGGTTTCTCCTACTGTGTCTCTCCTTGGATTACATATAACTGTCCTCTCACTTTCTCCTCAAATGGCATTTCTTCTGTGTAGGCACACTCCTGGTATTTATTTGTCTTCTTGTAAGGACATCAGTCATATTGGATTAGGGTCCCACACTTGTGATTTTATTTAACCTTAATTATATCCTTAAGACCCTACCCCCAAATGTAGTCATATTGGGAATTCAATATATGAATTTTTATGAAATCAATTCAATATCTAACATGCTCCTTTCCCTTATACTCAGTGAGGAAAAGGGAAGATTCTACATCCTTCATCACTAGATTGGGCAGAAGTCATGAGAATCACACCTCTAGTTTAGCTAACTCTTAGTAATCCATAGATGAAGACGGTTAGCTCTTCACAGTGTTCTTTAGGTACTTTGTGTCTGCTTTCTACTTGAGAAGCTTGAACTTAAATTAAGAAAGAATGAGAAAAATCCAATCTACTATGTAGTTACCATGAAAAATTCAACTTTTTCTTTAAGAACTTGGTCTTGCATATGACTTCACTCACACCCTTTTCTGGATAGCTATTGAGTTTGGTTGGTACGTCATATCTAATACTTGACATATTTTAATTTGAGGAAAAGCTTCTAGGCTTTCTTGAAAGAAGAAAATATATTTTATGTGGATATATATATTATATATATATATATATATAATATGTATACACACATGCATCTCAAACCATCAGTCAATTACACACATTTTTGGTGGCCATTATATTTGGGTGTTGTGTCAAATATTTTGTATAGATATACTTGTATGCTCTAACTGATCATTGATGTAGAAGAAAGAAAAAAAAGTATGGAAGTAGAAAAGAAGTAGGATCAGGAAGTAACTAATAACTCACAGGGGAAGAGAGGTCTTTCTCAGTAGTAATCTGTTACCCGAAGATGCAATCACCGTGGATTAAAACCCACCTTCCCTGTTAAGTCTCAAGTCTTTCAATGACACATTTCCAAATCACTTTCCACTGTGACTTGTTTCAGTTTGCTCACATTTGCAGTAAGAATGATTACAAAGATAGCAGCACCAAAACTTCTTTCCCCTGTCTTCCCCAAGGACTTCACTGTTAGCAACGACTTTACTTCTTAGTCTAGGGTCTTGACAATCTTGACCTTTCCCTATCCATGGATGATGACACAAGTTTATAGATTTTTTTAAAAAGCCATTTTACTAAAATTTAGAGTCTTAACCCAAATTAAATTATAAGCACTATCTAATTCCATTGTATGTGTAGATAAAGAGTCATCATTAAGTATTACATGCTACAAGTATAAATGAGAAAGCAAAGTAAACTATTAAGAATTATAAGTTAAAATTCTTGGAATAACTTTAATTTATTGCTTCAGTATCGTCAGTACATTACTGTCCATCTGGCCGTGATTTTTACTAGTTCCATTTAGTTTCTAAAGTATCTTTTAACTTCTGTCTTTCATAATGATTAACATCCCAAACACTAGGACTTATGTAATGTTGATATGTGTTATATCCTTCTCTATGCAGATGCCACCTGTTTTAAAATTTATCCATCACAATAATTATCAATTGTCCTTTGAGTCATGGAGTAAAACACTGAATTGTATGAAATGCAGTGCTGAATATATTAGCTGACTTGGTTTACATGACTATCCTCGGAATTGATATTCTGATTTTTGCGTTCTTATTCAGTTAGAAGCTCTTGTGTCATAGTTTGTAGACTAGTTCTGGATGAAATGTCAGCCTTTTGTGGTCATCTGTTATTTTCTGAATCAACAATTGATCACTGAGAAGGGAAAATGAAATGATAAGGACAAAGTTAGCTCTGAACCCAATTACTTAGTAAAACAAAACCTGAAATTATAAAGAATGTGATCTAAATCACTTAATATAAAGTACTGAAAGGAAACTGCTCTTAGCATCCTCACTTAATTGTTCAAACTGCTGAAAACAAGGAAAGCAAATCTGTTGCCACTTCGGGTTTTTTAACAATGAATTTTTATTAGCTACTGAGTAAAGAGGAGAATCACTCAAGAGTAAACAGTGAGGTATCTTCCTGTTTTTCCTATAGAAAATAAGATCCGAAAATTGTCTTATGATAAGACAAAGCATATGCAAATATAAAAATGAATTACAGATGTTAAAGCAGTTAATAAATATATGACAAATATTTAATTTTTTATACATTGTGACATTACAGTATGTTTTTAAAAACTTGTAGTTTTTTATCATTCTACATTCAAATTCTTTTATACTTAAAGCATCACTTTCAAATAGCTCATTTGATGATATAAATTTTTATATTTTACTTTATGTTTTAGAATTAAAATCTTAAACTTGAAGGGCCCAGACAGAAGTACTTACCAATGCTCACTGATCTGAAGAAAATTCTTTTAGCAAAGAGGGAATAAAGGTCGTTAAAAGCCGCATTTATTTCTCCTTTGAAGTAGATGCAATCTGATGTGAGCAAACCACTCAAATATTAAATAAAGTTTTCAGGAAGAAATAAAGTTAGCCCACATTGACAGCAAACTTTGCATTTGAATTTTATATTATATTCCTTCCTTCATTCAATAATTAGTGGGCCTCTTTATACATTGGACATTAGGCTGATGTGGGAACTATAATAATTTTTAAAGACATTGTAGTTTATTTGCTACATTAGTCACAAAACCCCAATTCAAATTGGTCAATATTTAAAAATCCTTGGTTATATACCTGGGAAAGCATGCAACTTCAATATAGATCAGGAACTCAGGAATCTTGTCTGTTCACTACGTGATTCTTCATTTCTGTATATTAAGTTTATTCTAATGCAAGTTCTAGTGGCTACACATGACACCAGCAGCTCCAAACTTAATGTCTATCAACTTAGGAACTCAGTGAAGAGTGTGCTTTTCCAATAGTTCTAACTGAAGTCTCAGGACTGGCTTTAATTGGCTTTGATCAACTCAGCTGGCATCATGTGACTATCCTTGAACCAGTAACTATGGCCATAGAGAAATAATGTACTGATTTGTCAAGTTGGCATCTGTTCCTGGAACCAAGAGACAATGAAACTCCACCCAAATGACTAAGATTTAAAGAAGGGCCAGTGGTTCCTCAATTTTAAAAAAGGAGATGACTAACAAGAAATAAAAGTAACACCTCCCTCTGAAGGCAACCTTAAAAATTCAATGATTAACAAAAGTAATAAGCCTGTTTTTCTCCTTTTTTTTTCTTTCTTGAAATTTGCTTAGAATCAGTCTTATTCCTGGTGAAAGACCAACCCCAAAACTCAATGCCAATAGCCAGTCATGCTGCTGAGGTAGGAAGCAGCCAGCACCACCCATCAATGATAACAAAGTAACTGAGAGGAGTGCCTGTCTGCCCCTCTCTGTCCCAAGCCCCTCTCTGGCATTCCCTTCGGCCTTCCTCCTTTTTCTTGCCTCTTTAAAAGAGTCTCACCACACTTGGGGAATCAGATGATTATTTTTGGACACAAGTACTTTTATCTCCCAAGTCATTGATAATTTGAATGACAAGCGTTTTCCTCTCAATGTCAAATCTCATTCTCTGTATTTGGCATTCAGTGATGAGCAAAAAGAACTCTTGGTGCTTTCATCTATAATATACCTACATTCAAGAAGCCATAGACTAGAATTCATAGATAGTTTTTCTCTCTTCCTCTTCTTCCCTCCCCTCTCCACCCATCCTTTACCCAGACACAATTTGGTGTGATTGTGATGGTAAATGCTCAGCTGGTTTTCTAGGGCAAAAAATAAGCCCTGATTTGTAGTGTTTGCCAATTTCAATAATGTAAAAATTCTCACCATAGCTGATTTCCATGTAACAATTTGATGTCACCAAGTGTGGACTGAATATAGAATTAGGAAGAGATACATGCTCACATTCAGCTCGTGTGAGTCAGTATGAATTATCTCCAGCTCACCATTATAATAATTAAAAATAAGGTGGGAGAAGTTACTTCCACTTGAGTTGGTTAGAGAATATTGAATATAGAATGTTGTATATGACCTGACCTTTACAGAATGAGTAGAAATTTTGCAAGTTCATTGTATATGTGGTGGAATTTAAAAAAAGTAAACAAAGGCTGATTCTTTGATTTAAGATTCAGAGTTAGAAAAATGAAGAACTTATAAAATAGTTTGTTTTAAATGTTTAGGCTAGCTCATCTTGATAATAACCTAAGGTAACCCATTATCAAAATAGCCTGGACCAACAAATTTATGGTGGAAAGGAGTGATTGTAGTGTAGAAATTTTTATGTTCTGAGGGTCCTAGCGGTAGAATTTAAAATCAATTCTAATGTTCTATCCTCTAAAGTTGTCTTGTTTTATTATTTCACCTCTTCTAATGTCATCCTTGATTTTATAGGTAAATGTGAATATAATGATAGTCACTTTAACTTACAAAAATAGTTGTGTTGCCTCAAGAGGAATGCCCTGGAAGATATAAAATGAAATTTGCATAAGGAAGTTATGTCCACTTCCAGTTTCAGCTCTGGTATGTAAAGAGTTTAGAAGTGCTCACTCCTCTTTTACAGTAAGAAACAGTTGAAACTGAAAATCAAGTATGTTTTTTGGACACTCGCCTCCGAGAACTGCCCCTCTATCTGGAGAAGAAAATGAGTCCAGAAAGTTACAGCAAAGCTATGCTTACCTGGACAGAAACTGCTAGACCCATAAACTAGCAGAAAAGATTATGTATTCATTTGTTTTGGTTGAGCCTCCAGACAGGGAGAAGACTGACATCTGGGCACTTGAAAGGAAAGAAAACAGCACTTTATTGCAAGCAAGGTGCTGGCTCAGGGGTATTGTTATCCAAAGCTGAGCAATGGGAGAGGGGGCATCTAGGGGAGCTTCTTTTATACTCTGAGGTAAAGATTCATCTCTTTAGCTACATGTGGTTTCTACTGGCAACTCTTATCAGTTATGTACAGCTGCAGAGTAGGGAGGCAATGCTTGCTTGTCCTTGGTCACGATAACAGGATGTAACTGCAGTCTCTGTAGAACAGGTCGTAACTACAGCCTCTGTAGTACAATAATAGGAGTAACTACAGTCTCCAAAATACTGTGGAAAATTCGTGGCTGACTACCTTTTGCATTGGGGTTGGGAAAAGGTCTGCTACCACAATTTGAATGACTTGCTCAAGGCTGAATGTGAATCACTATGAGAATGAGAAACTCTTGGAGGTCAGTCTTAGGGCACAATTTTAGGAGTTTACTTCCAGGAATTTCACCAAATTTTCAAAGTAAGCATCTGAGAAAAAACAATGTAAAATTGGTCCAGAGTGTTCTCTATAACAAAGGCTGACTCGGTAATGGAAGAGAGGCTACCAGAAATTTTGTCTTAGTTCTAAGAACATTTCCTACCCTCCTGTCCTAACTAGGGGCGGGGGGGATAAAAGGTAAGCCATGAACAACGCTGTGAAGGTCATGGACCTGAGCACCAAACCACTAAACACATAGAAGCGTTACCCACCCCACAGTTTACCACATCAAAAGAGTTCCAGTATAAAACAGTTGATTATAACTCAGAGCTTCAAAACACAGACTTTCTCTGAGGAGGAATACTTAGGCAAATCCAAATTCAAGAAGGGATACAAAATAAGGACGCTAAAGGAATTTCGAGACATTGGCACTTGTAGCAAACATTAAACAGTCAAATCTGTATTCAGACTATCAAAACCCTCACATTTAAAGCCTGTTTACTACAGTTCCTATTATCTGATGCAAACATGTCCAGCTTTCGATTTAAAAACAGGAAAGAAAAAATATCACAATCTGAAGAGAAAACGCAGTTATGGAAATATCTGATTCAGATATTATGCAGATGTGGGCATTATAAGCAGGTAATTTCAAATAACTATAATGATTATGTTAAAGGTGCAGAGAGATGGGCACTCAAGAAAAAAATCAAAAGGAAATGCTGTTGATTAAACACACAAATAGAGAATGAAGAACAAAAAATGAAGAATATCTTTGATTGGATTTAAAAAATATGACAAAGGGAAGAATCAGTAAGCTTCAAGATTGGTTAAGCAGTAATACACTCAGGAATAGATCTAGTGACTGCATAGTTCAATGCTTATTGAGAACTTAAAAAGGCATCCTTTCACTATTCAATATATTTAGGGACCATTACTACTTCTAATCAAAAGTAATAGTGGAATGGAGTAAGCTAAGTCTAACTTGGTACTTGTCCTAGACTTGTTAAATTCCTCCAGGATTCATGCTCTCAAATCTTACAGCTATTATATAACATGTTCTCTGGGTCTTATATTAAGCATTTATAATTTATACAAATAAAGTTAAGTAGCTATATAATCTTTCAAGCTATATTTGCATTACACATTTTTATAAAATTATAGATGTAAGGATTTCCTCCTATGTAAGGATAAACAAACTCCAGGGAGGAAATAGGTGACAGTGGACTCTCTTGCTAACCCTAGAATCACATCTTTGCCCCTTCCTCATAAGTCAGCCCTAAGGAGAATTATGAGCGCTGTCCAGACACAGATGACAGTGGAGAGCTGAGAACAATAGAATTAGGAAGATGAGCATTAGGAAACTACAGAGTAAAGGGTAGGCTATCTTGGGGACTAAAGAGCTAAGGTTCCTGTAGTAGCATAACAATTTCATTAAGTTATTACATCCAAGGACAGAAGAACCTGGAGTTTCAGGAAATCATTACAGTGAGTCCAGGGGATGAGAAAATCAAAACCTGTGTGAAAGGTTACCTACACTTGTATTGTGCAGCTGAGAAAACAGAGAGCAATAAGGATTTTTAACATCAATATATAAAAAGAAAATGTTTGCCAGAAGCTTCTTTTCCAGAGGATAGAATTCAGAAGACTTTAGAGCAGAATGGAATAGATGCAGTGGCTATATTGTTACATGTTTAAATGGGCTACCTGAAAGATTGTGGAAATAGAATCAATTATTATCAACTGTGCATGGTTTCACCCTTTTCTGAAGACCAGAGGAGATACCTAAAATAGATTTCAGAACTTTTTCAAAAGCTGTATCTTGGCCTGCATTCTGTTAACAATTTACTGCTAATATTAAGAAATTCTGACAATTGATATGTTCATCTATCAAATGAAAATAGTGAAATCTCTTCCCAAAGCCATTGACTTTTTCCCAAGGCATTTTCATAAGGCAGGCAGTCTGTCTTATACCCCATCCAAAGAGTGTGTGATTATTGACAAATCTAAAGTATACACATTAGAAGAGGTTCTTATCTATAAGTAATTTCATGGTACACATTCGAGGATGATGCTACGATGTTTTCTACTGGAAAGATCCCACTGTTGAAAATGGAATCACTACACACATACTGTTAAGTTGTTTGCAAATAGAAAATAGTCCTTACTAGAAAACCAGATCCTATTTCACAGCGTTCTGCTGAATTATTTTCTTGATAAACTTCAACTGCCATATCTCCTTAGTGCATTCAGAGGATTGAGCATTTATCCAGCAACCCCTGAGGATAATTTTGTTTGTTATAATTATTAAAAAGCCAAAATAATATTATAGCCCACCCCTTAGATTTTAGTAAATGACATTGGTTTCATAAAAAAAGTTCATTTCTGAAATTGTTGAAATTTGAGGGCAAATTTCAGTTAACTAAGTAACTAATTCATGAAGAATCAAGAAATTTTTCAAATTTAAAAGTATTTTGATTTTTATATCCTACCCCCCAAAATGGTATTCACCATTTGTCAATATCTGTCTCATAGGTACATCTTGCTCAGGACTCCTAACCAGATTTTTTTATTTACAAATTCTGATATACTTTTAAAGTTTTAGAAATTTTAGAGTTGGTTCAAAAAAATCTATTTCAACCTTACCCTTCCACTCTAGTGAGAATAATATATCAAAGGGACAGTAAAGGAGAAAAGGGATCATTAAACCTTAGCATGAAGCAAATGATATGAAATATGAAATATTCATAAGCACAAGAAAGAACACTGACTGATGGGAACAAAAGATGACAAGGGATGATTTCTGAAACCAATGTCGCAGAAATAATTCAGGAGAATTAACTGAATGATTGCTGCCTAATGCCACTAGTGGATATATAGTGGAAAGTGGAGATTAACAATAATATTGTTTAATTTCCCTTCTTCTTAAAGATAGTCTTTAAAAAGTACTAGAACATTCACTGCCCGTAATAAACTGACTATGACTTTGAGGGCCATACATAGGAACTGAGATACATGCTACCTTTGCTCAGAGTGTTTAAGTAGGAGTGTTTCCCTTACTTATTAGCATAAAGCTGGCTGGTATAACCAATATAGTCAATATCATTAATAATTAGATACCTACACCTACCCAGAACAAAAGCAAGAATGGCTATTCTGATGCAGGTACCTGGCACTGGTGAGTGCAGTTCATCCTGGAAAGAATTTGAGGGGAGATGCCTGGTCCCAACACCACGGGGCAAGTTTATTAAGAAACAACTAAACAGAAATGACACATGAAGCTTGGGATTATAGGAGCAAGAGAGCTGAGTTGTTAAAATGGAGTCTCATATATGGTGGGGAAAGGACCTCCCTTTGGGAGGGTCAGAGTTCAAGGGCGGGGGGTATCTAGGGGGTGTGCCCCCAATTCAGGTAGCTAAGGAAAGATTCCAGGTTTTCCAGCCAGTCCCTTCTCTCCTATCCCTCATCATATTCTAAGTTGCTTTAAATCCTGTTTTGTAAATATATATAATTTTTATAGTCAGCATGACCACAAAAATTCATTTTTACAAGGGCTACACTGAACAACATGAAACTATTAATGGACTACTTAGTCCCTATTCTAACCCTGTTGCACTAGGGTTTCAGTTCCTTCATGCCCATTATCACGAAGCTGCTAGGAAACTAGGAATCAGTAAAGAAATTTTAGGTTCTATAATTCCATGAATATAGACACTGCTATCCTAAAGTAACTAACGTTTTCAGTTGTTATCATTTATACTAATTCCTTACTACAGCTCTGTGAGTTAAGAATTGTCCTCTCTGATGTACTAATGAGGACATGTAATTGAGCAAAATTAGTTGAAGAAGGTGACTAAAGTCCAGGTGTTCTAACATGCAGAGATGAGATTTGCTCAAAGTCACTAAGGTCAAATCCTATGTTCTCTTCACTGCATCAGTCTCTGGACCAGGTATCTCTTAACATACGGTTTTTTGAAGTCTGACATGATGCTAACTAACAGAAGGAGGGTTTACAAGTCTTTTAGACTTAGTATATGATCAGTCCTTAAATTTATTGAAAGAATATCTTCTTTCATAGGAATTCCCCAACTTTTGCTTTCCAACTTACAAAGCTACCATGGGCAGTATAGTAATAGCAGAGCAGTGCCAGATTTAAAGACAATTCCTTCACCAAATCTTTGGACTCTATTATATCCTGATCTCTCCAGAAGCTTACAATCAACTATCATCTCTCTAACATCTCTATTAGTTGAGTCTGTCTCATCAGTTCTTAGATAAATTCAAGTCTCTAATATATGTAAAACTCTAATTTGTATTTCCATTTCAGCAACTCTCCTTTCATTAACCTTTCTTTTGCATTCTCCATTCTTAAACCACCTAAAACTTTGTTTCTAAGGAAATTCTCTTCAACAAATGGTGTTGGGAAAACTAGACAGTCACATGCAAAAGAGTGAAGCTAGTCCACTCTAGCACCATTCACAAAAACTAACTCAAAATGGACTAGAGTCTTGGACATAAGACCAGAAAGACCAGAAACCATAAAGCTCTTAGAGGACAACACAGAAAAGACTTTCTGTGACATCAGTTGTAGAGAAGCCTATGGGGACTCAACTCTACCATCAAGGGAAACAAAAAGAAAAATAAACAACTGGGACTACATTAAATAAGTGCTTCTTCACAACAAAACAAAACATCACCAAATCCAAAAGGAAACCTACTAACTTGGAGAAGATATTTGCATTTGATATTTTCAACAAAGGCTTAATATTTAAAATATACAAAGAACTCATAAAACTCAACAACAGAAAAACAGGTTAGAACTCTAATAAGAATGTGATATGTGACGTACAAAAAGAAACATTGGTTATTGTTACTTTGTTTTTGTATAAATAGGTTTATGTTATAGTAATAAGCACATGCTTCTTAATAGAATAGCTTCTTGTTTTTCAAGTTAAATTTATCCAAAACCAATCAAGGGGATTACAAATACATAAAACTGTAGATTGATGTTCTGAAAAGAGATGCAAAATCCTCAATAAAATTTTAGCAATCTGAATTCAACAACACGCTAAGAGGATTTGTAGGCCATGATAAGTGCTATTTATTCCAGAGATGCAAAAATGGTTTGACATGTGCAAATCAATCAATCTGATACACATCAACAAAATAAAAAGAAACATCATTTCAAATGTGGAAAAGCACGTGAGAGGATCCAATAGTGTTTATAATAAAAATTCTAATTTAAATAGGCATAAAAGTAAATTACCTCAAAATAATAAACCCATATATGACAAACTAGTAAATAGCATTATACTCAAAACTGAAAAACTGAAAGCATCTCCTCAAAGAGCAAGAACAGGAAAAGCATACTCACTCTCACCACTACTAATTAGCATAGTATTAGAATTCGTAGCCACAGCAATGCAAAATAAAAAATGGTATCCAAACAAGAAAGGAAGTAAAACACTCACTATTTGCAGATTATATGATTTTATACACACATACAAAAAAAAATTCATCAGAAAAGCAGAAATAATAAATGAATGCAGTATAGTTTCAGGCTATAAAATCAACATACAAAATCAGTTTCATCTCTGTACACAATGAACCATCAGAAAATTAATGAAACTATCCATTTACAACTACAGCAAAAAGAATAAAATACCTAGGAATAAATTCAACCAAGGTGGTAAAAGAACTATACACAGAAAACCATGAGACACTGTTGAAAGAAACTGGAGATTAAAAAAGGAAAGCTGTAGCATGCTAATGCAAAATTATTATTAAAATGATAATTTTTACCTAAAGCAATGTACAGATTTAGGCAACTGCTATCAAAATACCAGAGGCACTCTTAAATAGAAATAAAACAAAATTCCTAGCTACCGTAGTCTTTTCCTTGCACTATTGCAGTGGTTACATAAGTGGTTCCCTAACATCTGCTCCTACTGCCTTCACACAGCATCCAAAGTAATCCTCTTAAAATGCAAACCTTATTGTATTTACTCTTCTCAAAAATAACCACGTTTCCTATTGCCTTAGGAGAAAGACAAATCTCCCTGTTGTTGCTTATAATGCTCTGCATGATTTGGACCCTCCCTGTTAGCTGGCCAGCAATAGGACAGCTTAACAGAAAACCTCTATGAGGTCACCCTCAAACCTGGTAGAGTTGGAGAATAACTATGACTGACCTCAAGGTGACCTTGCTTCATTTTAATACTATTATCACTGCCCAGAGAAGGAGGTATTTTACTGGCATTTTTCTGAACATGTTTGCAACTTGAGCAGGTATTAGGAAGGCTTCCACTTAGGCAGTAGACTTGGAATCTTTCCTAGTAACCCACTGAACAAGCACCATCCACTTCCTCTGAGCCTCAGACAAACCCCCAGGGCAGAGCACTCAAAGTACAGCATGGTGCTTGAGAATGAGCTGTCTCTTTACTTGTTATGTGTAATAAAACTTTTGGCTGACGCTCACCACAGGAATGGACGCATTGTGTTCAGTAGCATATTTGTCTCTCCAGCCTCACTTTATATCACTTTGGTCTCTCTCCCTCTTTCCATTACACCCTCCTGGTTCTCTTTCAACCCTTGTTTAATTCATGCTCAATCTCCAACTATAAAACATTTGTACATGCCATCATCTTGTTACGGCTTTCTGAGATAAACCAAGCTGGCACTCTTCGGAACTATTTTAGGCAGATTTATTACACGCAGGCTCAACAGGGTTCCTTCCCACAAAGGCTGAGCACAGGCTTCCAGTTAGGACACACCCATATAGGTTAGAGCAAGTACAGAAGAGAGGCATGTAAATTAGGGGAGGGGGTTTCAAGCACAAAAAGACTTTGTCTGCTGGCAACATTCCAGCAAGCTCGGGTCACAGGATGTTTTTATGGCTTTGCTAGCTTGGCGATTTTTATGGCTGTCTTCATGGCTGCTGGAAGTGGCGAGTAGGCCTTTTCCCCCAACAATCTTGTCCTGGAAAGCTCCTATGACCTCCTCCAGCTCGTTTATACCTATGTATTTTCATCTTTCAGTGATGTCGAATAGAGTTGCTTTAAGTTAGATGAATCCATCAAGAACTAGGTTAATTATAAGCATATAATCACCAGTTACAGTTTCCTAATACTCAGACCAAATTTTTATTCTAAAAACCTAGTACACCAGAATAATTTAGGGGCTTGTTAAATAAAACACAAATTACTGGATTCCACCACCAGAGTTTCTGATTCACCAGATCTGGAGTTACCCCAAGAATTTGCATTCAGTTAAGTTTCTGTGTGATACTGATGCTGCTGGTCCTAGGAGTACATTTGTGAGTGTGTGTGTATTACTCTTTATTATTTTTTTAAGTATTGATATTTATTAAATCTTTTGTTCATAATGCTACATTCATTTTTGAATATTGACATTGTATCTTATCTGTATATAACACCACGCCCACCACCAGTGTTCCAGTGTCCTTCACCACCGTTTCCCCTCTTCCCTCTCCCTCCCACCCAGCTCTACACCCCTCTACCCCCACCCCACCCCTGCTGGCCCCATCATCTCTTGTCCTGAGATTTTTTGCTAGGGTTTACTTATTTATTTGTTTTATTATATTCCACATGAGTGAAATCATCCTGTATTTCTCTTTTTCTTTATGACTTATGTCACTTAACATGATCCCTTCCATTTCCATCCAGATTGTTACAAAGGGCACAATTTCATTTTTTTAGTAGCTGCACAGAATTACATGAGCACATATACCACAGCTTCTTCACCCGGTCTCCTGTTGCTGGGAACTTAGGTTGTTCCCATGTCTTGGCTATTGTGAACTGTGCTGCTATGAACATTGGGGTGCAAATACTATTTCTAATTAAAAATTTTGTATCCTCTGGGTATATGCCCAGGAGTGGGATTCCTGGATCAAATGGTAGACCTAGGAGTACACTTTAAGATCATTTCACTCTACCATATACTGTATTTTGTCATGTATAATATGTACATTTTTGCCCATATCTGTGAGGGAAAAATAAGGATGCACATTATACATGGGTAGTACTAATTCTGTATCTATATAAATGTTTTAAATTCTTTGATTTATGCTTATTAGTTAAAAGTGTAACTAGAAATCAATAAGGATATCCATATATAGAATGGTAATGTGATAATTGGTTTTGGTGATTTACGATGAACTTGTAACAAAAGTAATTTCAGTCAACATTTCACAATGTATCGTTGTCCAGAGTATGTGACTCTGACGTGTTAAGATAGGTGATGCCGACTTTATTATCAGAGTGAACAGCGCAACATTTCTCTTTGTACACTTTAGGTGGAACTAACAAGCTAGGTGATGTTTTTTAAAAAATACAGACACTGCAAGCTTTAAGCTAACAGCTATTAAATATGCTAAAGAACATAGCAATAGACCCGGTAAGAGACACTTTGGACCTCCTCCCACAGAGAGTGTTATCAGATTGTGGAGGAAACAGAAAGAAAAGATTCTTAAACCTTGTATCTGCTCTTGTGTTTTGTAATTATTTGTTACATAATATCTTAAAAATAAATGCTAAAATTCCTTTATAATACAAAAGGTAACTAAATGTAAACAAATAAAGATTTGAATTAAAATGTTAAAATGAAAGACGTTTTTCCTGAAAGTTTGGGCAAAAAATGTAGGTGTACATTACACATGGTAGTTCATTACATATGGCAAAATACTGTACTGAATAAACATTTGGCTCAAAAAAGAATAAGAATGAAAAACTGAGGCATGGAAAACAAAACAATATATAACCTAAAAATCACTTTTATTTAGCTTGGGGATATTCTTTTTCTTTGCAACAAACATAACCTTGGGTCCTGAAATAATTAATCTCCTTGCATCTCATTTCCTTATCTGTAAAATAAGGTCATCAAAACAAATGAGCTCTAATATCTCCTCCAGTTTTAAACTTTTACACTTCCACAATTTAGCTTCTTAATTATATTTTGTAAGGTTTTTATTAGTGTTATTTTTTACTTCATAAATGTACTTTTGGGTACAACTGAGGAGACGAAAATAATGTAAAAGATTCCTGGGAAGTGGGTAAGTGTTATGACAGGAATCCTATTTAGGATTAACAAAAAGAGCTGAATCATCATATTAAATACATCACATGATGATAGAGGGTTATCAATAAAATATCAATATGAAATTAAATAGTTTGCTACAATGCCTGAATTTTTAAACAGTAACATCTCAAGTTTTTGGAGCATCCTTCTAAACGATTTTCTTTATTTGGAACATAATCCAAATGCTATTTTCCCTTTATCAAACATCTAAAACTATCCTTCCTTACCAAAAATGCCATCTTATTAGCTACGATTCCCATGGTGAGACAAATTTCAAAACACTACACAAACACCATGCAATGCCCAGAGTCAATGTAATATTCATGAATGGGTCATTTTCTTTCCTAAAGTAACATCAAAATGTTTTAATAAGATTTTACAAAATTTTTGCTTAAGTTTCACTGTTTTTAAATGTTTTTTAAGACCACAAGTTTGTTTCTTTCCTATATTTTTATTTCTTACTAATTAAATATTGGGAATAATGTACAATGACTCTCAGATCTGGTCTCTTGTCCATACCTCACTCTGACATGAAGAACCAAGCACAGTGGAGGAAAGCCCCAGAGACAAGGGAGAAGGTTTTCTTCTTCCAGCCCTGCAGCCCTTCCCTAAATTAAGGAAGCCATCCTCTGCAGGCCTCCACCCTTCTCCTAATCCAGAAATGGTCTTTCGTTGCTCTTCTCTAGAAGAAGGTAGAAAGGGGAATTATTCATCTTCAATTTTAGAGTAAGTCATTCCTCCTTGCCATGTGGTGACCCCTTCCTCTCTCCCCTGAGACCCTAGGTCCCTTTTCCAGGCCTCTGCTGAGGACATAAATCATGAGTCTGCCCCAGCTTCCTCAGAATTTAACGCCATGTATATTCTCCATACATGTTATTAAATTAGGGTTTTTTTTTTTATCTTATGAATCATGCCTAATATTACTTTGTTCATTCATCCAGCCTATGAAGAACCTTGGAGAAATGGGGAAACTTTTCCTTTGACTCTTCACAGCCCTAGGTTGAGGTAAATTAATAATAGGTTTGAGGCAGGATTGGGGGAAGGACAAATGATGGGATGTAGTGACTCAGGGAATATTGTATAATGGGACTAATAATGAACAAAATTAGGAGAAGTATACTTTTTCATCAATGAAATAGATTTGTTAATAAACTGATCTATTTATCATGGCTATCGGTCTTTAAGTTGATCCCTTTATTTAACAATAATTCGTATTGCTTTCTCTCTGTGTATCATTGTTATTTTCCCTTTAGCTCATCAATTGTCACCTTTTTCAAAATCCCACACTCTTGAGGTCTCTGATGCTGAGAGTGAAATCCAAACTCTTTGTGAATGTTCTTGTTGATTATAGAATCCTAGGACAAACACCAAAAAAAGATAATAATCTACTGAAAAGAGACCAGGGTAACTGAGAAAAGAAGAGCTTGCACATCAGGAAGCTTGGATGAACTTGGTGACTCAAACCAGGGGCCCAAGCACTATCTGTTCTTTCTCCCTGTCCTCTCTGGAATTTCTGTGAGCAGATCCCTCTTCCCTGCTGCAGGAAGGCTTTTTCAATACTGTGGGAACGTGCCCACAGGCTATTTGCTGACATAATGGGCACAAGAGTTTTTCCCTCTAATTTTAATTAAACTTAAGGGAACAGACCTGATATTGCTGACCAGATCAAGTGCCATCACTTAGTCCAATCACTTTAGCAAAGGAATGTAGTATTATGGTTGGTCCAGTCTAGACGACATTCTAACCTTAAACTGATTAAGATATTCAAAAGAAAAGTACTGTGATTGGTAACTTCCTGACTGTATCAGGGAAGAAGTCAAAGAAAGAAGGGTGATATCTCTCCAAACAGACAATGTGCCCACTGCTATTCCAACTATTGCAGTATAATCATTCACCTTGAGAATGCCTAACCAACTAGAGCAGATTTTGACCAGGAACAATTATGCTTCCCTTATTTAGCTTTTGTTTCCTTGTTATTTAAAGATCAACTTCAAATACACTTTTTCCTGAATATAGAAGCAATCAGCAAGGGTACTGGTATCACTGAAAAGTCCACAAACCCTGTTTAAACTATTCTATAGACAAATACAAAGGCATCTTATAATATTCTTCATTTGAAAACTAGGCCCAAAGAACTATTACTTATATTTCTGTGTTTTTAATTGTTCCATGATTTATTTTGTTTACATTGCTACATGATTTTTAGGATATTGAATTAACACCTCAGTCTGCATACATTTCATACCATGCCCACCGCCAGAGTCCCAGTGCCTGCCACCTTGTTAACTCCTTCCTTCCCTTGTTCCCTCTCCACTGCCACCCTCCTGGTAACTGCAGTTGTGAGTTTTGTGGAGACTGGTCTAGTCCTTTGTTTCTTTATAGTCCACAATGAGTGAAATCATCCCGTACTTCTCTTACAGTTTGTTTTGAGAGAATAGCAAGCTGTATCCCTAACAGAACCTCCTTGAAGACCCTGCAGGAAACCCTCAGCATCAGCTCCCAAAGGTGCTGACTCCTCCGTGATGGCAATTCTGAGTGGCGCCAGCAGCTTCAGCAGCAACTCCTGTCAACAATTCTGACTCTCTCCTCTTCCAGAATAGCCTCCAGTTCTCTCCACAAATTCACAGGTAAGTGAAATTTCCCCAATACACTACTCCATTGACCTGTATTGTGCTGGAACAATGCTGCAGAACTTGTCGAAAGTTACCCTAGAGCTGCAGAAGGAAAGCCAGCCTGTGAAATCTAGTGTCACACCTTAGCTGCTTTCTCAGCAGCCTCTTACTCTGTCCTGAAGTGGGACCCTGATTCAGGTCCCTGGGTTCAAGGAGCACTTAAATTCCTAAAATAACCCAAGCCTATAGTGTTGAAAATCCTACAGAAAGAATGCTATCTGCATGCAATGTCCAGAAGACTCTCCAAGAAGCAAATGTAGACTTCATTTGTTTCCGCATAGGCGAATAGATTATATTTTCACAGCCCAAGATTAGCACATGTAATACATTGTTGTAAAGCATATTTGAAATATATGCCATTCTAGAAAAGTCAGAATATTTTAAAATATTGCATATCTCTTAATATGCCAAGAACTTTTTTAAAAGGACTGTGGGTAGCACTATATATGTAAATTTAATGGCTCAACTTAGAGCCAAAGCTTTATCTTTACATCAAAGCTGCAAAAAGTAACTTCCTTCTATTAATAAAATCACAACAAAAACAACAGAGGGAGGACACTGAGAAAATTGATGACTACCTTAGGAGGTGGTGACAGATTGTGGTGAACCCAAGGACATGAGTCTAACTGTACATTCATTACTTTGACATGTTCAACAATGAGGTCACATAGTCAGTTACTAATGGTAGTGATAAGACCAAAGGCCTTAAAATTCCTTTCTAGTTATTAAATGTTCTTTGATACTCTGTTTTCAAATCATTTTTGTGTTGCTTGCTTATGATCTTCCTATTACTCTTCTAGGTACGTAAAATTTCCATGCATTTATAAAGAATTACTTTTTGATAAATAGAATGGAGGAAAATGTATTCAGATGTTTGTATGAACATAATTTCCTTTCTAGTTTACAAAACTGATATTAACACATAGTCCTATAAAAAGGCAAATGATTGCAATCTACCTTCTAGGATTCCCTCTAAAGAATTGCATAAGAGCCTGCAAAAGACTTGTTATAGTTTCACCAGTATCTGATAGCAATCAGATAATGACATTTGGTGTGCCCTGGTGAAATAGTGATTAGGTCAATCACTTCTGAGGAGCACAAGGTTTGAGTGTGTGTGTTTGTGTGTGTGTGTGTTTGGGGTGGGGGAATAACCAGTGTGACCAACAAAATAAATAAAATTCTGCTTCCTCTTCTCCCTGCCTGCCTATTTGCCTACTTGCCTACATTACTGCCTGCACTTTTCCTTTAAACAAACAAACAAAAAGATAATGATATTAATGCTCAATAACATTTAACAGGTTCATTATTACTAGTTTTTTTCTTTTTGAATGGCCCATCTCAGTCTTTATTCTTTGCTGCTTATTAGTGTGTTTCATACCTTAATAAAGTCACCAACCTATCTTTTATTTTCACATTTGCTGCTATTTGGTGCTAGTTCATTCAGAAGGAACACAATATTTCAACAATGGAAAGGGGATGGGCTCAAGTAGCAACTCCTCACTTTCCTGTTTTCTGCCAGAAGATAAGAACAGAAACTTCAAGAACAAAAATACATTGTCATTACCAGCTATCTAATCGAGCTGGAATTGATTATATCATGTGGAATGAGCACTGTGATAAGACGGAAATACTCAAGACTTCAGTAGTTTATTCTTTTGTCAACCTTAGCCCTTCTCATTCTTTCCTTTATCTTCACTTGCCTTTCTTATCCTTCTTATGAGACACTAGAGGGTGGTGTAGTGAGGGCTTGGCTGCTTGTGAACCTTATGGTCAAGATTTTCTTCCTTTACTTGGTATATAGCTAGAAGAATGCTCATGTTAGTCTTGATAATCTTGAACCTGACTGATGGAGCTGTAGGGTGAGAAAAGATGTAACAATGGTTTCGAGAGGGCTTAATTAAAAAGCAAAAAAAAAAAAAAAAGCTTTCTGATATAGGTTGATGGAACATACAATGTCATTTGAAGTAATCCATACATACCTTTGTCTATACTGGCAGGCAGGTGGTCAGTCAACCAGCTTTTGAATGGCACCGCGGAGATATTCCTCTCCTCGAGAAGAGACTATTGCAAATCAAGGTACTGGGAACATTAAACTGAAGACTTAGTATCAATATATGTTTTATTTCTCTTGATGTAGAAATAGAATGGCTGTATAATACAATTCATTAAATCTTAAGAAAACTGTAAAATTATAAAAACCACTGCTTTGAACACAGATGTGCATATATCTCTGTTTTCAGTTCTTTTGGATCTATAGACCCAGAAGTGGGATTGCTAGATCATATTTTATTTTTAATACTTTGAGGAACTTCTGTACTGTTTCGAATAAAAGTTACACCATTTTACAATCCTACCAAAAGTGCACAGGGGAGCAATTTCTCCATGTAGTCACAAACACTTGTTATTTTCTCTTGCTTTTTTGTTTTCTTGTTTTTATGATAGTAGCCGGCACAATGGAATAACTATACTTTCTAAAGATGCTAACAGAAGTCATGGACTTGGTACTGTTATTTTTTTTCAACATAGATGCATATAGTGCTATAAATTTTTATTGTATTTTTAAATTTTATTTTCAAAATTATATTGTAGTATTGCATTACAAATTACATACCATTATATAAGTTTCACGTATGTATCATTGTAAATCAAATTCTGCATATACCACCTTAAGTTCTCAAGCAATGCCATCCTTTACTCTAAAATTGACCCTATATACTGGATCCACCCACTCTTGCTCCCTCTACCCTCTGGCTATTGCCAGTTTTTCTTATAGACTATAAGTATCTTTTGGAAAGAAGAAATATTCCACTTTGCAACAACCTGAATGGAACTGGAGGGGATTGTGTTAAGCAAAATAAATAAAAGAAAAAGAGAAGTACTGATGATTTCACTCATATGTGGAATATAAAGAAACGAAACAAACAGACAAATTCCAACAATATTCACAATGCACAAGACTGGCTACCAGGGGGTGGGAGGATCAAAGGAAGAAAAAAGGAAACAAGATGATGGTAAAGGGCACTAGAACTCTGGTGTATGTGTGAAGTAAAATACTGATGGAGGTGCTATTTCAATATTCTAAAGTGTATATAACTATGTAAATGAAAGAAAAAAACTTTAAAAAGTGGATATTTGTGCATTTTGGCTCATCCATTTAATTTGTTGATTCCTCTATATAGCACATGTGAGTGAAATCATACGTTGTTTATCTTTCCATGTGACTTATTTGATTAAGCATAATTCCCTGTAGGTCCATCTGTGTTGTGACAAATGTTAGAATTTCATTTTTTCATAATGTTTCATTCTATAAATACACCACACTATCTTTATCCATTCCTCTATCAATAAACATTTAGGTTGTTTCCAGCTATTGGTTATTTTAAATGTTGTAATAAACATGGGGGTGTGCATATCTCTTTGAATGAGTACTTTTGTGTATTTCTGGTAGATATCCAGAAGTGGGATAATGAGATTGCAAGAAATTTCTATTCTCATGAGGAATCTCCATTTTGTTTTTCATAATGGTTGCATCAATTTACACCATACCCCCACAACAGCATATAAAGGTTTCCTCTGCAAATTCTTATCAACACTTGTTTTCATTCTTTTGGATAATAATCATTCTCACAAGTGTCAGGTGATAGCTCATTGTTGTTTTGATTTGCATTTCCCTAATAATAATAGATTATGAATACTTTTTTCATATGCCTGTTGACCATCTAGGTATCTTCTTTGAAGAAGTGACTTAAAATCTGTGCTCATTTTTAATTATTCATGTGTGAGATTTTTTTGTTTATTTTTGAATTTTATGAGTTCTTCATCTATTTTGGATATTAACCCTCATCAGATATATTTTCCCCCACTCAGTTAGATGTCTTTTTGTTTAGATGATAGTTTCTTAAAATGTGCAAAATCTTTGAGTTCGATGTAGTATCGCTTTTTTGTTTTGCTTTTGTTTCTCTTGTCATTAGAGTCAAATCCTCAAAACATCTCTTAAGGCTGATGTTGAGGAGCATATAACCTGTTTTCTTCCATGTACATAATGGCTTCGGGCCTTAGATCCAAGTCTTTAATCCATTTGAATTAAGTTTTGTGCATGGTGTTAGAAGACTAGTCTAGTTTCATTCATTTGTATATGGCCGTTCAAGTTTCCCTACATCATTTTTTAGAGAATGCCGTTGCTTCATTGTATGCTCTTGTGTTCTTTGTCATTAATTAGTGAACCACACATATATGGGTTTATTTCTGGGCTCTCAATTCCGTTCCACTGATCTTTGTGTGTTTTTATTCCACTAGCATGCTGATGTGATTACTATTGCTTTGTACTATAGTTTGAAGTCAGGGAATGTGAAACCTCCATTTTTGTTCTTTTTTCTTGGGATTATTTTTGTTATTTGGGATCATTAACAGTTTCATATAATTTTCATGGTATTTTTTCTGTTTCTATAAAGGATTCCATTATAATTTTGATGGGGATTGAATTGAATTTGTATGTTTCTCTAGATATTTTAATAATATTAATTCTTCCAATCCATGAGCATGGATTATATTTATTTCTCTGTGTCTTCTATTTCTTTTAACAATGTCTAATGGCTTTCATTATATAGGTCTTTCACTTAGGTTAAATCAAGGTATTTCACTTTTTTAATGCAATTATAAATGGAATTTTTTTCTGAGTTATCTTTTTGATAGCTTCTTATTTGTGTGTAAAGAAACACAAAAATTACAAATTAATTTTGCAGCCTGCCATTTTACTGTATTCATTTATTATTTCTAATAGCTTTTTATGGGAGTCCAAAATATTCTCTCTATATATTATGTCATCTAAAATAGTGATAGTTTACTTCTTCCTTTCCAATTTGTATATATTTTATATCCTTTTCTTATCTAATTATGCTGACTAGATATTGAATACTATATTGAATAATAATGGCAAGAGAGGATATCCCTGCCTTATTTCTGGTCTTACAGGAAAAAACTTTCAGTATTTTACCATTTAGTAGTGATATCAGCTGTGGTTTTGTCATATATGGTCTTTATTATGTTGAGATATACTTCATCTACAACTGTTTTGAGAGTTTTCAGCATAAAATGGTATTGAATCTTATCAAATGCTTTTTTCTGCATGTATTGAGATGATTATAAGATATTTTTCTCCTTTATTTTGTCGATGTCTGTCTTTTGATTGGAGCATCTTGACCACTTATGTTAAGTGCTATTGTTTATGTTGTTAGGTTTACATTTATTATTTTGTTATTTCTTTTTCATTTGTCCCAAATGTTATTTATTTTCTTTGCCCTATTTCTCTCTTTTCTTTGTAATACTGAGCATTTTTCATAATTCTCTTTAGCTGACTTTTACCCACTCTGGCTATTTTTTAATGTGTCTGTTACTGACTTTAAGCACCTTGATTATAATTTGCTTTGTACTAGTTTCTTCATGCTTTTCTAGTTAGAAAATGTTGACATTCTTGGATCTACAGCTCCATTTTATTATTTAATAGTGGTTTAAATAATAAATATTACTTAATGTTTCTAGTATACATCTTCACTGTGTCACAGTGTACCCTTAAAGAATGTTTACCATTTGAAAGAAGTAATGTTATACCATTTTATAGAGACCTTCACAGTAGAACACTTTATTTCTTCCCTTCTAATCTTTGTGCTATTTTCATATGTGCTTTCATTTCTATATGTGATAAGCCCACATAATTATTCATTTTGACACTAATTATATTTTTATAATTTTAATATTAAAAAGAAAAATCATAAAGGTGTGCACACACATATGATTATCAATTCTTATATTTTATTTGCTGTGTACCATCAGTACATTTGTAGGTCTTCTGGTGATGAAATGTTTTCCACTTTGTATGTGTAGGAGGAGTTTTTGTTTCACACTATTGTTTCAAATGTTTGTGCGTGTCATCAAATTCATGACTTTTAAAAATTTTCCTTCCCTCTCTTTCAGTGCTAAAGATGTTGCTGTACTGTTTTCTTGCTTGAATTATTTCTAGTAAGAAATCTGCTGTCAGTCTGTCTTTGTTCTTCTGTATGTAATACACTATTTAACTCTGGCTGCTGTTAAATTTTTCTCTCAGTTATTGACTAAGTATTTTGATTATAATATGCCTTAGCATAATTTTCCCAGATCCCTTCTGTTTGAGTTTGTTGGACTTCTTAGATGTATGCTTTTATTAATATTAGAAAAAATGTCCATTATTTCTTAAAATATTATATTCCAGTCACATGTGTGTAAGCGCCTTAAAGTTGTCCCTCTGTTCATGTTTTGGATTATGTTCTCTGTTTCATTTTCTATAAGTTCTGTCAATATTTCCTGAACTTGTTAAACTGTTTTCTTCCTGAAACATATAATTTACTAAAATTCCTTATGGTATATTTTTCTTCTCTTACATTGTAGCTTTTATTTCTAGAAATTTTAGATTTGGGTGTTTTATATCTTTCATATACCATTTCTAATTAACTTTTTGAGCGATGAATACAATTATAACAACTATTTTAGTGACCTTGTTTGCTAATTCTAACATTTATACTAGCATTTGTTAATTGATTTAACACCTCAGTATGGGCTCTATTGTCCTACTTATATCAGGTAATTTTGACATTATGCCTAGTGTGAATTTCACCTTGTGAAGTGCTTGATATTTGTATACTTTTATAAAACATTTTTATAAATTTTCCCCTGAAATTCAATTATAGTAACTTGAAAACAGTAAGCTCCCTTTAGGACTTACTTAGATATTAATTTAGTCATATGGAACACAACTGTGTTTAGAGCTAATTTTTTCCCATCACTGAAACAAAAGTCTCTGTGTACTCTACCATTATCTTCCATGTCTGGAGATCCCCTAGTCTGGCTGGTGAAACAGGAACAATTTCTGCCCTGGTCTTATAGGAATGCCAGACACTGCTACCTTTAATTCTTTCAGGCGGATTTTTTTTTTTTTTTTGACCTGAAACAAAAGTCTCTGTGTACTCTACCATTATCTTCCATGTCTGGAGATCCCCTAGTCTGGCTGGTGAAACAGGAACAATTTCTGCCCTGGTCTTATAGGAATGCCAGACACTGCTACCTTTAATTCTTTCAGGCGGATTTTTTTTTTTTTTTTGACTCCACTATTGAATAATTTACAAAGTGTGAGAAGGCAGAACTAGGATCAATTAAAAGTGCTATAAGATGTTGATTTGAAGTCAGCGTAACCAACATTTAATACTTGTGATACTCTTGGTATCACAAATGGGGTAGATTACCCTGTAAAACAGTATGATGAGATCTCTCAAACTGAAAATATACTACCAAAAAATGAAAGCAATTTATTGGAAATTTTCTGATATACATTCGTGCTTTCTTATTTAGAATATTGTGTTAGATTTCTTTTAAGTTCTTAGAAATTGGAGCACATGATTCTATATCACCATAGAAGTGAGCCAGAATTTAACAAACCTGGAGAGAAAAGAATGAATTAGACAAACTCTTACTCTCTTCTGTAAATCATCTAGCAAATATACTTTTCACCATTGAGAGTTATAATAATATTCACCTGGTTTAAATCAGTATGCTTCTCTGTTTCCCCCAGTATATTGATTCTTTATTTAATATAAAAAAGCTTCCAGTATTTTGGATATAAGCATTTTAATTTAGTTTATATAGTATTACCTGAAAAAAGTAATCAAGTAATTTGAAACCAAATTGCAGTTGAGTCCTTATTTAATGTCTTCAGTGGATTCTTAGCAACTGAGATATAACAAAAGCAGGCCCTCAAATAATGTACTTTTATTTGATATTACTGTAATGTTGATGAGAAGAAATTCCAATCCACAGAGAGTGAAAGGGCACTACTTGAGGACCTACTGTGAAGATAAAACCAACCTGAAAGAAGTGATCAGATCTGTGAGATCCTATTTTCTGTTGGTTTTGGGGGTCCCAGAATTGAGTTTTTTCCCCTGATATTTTTTTATCATCAGTCAAAATATATTTAAGTACTTCTAATATGTAAAATACAGGCCTAGAATAATGTCATCCCTAAAAATGCATAGAGGGAAGATCTACACTATCACTGTAGGTGATTTTCTTTAACATCCCTGCTGTATCATTCATGGACTTAACAGGAAACAGAAGGCATACCCCAAAGGGTTCAAGTGAAGATACTTGAAGGAAGGTTCTTTTTATAGAGGTGTATGCAATGTGATCATTATAGCACTTAAACCTGAAGGGGCAGAGGAGTGATTGATGTTAGCAGAGGGGGCAGGAGCTGGACCCACAAAAAACATTTAAGACCTGAGACTGTGGAGTAATGCAAGGCTTCAGGAACCCTGCAGACAGCTATGGAGGGAGAGAAGAGAAACTATCTCTCGACATTCTTCCCAACCAGAAGTCCTAAGACAGGGAGTCCAAGCAATGATTCTTCAATAATAATATATTATGAAGACGTAAGGGGAGGTATATTTGTGTATTTGTTTTTATCTATCATCTATTCATTGGAAAGTATGCACCATTAAAGCAAACCTTATCTTATTTGCTACTATGCCTCTGTACCCAGAATTATTCCTGGCACATCAGAAATATTCAATAGATAATTATTTAAATGTTGCTTGCCCAGGTACAAGTTTGGATGGCTGCTATTTTCCATGTAAATTCCTTGGAACAGAAAGATTTTCAAGCTACTTTACTAAATGGAAAAGTATTTGACAGTTAGATAAAGACTTTCAAAATAAATAGATAATGGGAACAAAGCTTAAACCAGATTAGAATAAAACACACAAAGGACCAAAACTTCTGGGCCAACATTTGCCTAGTGTGGGGTTGAGCCAAAACAAACAAAAAAACAAACGGAAACCCACTGCAATAATTCTTGGTGAAAATATTCAGCCAACTCTAGGGAACCACACAGATAATCTCCTAAATGGATCCTCATTCTAAACTAGTATGTGGAGCCAGAAAGCTTCAATATGAATAAACTTCAATACAGCCCTTTGATATGAAATTTTCAAAAGAGCAGCAGTGAAGAATGAAGCTTGACATCTCTTCAGACAGAATTTGCTTTGGCCAACAGAATTAATGTCAAATGAAATAAAAAATCCAGGCAGCTATTTATGCAGCCCAGAGACAAATAAAGAGCTCTTTCTTCCTTATTTGAAGCACCTAGTACTAAATAGCTATTGAAATGAAATGATTTTAATTGATTCAACATGAAAATGACCCAAATGTAAATTCCTGTTCAATTCCTGTCCTTAAGGGAATTACAATCACATGGCAGAAAAAATACAAAAATTAATTATTAGTCACATGAGAAAGGATATGAGAGAGGTAAAAGGTAGTATAAGAAAAACAAAACAAGGAGAATTTCTATTGCCCACAGACATTTTGCAGGTTTTCCCAGAAGGGATGACACAGAAATTGAGTCTTACAGGACATGCAGAAATTTTCTAGGTGAAAAAGAGAATGTGAGAAAGCATGGCAGATATACCACAGCACTGCCAGTATTTGAACTTGTGTTTACTTAGAGTCCTGTTACTGCTGGCAGATATTTTAATAGTGATGAATAAGGGGGAAAATCAGCGGTGGAATTAATTCATAAAGTCTGAGTAGGATATATGAACTATGTTTCAAAATAGTTCAAAGTAGAGAAAAAAATCGTATCAGAGCAAAATGGGCATTTAATCTTTAAATGAAGCTGCACTATTGAAGTCAGAACCATGTTCATACCGCAAGTGATAATTGTTTGTAGCACCAACTTCTGCCACATTGAATTAATTATCTTAATTTGATTCCATTAATCTTATGGCTCTAAATACCATCTATAAACTGTATCTCCAAAAGTGTTATCACTACCCGAGATTTCCCCTCTCATCTCCACTTTGGTATGTATCCATAGACATCTCAGGGTAAACATTTCCAAATATTTTGTTCTTCCTCTTTACCTTCACCCCACCATCCTACCTTTCCCCCAGGATTCTCCTTTTCAGTAAATGTCAACTCTAACAGTATGTTTGCCAAGCATTCAGTCATCTTGAGTCTCTTTCTTCTTACCCCTCATTCAATCCCTCAGCAGAGTCTCTACTTTCGAAATATACTTAGCTTGACCATATCTCATAACTGATTCTATCATGCTGGTACAAGTCACTGTTACTCTTTGCCTCCTAACAAATCTCTCTGCTCATTCTTGGCCTAGCCTATAGTCTATTTCATTACAAAATCTTCAGAGTGATCTATTTAAATATGTCATGTCATGTTTCCCCATATTCAAAATTTTCCATTAACTTCCAATCTGATTCAGAGTAATGTAGTATATATATTTATGTGCAAATGCAGGGAGAAATGTGTATGGATACTATACACTTGCTTACAAGGTCCTGTGTAATCTGCTCTCTCCTGCCCTACCACACTCTGACCTATGTCCTACTGCTCCCCCTCAGTCACTCTGCTTCAATGCTTCAGCCAAGCTAGTTTAGTGCTCTTCAAACATACCAAGCAGTATCCTGCCTCAATGTTTATTGCTCTCTTTGCTACTTCTTTCATGTCTTTTGGGTCTGAGTTACCTGTGAAGGGAAAGATTTTGATTTGTTTCATTCACTGTTGTATCTATAGTACCTAATATCTCCAGCACATGGAAACTTCTCAGTAAATAGTATCTAATTGTTTTTAATAGATTAGGGAGCTTCTCATGATACACGAACATTTGGAAAGGCATGCAATTATAACACATTTCCAGAATTCATTAAGCAAATATTTGTTGAGCATTCAAACCAGAAGGGGGCAGCAATGCTTCACTGGCTCAGCAACCAGACACCATGCTGGGTCAGCAATTCAGTGGGGAGACTAATGGAAGATGAGTCAGACAGGCAAACTGACGTCTGAGCTGAAGAGAGTGATACTGGGAAGTTGCTTAGGATTGCTTCTTCACCAAGGAGGGAGATACCACAAGAGAGGGAGACTAGATTTCTCAAGGAGAAGGGGACCGAGACGGGGGTTTCATAAAATGAGCAGCTAAGTTGTTAGGGAACCCTATCAGGTGCCAGAAAGTTGGTCAAATTATTCCAGTAAGTTCAGGTAGTGGCCTCAGCTACCCTGTGCAACACAAGCTTATTTATCTTTTTAGCTAGAATTTGGAGTCAGACGCACCTTCCATGAGGAAGACATTGTTAATTGCAGTTCCCAGTAGTTATCATACCTCTTCCTTGAGGGTCATGTCTCTTAATCATTGAAATGTTCCACATCTAAAACTTTGTTAAGTAAAAACAAAGGCAGCTTAGGTTCAGGCTGCTGCAAAAGAAAGCTAGATATTGATGCCTTTAAATTATGAGAGCAAGTTACAATAATTCCGATCACAAATGATCAGACAATGGTAGGTGCTTTCTTTGTTCTTCATTCAGTCTCTTGTCATTTACTCCCTCAGAAATCATCATTCCTTAGATTGAAACAAAGTATGACAGTTCTTTCTATCCTCTGATTTTACTCTCAAGCTATTTCCCAAGTTCCTTTTTCTTCAGAATCCACTCAGCATTCTTCTTGTCTTTCTGACATTATTAGAGCTATTCTGAAGCAGTAGCTGCTGTCTATTTGGAATGCAACAGAAGAACTGAATTTTAAATTTAATGATACTTTAATTCATTTACATTTAAAAGTTTATACTTGATTTACTAACTGGAAGAATTTTAAGTGTATTTAGAATAACGAGTATATTTTCAACTATAAATGTTATTAAATACACACACATATATCTCCAATAAAAATTTATAACCTAAATTAAAATGTCCTACACTTGATTTTGAAGACAGTACAAAAATATATAAAATATCTAAGTTGTTTACTGATTATACATTGAAATGATACTTTTTAGATATATTGGATCCATTGAAATATATTATAAAATTAATTTCACCTGTTTTTTCCTTTTAAAATATACTTTTTAGAATAATGTTTAATTATACATGTATTACAGTGTATTTCCAATTCCATCATCCCATATATTTCCAATCACCTTACTGTGATATGTACACCAGCAGTAAAGGTGTTAACCTGGGAATTTCTTAGAAATGCAGCATCAGAATCTGTATTTCCTTTTAATTGACTTGTTTAACCATGAATGATTGAGATACTCTGATTTAGACTGTGACCAGCAATCACCACCCACTTATTCTTCTATGTTCCAGATGTATGGAAGCTTTTCAATCAATAGTATTTAATTTAAAAACAATATTGTCATCTTCTCATTACTTGCCATTCATACTTAATATTTCCCTCCAATAGTTGGCATACTAGATCCCAGTCAAGCTATAGTCCAGACATTACTGGTTTTAAGAAACTGCTGTCCCTGTTGCCCTGACTTCTCCTGCCCTTCAGCTACCATAATCTTGTTCTAACTCTAGCTTTACTTCACATCTTAACATCATAGACTCATATGGTGCCAGAACTAGACAATGGCCAACTGAGGCTCATTGCCTGGGAGCAGAGTCTGAGAAAGGGATTTCTATGCAAGTGATATAACCAGAGTGTGAGTTCAGAAAAAGATGGGTAAGAAAAGAACAGGGCAGGGGAGAAAACACAAAGCAAGGAAATGGTCTCCACAGGACACTAGCTTTACCTTGACCTACAGAGATGGTCTCAAGTCCATATTATATTACAGTGCTGTTCACACCTAAAGGCAAGGATGGTCCTTTGGTACTTTCAGGATGGCTCGTCATGGCTGAAACTGGGGGCCAAGGTATGTCTTCTGTCTGAGGTGATGACCTTTTAGCTGAAATTTGCTATAGAATCAGGCACATGTGAGCCGTTAGAAGCTAACTCACATCAGGTGAATGGAGGCTGCAACAATCTCTCAAGGGAATGGTGTTAAGCACTGACAGTATCAACCGAAGTCAAATGTATTGCACAACTCAGATTCACTTTCTTTTCGCATTACTAGGTGTGCTCCATCCAAGCACAGCTTCTCAAGTGTGACAGGGACTCAGAGACCCATGCTTTGGTTGAATGCCCCATGACTGACCCACCTTCTATGTGGGAGCCGCAGGAAGCCCCAGACAACATTCTTTGAAGTTCTGAATTCCCTGGTATGTGTACTCCCCAGGGTCGCTCATCCTTGCTTTGGCTTCTTCCTGGTATTCACTGCTGATAATTATGTTCCCACTTGACTCTGTATGTTCACATGTGTTGCTTGCTGCTGATGCACAGCCTGTGCAGCCCCGATAGAAAGCTTGTTGTATCTGCGGGTGGGTGATCCCTGCACCCACTGACTGACAGCCACCATTGCTCTGTAAGTAATAAATTCAGGTACTTCATAGTTGGAGCTCCAGGTAATTTCTTTGGGATAGGTAAATGTATGCTCAGGCGTTGAGCAATCTTAGCCTGCAGCAACATACCCAGATTATGGTTGAACATAATTTCTGGAAAATCTTACAAAAAGAGACTTTTTGAATAAAATACCACCCTAGTTGCTATTTGATCAAAACTCCTACAATCTTCCTCCTCCACTGCCTTTCTAGAATCTCTCTACTTTTCTATTTTTTTTTTAATTTTTTTTTGGCACTTTATTTTTATTTAGTTGTTCACATTGTTCCCTCTTGTCCCAAGACTTGAACCTGAGACCCTGGAATTGATGTGGGACTGCTCCCAGGTATATTAGACTGCTAGGCCACCAGGGCCCACCTGAATCCCCTTACTTTTCATTAGCACATCTGCTGTCCTAGGTGGTTTGCGTAGTTGATTAGCCTGGCCCCTCATCCCTGAAGGAGTAAACTCCTGGTTTTCTTCCAGTTGTGGGGCTGTGACTGCTATATTGCATATTTACAGTTACAACCGGACACAGGTGTATCAAAGAAACCCCAGTATATCACCTGAACACCAAATATCCTCTGTCCTGTTCATCATGTAGTGGCATTTCTCCTTAAGACTGTCAGAATGAATTACCATCACCAGTGTAGCAAGTTCTTCATCTGCTTGCCACCTATCATGGGGATCGTAATTTAACATACACCTTAAATTTAAGTTTATGGGGCCCCTGGGAAGCAGGACCACTAACACCAAAGAGCTAAAGTTAATATCCCAAGTGAGTGAGTTGGGGAGTGGCTTCCATTCTAACACTTTGGTTTCTGGAACCAAATTGAAATTTGAATCTGTGTTCCTAGGACAGTGTACATAGCATGGTATCATTTCCAAGATGGCACCTCAGTTGCACCTTTCAGAAGCCATTTACTTGCTTTATCTTGAATCAGAAGGTGAGAGATCACTAAAAACATCATGGATGTTGGTGATGTCATAAAAGAGCAATAAAATGCTAAAACTCAGAGATGCCAATCTTACTCCATTTCCCTAGAAGCAGGACCTGAGGTGGATCTTGTTAAAGAGTTTTTGGCAAGTGCTCGGAGGAGTAGAGGAGGGAGGAAAGGATCATAAACCTGGGGGATGAGGGGGAAGCTACTCAAGAATTCTCTGCTGGAAACTCACTTCAGTTTGATCCCACAGGGAAGATCTGGAGTTCGAATTGTACCATATGATTGATCTCACCTTGTGTGAGATGAGGGCCTCTGTTCTACATGCCATTTAGTCCTTAATTGAGGTCTGCATTGCCCTCATTGGGGATTTGATGTAGTGGTGTGTTTAACTTCCCATTAAAACAGCTACCATTTCTGTGAGGGCTTCCTTTAGAGAAAAGGACAGCTGTACCAGACATCTGATGGAAAACAGCTGAGAGGTGAGTAGACTGGCCAGTAAAGGGAATCTGAGCAGATACTGACAGCATTTGTTACCAGGCCTTAAAAATTACTCAGTGATTTTTAAACATTCTTTTTTTCCTTTTGTATCACATACTCCTTTTGGGGTTAGGGAAAGGATAAATGTTAAAGTACAACTAGGGTATAAAAGTGCCTTGTTTTACCAAAAGCACAAATCTTAATGTTTTTTTCTTTCTTCTTCATTGAAAGGATCTAAAGTATGAAATAAAGATTGCAGCGTCAGACTATTTGTAAGAATGCCTGTATGTTTTAAATTCTCATTAGTGGTATTCTTTATAATATAATGTGCGTACTAATATAAGACGAGGTATTGATTTTAAAATACTTTTAAGTACATCTCATCTGTGTTAGAATATTCTTATAATGAAAACCTGTAGAATAGTCCTTTTAAAATGGCCATTGGGTGTCAGTTTGCAACTTTGGAAGTCATTAGACAAGGACAGAGAAAAAATCATAACATCTTTTTTAGATAAGGCTAATTTCATTGACAAATTGAGCCCTTTGGGATTTTAATATTTCTAGTCTCAAAGAAAATAAATACCTTTTCTTAACAGATAGTATGGATTTAAGGGAAGGTGGTGATGGTTGAGATTTTAGAACGGTGATTTGAGATCCAGAAAAAATGACATTGGTTCTGGCATTTAAGATGATGAATTTGGCTATCTAAAAATAACATGCACAGATACTTACATATTTACATGCCCATTTTACATGCACACAACTCTATTTTCTGTAGAATTACATACCTCTGGCCTGTCCTCAGGTCCTTCAGTTTTGTCATAGAGGATGTTCACGTGTATGATACAGTAGAGGCTGTATGTAATTCATGTAAATTACCTCAAACAGAAGTCCATCCTTTTTAAAGTCTCTTGGGAGAGTGATGGTCATATTACCTCATTTTGTAACAAGTAGTTAGGAATATACACGGTTTGTTTTCTATCCGTTAGATACAAAATATCCACAGGCAGGGACAGCATACTATGCAGAAAAAGCAAGTTTCCCTGATGGAGGAGTTCTTATTCTGCACCAGTGACATCATCCACAGCTGAATTCTTCACAAGGAACTCGGTATATATGAGATGTAGTTTCATCTTAGGAGGTCTGTGCTCTCTCACTGTCTCCGTATCTTTACCACTAAAGAAAATGTACATCCCTAGCTATGGCCATTTTCTTTCCAACAGTTATACCATTATCCCATTATGATGACCCTGTATGCCTAATAACCGAGTCATAATTCCTGAGGATTGAGGTAAACATCTTAAAAAATAAGGTGCTATTTATTAAAATGACCTACCTAGCACATGGTAGCGCAAAATAAATATACTCCATTTTCCTCTTTGTCAACTGTAATAATAATGCAGCAATGAAAATTTTCAGTCCTGGGGACACATACAGCATTTATAAAGGAATTTCTTCTTTGTATCCCTTTCCTTGAGCTGTGAGAACACCTGTAAAAAATTAACTTGAAACCAAAAGCTCTTTGCCAGATTTTGTCAGATTTCTAATACTGAATTCAAACTCTGACTCTATTTAGAAATCAAATTTCAAACCTTAGAGAATAGTTTAGATATATCTTAACTGGGGAAAAAAGCTTTAATTGAATGAATAACACTAATAACAAAATAATTTAATGAGGATTTTTTGAGATGGAAATGTTGTCTATTTAACATAAAAAAGCCTCTAACTGTTATGGTTTTATATTTTTTTTCTGAAAATTGATGTATAGTCCTGAAATTTAATGAAGAAGCACTTTAAGCTTTTGGTAATAAAGATTATGATCTAAATGTTGAGAATTTACCGAAGCAAATATTTATTATTCCTAACTATGAGATAGTTTTTGGTAAATAGCAATAACTTCATTCAAAAGATATATTTAAGAACTCTATGTCTCCTTTCCCAAAAGTCTTGCCATTATATGTAATATTATACTGATAGCAAATCTCAGGTCAATATTTGCCATAGCTACAAGTAATAGAGAAAAAATAAGTTAAAAATGATAATATTATTTAGTTTTAAAAGGAAAGAATTTTCTAACATATTCTACAGCATGGATGATTCCACTTAAATGAGGTAGAGTAAGCAAAATCATAGATACAGAAAGTAGAGTGGTAATTGCAAAAGGCTGAGGGGAAGGGAGAATAGGGAGCTATCCTTTGTTTTGTTTCTATAAGCAGATGTATTGAAGGAACATTAGATCATAACATTATATAGGTTTAAAGTGTACATCACTGTACATCAACATCTGTCTTATAATACATTTGCTCACTATCACCATTCCAGTTCTTTCTTCACCATCTAATCAATCCCCTCTATAGAAATTGTATCCTCTCCCTCCTCCCTTTCTTGTAATCACTAATTTGATTTTCTGAACTAAAGTCTATTTTTGTTTGATTTACTTCATTTATTTGCTTGGTTTCTCTCTATACCACATATGAATTGCACTTAGGTTGTTTCTAGCTCTGGACTATTGTAAATAGCTCTGCAATGAACAGGATGCTGCAAATATCTGTTTCAGGTAGTCTTGCTATAAATACCAAAATAGGATGATTGGATATGTCGAATTTGCACTCTTAATTTTTCACGGAATCTCCATGTTGCTTTCCATAATGGTTGCACCAATTTATATTCCCATCAGTAGTTTATAAAAGTCCCCTTTTCTCTGCATCTTCGCCAACACTAGTTTCTAGGCTTTTGGATAATAACTATTTTCACAGGTGGGAGGTGATATATGTCATTGTTATTTTGATTTGCATTTCCCTAGTCACAAGAAAGGTAGAACATCTTTTCATGTGCTGTTGGCCATCTGTATGCCTTCTTTGGAGAAATGTTTAAGATCTTCTGCCCATAGTTTGACTGGACAGTTTGTTTTCCTCATGTTGAATTTTATGAACTCTAGAAATATTTTCATTATTAAACTTTGTCAAATGGATGATGTGTAAATATCTTCTATTCTGTAGAATGTCTTTTTGTTTCTATGAGAGTTTCTTGTGCAGAAGCTTTGTAGCTTGATGTAGTTCTGTATATTTACTTTGGATTTTATTTAACTTGATATTAGTATTTAGTTCCCAAAGACTTAAATAAGTAATGTCAAGGAGGTCAAGGAGTGGTTTACCTATGCCTTCTTCTATATATTTTATGATAGCAGGTCTTATTATAAGTCTTTAATCCATTTTGACTTAATCTTGTGTGATGTTAGGTAGTATTTTTGTTTCAGTCTTTTGCATATACCTGTGTAGTTCTTCCAACACCATTTCTCTGTCCTTGCCCCAAATTATGCTCTTGGCTCCTTTGTCATAATTAATTGTTTATATATGTTTGAGTTTATTTATGGGCTCTCAAATATGTCCCACTGATATATATATATATATATATATATACATATATATATATGTATTCAAATATCATGCTGGTTTGATTATCATGTCTTTGTAGTGTAGTTCATAGTATAGTGTAGTTTCAGGAACAGGACACTTCAACTTCTGTCCTTGTTTTCTCAGGACTGTTTTTGCTATTCAGGGTCTTTTGTGGTTCCAAATATATTTCAGGATTTTTTTCTTTTATATTCATGAAGAATGTCATGAGATTTTGATGGAGATTGCATTAAATATATATATATATATAGTCATTTTAACCATGTTAATTCTTCCACTCCATGAACATGGATCATCCATTTCTTTATGTCTTCTTCCATTTCTTTTAGCAATGTCTTATAATTTTTAGAGTGCAGGTTTTATACTTTTTTGGTTAAGTTTATTCCAAGATATTTCAGTCTTTTTGATGCTGTTGTAAATGGGATTGCTTTCCTGAATTAACTTTTTGCTAGTGCATTATTTTCACAAAAAATACATCAGATTTTAAAATATTTATTTCATAATCTTCTACTTACTACATTCATTAATGTTTCTAGCCACTTTTTACTGGAGTCACTGGGGTTTTTCTATATATTATGTCATCTACAAATAGTGACAGGTTCATTTCTTCCATTTCAATTTTTTATAACTTTTATGTCATTTTCTTGCCTAATGGCACTGGCCAGGATTTCCAATACTGTCTTAATAAAGAGTGGACATCTTTGCCTTATTCCTCATCTTAGAAGAAAATATTATTATAACATATTTCTTTTTTTTCTCCAGTAAGTATGCTGTTGGCTGTGACTTTGTCATATATAACCTTTATTATGTTGAGGTACATTCCACCCATAAACATTTTGGGGGAAGATTAACATAAAAGGAGGTTGAATCTTTTCAAATACTTTTTCTTAATATATCATATGTTCCTTGCCCTTCCTTTCATTGATGTGGTGTATCACATTAATTGAAATAGATCTGTTGTATCACCCTTGCATTTCTGGAATAAATGCCCCTTGATTATGGTGTATGAGTCTTTTAATGTTATTAAGTTCAGTTTGCTAGTATTTTTTAGCATTTTGCTGAGAATTTTGCACCAATATTCATCAGAGATACTGATCTGGAATTTTCTTTTTTGGTGATTTCTTTGTCTGATTTTAGAATCAGAGTAATGTTAGCATCATAAAGTGGAAGTTGCCTTAAATTTTTTTTTAGAAAAGTTTGCAAATTATTGATGTTGATTCTTCTTTATAAGTTTGGCAGAATTCCCTCAGAAAACCATCTGTCTAGAACTTTTGATTTTGAGGACTTTTTATTAGCTTCAATTTCCTTACTCATGATTGGTCTGCTCAGGTTTTCTTTTTCTTCCTAATTTAGTTGTGGACTGTTGTATATTTCTAAGAAGTTGTCCTTTCCTGTAGGTTATTCAATTTGTCGCCATATAGGTATTCATGATACTCTCTTATTATCCTCAGCATTTCAAAGTATGTGTTGTAATTTTATTTATCTGTGCTTTCTCCTCTTTAGTTGTTTGCATTGGTTGTTTCCCCCTGGACCCAGGACATAAACCCAGGAATATGTGGTGTCTGTCCTTCAGAGGCAGTTGACCTAGCTACTATTCTACCAGGGCATGCCATGGTTTCATTGATTTTTGAATCAATATAGTCTTTTTAATCTCTATTTTATTGATTTCTGCTGTATGATTTATTCATTTATTCCTTCTACTAAGTTTTAGTTTTGCTTTTTCTTCTTTTTCTAGTTGCTTTAGTAAAGCTTAGGTTAGGTTTTTGATTTGTGATTCTTCTTTCCTGATGTAGAACTATATTATTATAAGTGCCTCTTAGAACGGCTTTTGCCGCATCCCCTAGATTCTGGTAAGTCACTAGATTTTTATTAACTATTGGTGTAAATATGGAGGTAACTGTATAGTTAGTTTGGCCAATCAGTACACTTAAACACCCCTATCAGACAACATGAGTAAAAATTAGTTAGAACATCCGTATACTAATTGTCAAACCTTTTTATGTGGATCAGTGATAAAGCAAGTTATTCTGACTGGTCTTTTCTATACTAGCTAAACACCTCTGGGATATGAATTTTTTAAATTATTTGAACCATTAAAAATTACCCCAAAGTATATATAGAAACAAATATGTATATTTATCATACTATTTCTCTGCCTGCAGAATAATAGCCCTTAGTTACTGATTGTCTTTATTTACTCTTTTCAAGTAACACATCAGTTAATATGTAATGAATCATTTTCAGCTGCTTGAACTTTTCAGCAAATTCTCACTGCTTCAGAGGTAAAGAAGAAAACATTTACTACAGTCAGTGAAACTCTGCATGATCTAACCCTTTTGTATTTTGTTAGCCTCATTTTACATTACACTCTTTTGCACTGGCTGTGTACAAAAACCAAGGACATTCTCTTTTTATTTACCACAGGATTCCTAGTTATGTAGTACAATATTTAATATGTGGTAGGTACCTATTAGCTATTTGTTTAATAATCAAAAGATAAAAGTTAGTAGAGATAATTGTAAATTCCTGTATTTGGCTCCAAAATCTTAAAGAATCAGGGATCTGGTTCCAAGATGGTGAACTGTTAAGATCTGAAGTTTATCAAACTAAGGAGCTTCTTAACAACAAAAGAAAACATTACCAAAACCAAAATGTTTCCAAAAGGAACCTCCAAACTGGGAGAAGATATTTGCATTTGATATTTTTGACGAAGGCTTAATATCTAAAATACACCAAGAATTCTTAAAACTCAACAACCAAAGAATAGTCAATCCAATCAAAACTGGGAGGAGGAACTGGAGAGACACTTTTCTGAAGAGGCTATACAGATGGCCAACAGGCACATGAAATTATGTTCCTACTCACTGGCTATCAGGGAAATTAAAATTAAAACAACAATGAGATATCACCTTACACCAGAGAGATTGGCTGTTATCCAAAGTCTGGAACCAACAAATGCTGGTAAAGATGTGGAGAAAAGGGAACACTTTTTAAGTGTTGGTGGGAGTGCAAATCAGTACAATCCCTGTGGAGAACAGTTTGTCAATTCCTCAAAAAACTAAAGATGGGAATCCCAGATGATCCTGTCATTCCACTTCTGGGCATCTACCCAAAAGGTATAAAAGCATCCACCCACAGAGGTATGCATCCTCATGTTTATTGCAGCTCAATTCACAATAGCTAAGAACTGGAAATTACCTAAGTGCCCAACATCAGAAGAATGGATAAAGATGTGTTACATATATGTGATGGAATACTATACAGCCCTTAGAAGGGATGAAACCCTGTCTTTTGAATCAACATGGTTGGAATTAGAGGGGATGAAGCTAAGTGAAACAAGTCAAAAGAAGAAAGATAGATACCAGAGGACTCCACTCGTAGGTGGAATGTGAACAGACAAAACAAAGGAACCAGTGAAACATAAGCAACCCTGAAACATTTGCAACAGAACTGAGGTTGTGGAGGGGCCTGCCTACCACTTCCAGCAACTATAAAGAAAAGCCATGACACCTCCTGTAACCTGAGTTTGCTGGAATGTAGCCAGCAGACAAAGAACTTCCTGAGCTTGAAACCCCTTCCCCTAATTTACATCCCTCTCTTCCCGAGTTTGCTCTAGCCTATACAAGCATGTTCTAACCAGAAATTGGGGCTCTGCTCTTTGAGGAAGACAATCCCAGCTGAGACCACATGTGTAATAAATCTGCCTAAAATACTTCAAAAGAGTGTTCGCTTGGTTTCTCCCGAAAACCTGTAACAAGGTTACCAAAAGGGAATGGGGTGGGCAGGGGCAAATGGTGGTGGAGCCCACTGGACAATGGGGAAAAACACTTGGTGATTTGGTGAAGAGCATGGTGTGTTGAAATACATCTAAGAAAGGCAAACTGTACAAAGGAAATTGTTTTAATTGTAGAATAATTACTATAATAAAAATAAATAAATAAAAATATCTGAAGTTTACTTCCTCCCCACAGCCACAACCAAATTAAACTATTTAGCAAATTCAACCTCTGAAAAGGATGGGGACCAACACTTCAACCAACAGATATTGGCTTACAAAAATGGTAGAAGTTGATCTGTCTTGACATCACATGGTTCAGAGACCCCAGAACAAAAGGGAGAGAACATTGATACAGATACCCTCCTGGAGCTGAAGGATTTTCCTGTCAGTCAGTGCCACCTTACCTGGGAACTAGTTTTTAGTCCCTGAGTCAAAAACTTCAGTGTGGGATGGAAAGAGGGTTAGCTTCCTTGTGAACAGAGATGTTGCTTCCCCACAGTGCCAGCAATGGAGGCTGCCAGTGCAGGAAAGATCAGGGGGAAATACTCACCCCTACCCGCCCCCAGACCCCTGATATTAGCACGCTTGTGCAGAACAGTTAGTGTACAGAGCTGCCTTTTGTCAGGTTGCCAGAGACAACCAAGTTGGCAGCACCTGTGTGGATAGTTGACTGATTCTAGGCAATGATCATTCCATTCTATGGACTCTTCATGGGGAAAATAATTGGAAGGGCTCCATAAAATTGGCAGTCCCCATCAGGCAAATAGCTTCACTATCTGAAATTCCACCCTGGGAGACCCCAGAAACCTCAGAGACCCCAGGGCTTGTTTACCACCCCTTGCCAGGACTGCCATTCCTCTAGAGAACTAAGGAATAGTCACAAGGGAGAATACTTAGCAAATATCAATGTCTGGCTCTCTTTCTCTTCTGTGGACTCTTAGGATTGTGGCATGCTTATGCACTGGACCCACAACACTTGGGTTTCTCTCCTGATTTGTTGTTCATGCCTGTGACTCTGGGGGGGGGACCCTCCACAATCCCTACCCCAATTCCAAACCTGTAGATTGTACTCTCAGGCCTCAACATAGAATTCAACAATTCTTATCAGTGTTGATATCACACAACTAAGGGAATCCCAGCATTTCAGACCAACACCTCTGGCCTATACTGTATAACCTGATAAAAGTTCTTTATATCAAGGAAGTCTAACCCATAGAAATAAACACAGAATGCCAAACATATCGAAGAGACACAGAAATATAGGTCAAATAGTGAACTAAAATAAAATCGCAGAAGAAAATCCGAGTGCATCAGAGTTATGTAAACTACCTGATGAAGCAAGTTTTAATGATACTCACTGAAATCAGAAAAATGATGTAAGAACAAAAAGAGAACTACAGCAAAGGATTGAGAAAATATGAGGCAATTTCAAACAGTATTTGTGGAGCTAAAGAACACAGTAGCTGAGCTAAAGAATATAATAGAGGGGCTCAACAGTAGGCTGGAAGAAGCCTCCAATCAAATCAGTGAACTAGAAGACAGGGCAGAGGAATATGTGAAAGCAAACCAACAAAGAGGAAAAAGAAAAGAAAAGAAGCCAAGACAGCATATGAGACCAAAGGGATAACATCGAGAGGAACACATTCACATCATAAGGATCTCAGAAATAGAAGAGAGAGAGAAAGGGGCAGAAACCATACTTGAAGAAATAATAACTGAGAATTTCCCTCACCCGAGCAAGAAGCAGACCTTCAGGCCTAGGAAGCTCAGAGTTCAAAACAAAAGAAACCCATGCAGGCCTACACCAATTGCCATTAGAATGTCAAAAATAGAAGATAAAGAGAGAATTTTAAAAGCAGCTAGAGAAAAATGAGTTACCTACAAAGGAGCCCAATAACACCATCAGCAGATTTCTCAACTGAAACTTGGCAGGCCAAAAGGACGTGGCATGATATATTCAAGGGGCTGAAGGCAGAGGACTTTGAATCAAGGATTTTCTACCTTGCTAGATTATCACTTAAAATTGAAAGAATTATAAATTTACAGACAAACAAAAATTAAGGGAATTTATTACCAGAAAACCAGCCTTGAAAGAAATACTAAAGCAAGTTCTATATAATGAAAAGAAAGCCCACTTAGAAGCAGCATGGTACAAAAAATATGAAAGGTCATGAGGAGAGTAAATATGTGGTCTGATAGAATGAGCTCAAGACTAACTTGCTTTCAAGTTAAAACAGGTTAAAAACATAGAAACTTTTTTTTTGTAAAGAAAAGTGCAGGTAGGAATGAAGGTGGGCAGAGGCAGGTAGGCAGGAAGAGAGAGGAGGAAAAAGCACTTTATTTACTCGTTCATGTTAATTGTTCCCACTGGCCTCAGGACAGGAACCTGGGCCCTTGGGGTGTATGCAGACAGCACTTTACCCCTATTCCACTGGGGCACACCAGCATAGAAATGGTCATGTAAATCCCAGGGTTACCTCAAAACATAAACCCATAGGGGAAAAAAAGCAAAAGGTAAATGAAAAGAGAAACCAAACACAATATAATTTCAAAGTATCTAAGAAGAAAAAGAGAAACACAAAGGTATTGTCTGCAACTACCACCAGAAAACAATTAACAAAATGGCAACAATTACATATCAATAATAACCCTAAATGTTAATGAATTAGAGTGATTGGATTAAAAATAGCTAACTTTCTGCTATATGTAGGAAACTCATCTACATTCAAAAGATAAATGTGGGCTTAAAGTCAATGGTTGGAAGACAATCATATGGTCAAATGGTAAACAAAAAAACCCCAGAAAAAGCCAGGACAACCATTCTTAGATACTACAGAAGGTAACGAAAGACAGGATGGACATTCAGCATTATTTATAATAACCAAGAATTTGGAAATATCCTAAGTGCCTATTAACATAGTATTAACATATGAGTGAATAAAGAAGATGTAGTACATGCATGTAATGGAATACTATTCTGCTGTCAAAAAATGAAACCTTGCCTTTTGCAGCAACATGAATGGACACAGAAGGAATTGTGCTTAATGAAATAGGCCAGACAGCCTATGATATCACTCATATGTGGTATATAGAGAAACCAAGTAAACAAATCGACCAAATCAAATAAAAATAGACTTTCGTCCATAAAAAACAAGCCAGTGCTTTCAGGAGGAGAAGGGGAGGCTAGACAAACAAGCTGGGTAGGGAGGGTCAATTGGATAGCGAAAGAAAAAACCAAAATAGTAGTGAGTTGATATATTAAATACAGATGGGGATTTACAGTGATATACACCTTAAACCTATATAATGTTATGATGTAATATTCCATCAATAGGATTGAATTTAAAATATCTTAATGAATCAGAACTTAATTTGAATTAAAGCAAGCCACTGTAAATAAAGAGTATGTCTGCCATGAGAAAGATACTGCAGTCTTTGACTGCTTAAGGAATTTGTACTATAAAGGTCAACGGAGACTCTGCACTGTTACACTGTATCTCTAGCAATGTGCCTTTGAACTTATGGCTCCTGGAATGCTCATGACCTCATATATCCACATGGCTTATCATTTTTTCTTTCCTATCTTTACTTGAAAATTATAGGGTCAGCCAGGGTTTCAACAGGAAACAGCATACTTGAAATGGATACTTCAAGGAAGGTTTATGAAACAAACTGACTCAGGTCTAGGAGTCAAGGGGAGAGAGTATTTACTGGAACCAGATGGAAAAAGAGACTTGTAGAGTCATTAGCCTTGGGAGAAACTGTAACTTTCAATTGAGAGTCACTGTCAACTTGGGGATCCTCACTGAGTGACAGCCAAGGAGTAAATATCCTGACTTCTCTCTTCTCCCTTCAGTACCTTACTAGAGAAATCTGATGGTCAACCTAAACAGGAAGGCAGATGACACAGGAAACACATCTAGTCTATAGGTTAGTCTTTTATGATGAAAAATTGGAGGAATGAGGGAAAAAAATAGCTCTTGAGGGGCAGACAGTAGAAAACTAGCACAGTCACCTCAGTGAGGTCCCCTCTGACCACTAATTTAAATTATAATTTCACTTCCATCATCAGAATATCCTATTTCCCTTCACCATTTTTTTTTTTTTTTATCCATAGCAGATTTTATTTTCACATTTTATGTTAGAAAATATGTGTGGTCTTTTGGCACAAGAATGTAAACTCCACAGGGAAAGGACTTTTATCTGTTTTATTCACTTTATTCCTCTGTTTCATCATCCCACTAGAGACCTGTCACATGATAGATGCTCACGATAGGTCCTGAGTTCTCCATTTTGAAATGGGGAATCCAATATTCCAGGAAAGCAGTAGGATTGTGAAGGGTCTTCCAATATGTGCCATAAATAATTGAAGGGTCTAATCACACTTAGCCTGGGAAAGAGATGACGGAGTTTGCCTTCAAATCTGTAAAGGGCTAACCGTGGAAGGGTAGCCCCATAAAACAGGCTCATCCTATTAATGTGTTCCAACAGATGACAGAATTAAGGTCAGTGGATAAAATGCTATCAAGAAGATTTCATGTCACTATAAAAAAAGACTATCTGACTAATGAGAGCTTTTCACTAACAAGACAAGGAAATATTTGTCTTCTCCAGAAGTAAAATGCTCATTATTGGAAGAGTCCTATTAAAACTGAATGTCTGTCATTTAGGATATTGTGGCAACAACTATTGAATTGGATAGAAATTGAACTAAATGCCCCATATATGTATAACAAACATACACTTTGGTTGAATAGCTGAATGTTTGTATCAGTATTTGGCCAAAGTCAAGGAAACGGTAACACAATAAGGAGTGTGGAAGCTCTTCAGTCAGAGTGCAGCTCACCCCGTGTCAGAGAATCTAAGAGTGGGAAGACCTACCACTGTAGCCAGTGTGACAAGAGTACAGACAGGGTTCATTTCTCATTGAGCATTAGAAAGGCCACACTGGGGAGGGACCTCACCAGTGCAAGGAGTGGGAAAAAGTTTTCATGACCACAGCAGCCTCATCTGCCATCAGAAGGTCCACACCAGGGGAAAGCTCGGACAAGTTTTCTAAATCATGTCGGGGTAGACGTAGACTAGAAAAATCTCTTCCTTCCTGTCTCGACCTAACGTGTTTGGGAACAATTACTGACGTGTGGTCCCTGAACCTCCGAAGAGGATGGTTGGTATTTTTAGAGCAGCTATCTTCATTCTGGTTACTGTATTCCTTCTGGTCTTTCTACTCACATCCCTAAATATCATCATCAGGGAATGAACTTCTTGACTATCAGAATAAGGCTAAAAATTTCTTTTAATACATCACTATACTATATCACTTATACTATAAATGACTTTTATTTATAGTAATCTTTTTAAAGTCTAGAAATATAATGTAATCATTAATGATCACTTGATGCCACACTGCAAGGTACATTTATGAGACAATGTTCACCTTCATCTGAGGTTCGTGGAGATGTAAGATAAATTTTGGATGACTTTGTCAGTATAAGACACCGCTGTGATGTTATGAATCTTTCCTCCTTCTCTAATATTAATCAACCAAATTTATCTCTTCTTAACTCTCTTAACTATCCCCTGTTAACTCTCTGACCCAGAGATTCTGTTACTGGTGATGGATGCAGTTTCAATGATAATCCCAAACATGGGAAACGCATGCCCTACTGGATGAACCACATCCTGATGCAGACTTTGTTTAGTTGACCTTACTTTTTCTTTCCTATTTCTTTCTTTCATATACTCATTGCTTCATATAATCACATGAAAGAATTTTTTTTCTTAAACCTTGGATCTAGTAACATAAAAAATAAGAATATAATTGATTAAAAAAAGAGTGTCTGAAATGACTCCCTAGTCAGTATTTGGCTTTTTGGCCCTACAAAAGCTGAAGCTAAAGTTAAAGATAAATTGTTTCTCAAGATGGTAGATGGTGACTGGATAAGGGGTGGCTACATTTCCATGCATCACTGGTTTTCAGGGTGCTTTCCAATTCAAAAATTCTATATTCTGCTATTTTGCGTATAAGAAAACTGAGATTCAAGAAAAGATAAGTGGTTTAAGCAGAAGTTGCACAGGCAGTGACTGAGACTTAGGTCTTTCTTCAGAACGACATTCATTCTGTTCCATTGTACATATTCCAAGGGACAGAACTGTTAAACAGATCATTTAAATATCCATTTTCATAATGCAGTAGGTCTAGGACTTTGCATTATAATTAATATTTTGACAAAGGAAATCACTAACCGTAATCTTTAAAATTTTTTTGAAGAATTACTGATATGAGCTTCTTTAGTTACTGAGTACCTAACAGTAAAGCCAGCAAATGAAAGCAGAAAACTGAAAACTTGTGATTCCCTTCAGTAAAGGACAGATTTGACAGCCACTCTGAAATTTACAGGTTATGGGGACAGAGAGCTATGTAAAGTAACATGCTCCAATATGAATGATGCTATTTTTGGTAAACTTGTAAATTTCATGTCCACACAGTGCCCAAGGCCATCACATTAAATATTAGGACACACTGCAAGCTTGGATTTTTGCAGGGAAAGCAAGAGGCTATTTGACAGATTCAGACCTTGCTGCTACAAGAGAATGAACTACAGTGAAAAGTGTCACTGTATTTAAGAGGTTATATTTACTTGGATTACTTTGGGAGGACAACACATAAATCACAGGTATTTTCTTTTTCTTTCCTCTACTTACTGATTACTCCCTGATAACTACTATTTGTTTCCACAAAGCATTTCATTTACATTCTGAAACCAAACAACTAACATTTAGGGTGGATCCCATAATATGAGAAGTTGTGATGCATAACCTTTAGCAAACTTGTTATACTGGCAATATTAGATAATAGAATTGGTTGTACAGAATTGTTCTGATGTGTGAACCTAGAAAACACAACTCTAAGAAGAGGGGCAGAAGACTTGGGAAAATAATAATTGGGAAAATACTTTGATAATCTGGGAGGAACTACTTAAATGAAGTTAGTGATAAAAATGTGTATCCTTTACAAGTAGGTTAGAAATGAATGTTAACTCCACCTAATGATCTCTACAGTAGCGATCTAAATTTTTAAAAAGGTTCTAGTAAAACTAATATATTTAAATGATTTTACTGTTTATAAGACATTGTCATATTCTAGTCTCATATGATAATTACAACTAAGATATATTATTTAAGATATAACATTTTTGTAGAAGAGGAAAGAGTTCAAGATCATGTAGCTTAAAAATCATGTATTTCACGTCTTTGGTATTTTCAGTCTCATGTTTTTCTTTGAAAATGGTTTCCTGTTATGTGCTTTAAGAATTATAATGCCTGGTAAAAAATTTTTGGACTTGATTTTATTCAAAATAATATTAATGTATGCATTTTATGCCTATTATAAATTGTATTATATGTTTATTAATACAACTACACTCTGTATAATTGTGATTTTAATGTAAAATAATCAAAGTAATATTAAACAACTTATTTACTGTAACTTGAATTCCATTCTACTCCTATAAATTAGCATGTATTGTTTCACTGAAAATGAAAAATCAGGGATGTACCTTCAAGGAGTAGTGGTTGTGTCAATAGCCTCTGAAGGAGCAGAGGCCACATACCCCTGGGTTTGAGGCCAGGAGGAAACAACCTGTGTGAACAACTAAATAAAAAAGATATAATGCTTTTTCCTCCTTTCTCTTCCTGTCTGCCTACCCACCTTCATCCCTGGCTACACCTTTCCTTTAAAAAAAATAGAAAATATAAAATCAGAAGTTTTTCGTATTTTACTTAATCTCAGTTCCATTTGGAATGTCTGCTTGGTCTTACATATCCTGAAGAGACAGAGTTAAAAGTAAAATTATAAAACTACCTTTCTTTCTATTTTCATTTCCATTCCTGTTCCCTGCAAATCACCAGGTGTGTTGTTTACCTTCTTCAAGAATTTTAGCAGAAACTACTGCAGGAATACTCCCATACGTAGGGATTGCTTTGTCAATGTTCTGGCCTTATAGCATTCCTGCCCACTGTAGGTACCATGTGTCATCAGTTCACAGTGCTTCGATGACACCCTCATTTTTCTGGTGCTTGTCCTTGGTCATGCTCACTTCCCCATCCTGAACCCTTATCAATCAGATCATCAAGCTGCTTTTGTTTATAGATTTCTACCTTCATTCAAACCTCAGATGATCTCTCTCTGATGTTTAACAATCTTTTATTCTGTGCTTAGTTAGCTACACGTTCAACACTTATGATGGACATCTTTTATTTCTATCTGTTCAAATATTCATTTTTATTTATGATAATAGAACCTAATATTTATTTGGGGAAATATGCCTATTTCACTTTCAGTCTATGTCAACAAAGGAGGCTGATTCACACACACACACATTTATGGCTGAGCAAATGACACTCAGTAATCAAACTTTTAGTTTTCTCCTTTTAGTAATGGTAATCGATGTGTATTGGCATGAAATCAGTCTATAATCTGAGACTCATTTCCAGAATTTTGCTTCACCTATAGTTATTATTTTTCCATTGTGGTTGAACTGACTGAATTTAAGTCTGGAGCTATTGGTGACCAACTTGCCACTATATAGACTGAACTTGCCTAAAAATAAAGGCAACACAAGAAAAACAGAGTTAAATGGAGAGATTTTGTGATGGCATCATTAAAGCATTTAAATAAAAGCATGTATGAAATCATGATATATGTATTCTTGTGAATGAATCAATATTTTTCCTTGTGCCAACTTGTTAGGCTTATGTTATTTCACCAAAATGAGTCCTAACTAATGCACCACTCTACATAAATTGTTTTCTTAAAGACTTTTCAATAATAGCCATTGATATTGGGGTGCTTACTATATGCTGGCACCATTTTAAGCACTTTACATGGATAAAATCATCAAAATTTCACTATGACTCTGTAATGTTGCTATTACTCTCTCCTATTTACAGATGAAGAAACTGAGGCACAGAGAGATTAAAAAACACATATTAAGATTTTATACTTATAAGTACTAGAATTGGGATTGCATACAGAGTGCTATCGTTCCTGATCCCCACACCTGAGCTATTCTCTGTGCCCCATGGGTCAGTAGACCCAGTGGTCTTTCTCATCCTTCTTAGCCTCTGACACATTCAACACTACCTACTTGTTCTATGCACTCCCATGGAAAAATTTTGCTTTCTGCAACATGGTCTTCTCACAGTTCCTTTCCAATCTTTCTAACAGCAACTTCTTCCCTGACATCTGAATCTAGAATTGTCCTAAGGACTCTACTTTTTCCCTGATGATCTCACAATTGCATATATCACCTTTGTGTAAGAGATGTCATTAATACAAGTCTTTATTTCTAACTCCCTTCTCTCTCCAAATCACCTAAATATCCTTCAGGGACGTCAAATGGCATGAATTGTGGGACATGATGTTGGGCTGATAGTACAAAGTTATAATTCCCCTATTATTTATTTTAGTCCTGACTGGAAATTATAACTGAAGTCACATGTTGCAAAACTCAGCTACCAGGTAATGTAAAGACTGTTGACACAGGTGCTTTGAGATGATTAAGTATTCAGCAGGCCATTATATCTGATGACTAAAGATAATGTTATAGATATTTAAATACCAATTACCAAGTATTAGAATAAACCTGCATTTATTTGGAATTTTATAATCATAAAGTTAAGTTTCTGTTTCTTTTTTACAAAAAAGTAAAGGATCTTCCCTGAAATATTGAAAATCAAAGTCTTCACATTGTGACTCTGAGACTACGGATATTTGTAAAGAAGTTTATTGCTAGAAAACTGTTTCTTCACTTTAGGTTGTAAACTGACAGATTTTTCTAGTTCACTAGACTTGTGTGAATTAGCTCCTTTCTAGGGCTATGGGTCTCATGACCATGAACTGGATCGCCTGAGGTCTCATCCCAAGAAATTCTAATGCATTGTACCAATATAACATTGGGGCATTGGCATTTTTACAAATTCTTCAGAAGATTCCAATGAGCAAGAACCATTGCTCGCAGGGGTGGGTCACTTTTTAGGTAGCTATGTAAGTATGGGATATACAAATTTTCATTTCTAAGAAAAATTTTAATATATGTATTTGATACTAAAATTTTATCTAAAATTCAATTTTAACTGAGTATCCTGCATTTTCATTTGTCAACTTTGTCAACTATATCATTTCTCTAACTGCATAGGAAATAAGAGGCTAAATTATATTCCTTAATCAGAAGTCATTAAGACTTTGTCTTGTTTTTCTTCTTTCAGGCCTTTTTAAAATAAAACTTGTACTGCTAAAAATGTATTTCTTAAGAAAATAAAAGCACTGCAAATTCGGCCATGCCTTGGCTTCTAGAAGTTGCCTACATTCTTTTTCGTGTGTTTCATTTGGCGCCTCACAACAATGGAGGATCAAGCGCCTCTCAGGTTTTGAATTCACCTGACATCTCCTTTGCTAAGACATTTCTGACTCCAGTGGGAGTAAGTTTTCTGCTTCAAAGCATTGTACGATTATATTGGGCCTACCTGGATAATCCAGGTAATCTCTCTTTGGGTCCATAATTTTAATTAAGTTGGCATAGTCACTTTTGCTATGCAATGTAACAATTTCACAGGTTCCAGAGATTAGAATATGGACATCTTTATGGGCCTCTCTGCTATCACAGTTATCTTGGGTATACCTTCCTGTCTACTATAAGGCCCTGTCTCACTCTGTTATTAAAGTGGAGTATGTCTTCCAACTGTTTTCTGAGAAAAAAATGCATGAAGAGAATATTTAAGGCTTTGCATATCTGAAATTTTTTAATTCATATTTGATTACTTCAGAGACCGAAAATCATTTTCCTTCAGAATTTATCTTTTAATTATGTGTCCGTCAAAAAATCCAATGCCTTTCTGACTTCTGAATCTTTATAAATGACCGATGTTTTCCTCTCTGGAGGCTATTAAGGTCTTCCCTTTACCCATTTTAAAATTTCACAGTAATGTATTTTGGTGATGATTTTTATACACTGAGCTGAGAGTTTGCTCTCTGAGAACTTATGTCCTGGTTTTCTTCAATATTTTTTTCTCCTATTTTCTCTATTTGCTTTCCTTGCCTAATTTCCTTGGTTAGAACTATAGTACAAAGTTGAATAGAAGTGGCAAGAGGGGACATCATTATCTTTGACTGCAGGTAAAAGCGGTCATTCTTTCATCTTTAAGTACAATGTTAGCTGTGGGTTTTTTAAATACCAAGATATCCTTTATCTGATTAGGAAAAGTCTCTTCTATTCCTAGTTTGTTGAATGTTTTTGTTATCATGAAAAAATGTTGGATTTTGTCACAGGTTTTTCCTTCATTTATTACAACTATTGCAATGATTCTGTGGTTTTTATCCTTATTCCATTACATTGATACATGTTGTGTTAAACCAACCTTGCATTACTGAGATAAATCCCATTTAGCAGTGTTGTAAAACCCTTTCTATGTTAATGGATTTGGTTTGCTTGTTTTTGTTGTGGGTTTTTGTGTCAATGTTCATAAGGTATGTTAGCATGTTTCTTTTCTTGTAGTTTTCCTGGTTTTTGCTACAGATTTCACTAGATTTTCAGGTGGGAAGTCACTGCTTACACAAGACTACAACTGAGTTACTTCAGACAAATGGAAATTTCTGTTTCTAGCAGAGAAAGCTATAGTCTTTTGAAATTCCCTCCTAACTTCCTTCCTTCTCCTCAAACCAATTAATAAAGCTTGCTTTTTTTCATATTCGAAACATCATTTATAGCTTTTGATCATCTATTTTCATTGCTTTGAGTCTAGAGTTTATGATGTGCTGTCAACATTTACTCCAAGTGGCCCCCTTGATCCCTAAATAAGCACTTTGATTTACCTCCAGCATCAACTCACCTACCAACCGTAATTTGTCAGGAGTGGCGTCAAGTACACTTTAGAGGTTAATGCTGGTTGTACACTGGTGGAACCTTATCAAGAAGGTAAGCAACCAGGCTAGTAAGTGCAGGAGAAAATTAAACCCACGTGGTGGTGCTGCCTTAGGAGGAGTCTTAGGCCTGAAGACGGGTGGTGTGATGCCAGTAGATTTTAGCAGAGAACAGATCCAGCTGGTGGTATTACAGGAGGGACTAGGTGAGGCCAGGGGAGAAAGCACCTGCCAGCTCTGTCGCTCTGGTAAGGGGCTGACAGAAGGCAACAACTTTCTCGCGGTTCCCTCTGGCTCGACGCTGCGCGGGTCAGGACCCGGCGCCGCCCACAGGTGGCTCGGGCCGGAACCCGGAGAGGTCGGTGAGCACCGCCAGCGGCGGGGAGCGCCTGGGCGCTTAGGCCGAAACTGCGGGATCTCGGCTTCCGGCGCAGCTCGAGCGTTTTCCGCGGGCTTGGCTCCTGTCACTTCCCGTCTCGCCGAACCGGCATCGCCCCTCTGAAGCGGCCGCGAGTCTTCAGAGGCGGCCTGCGGGCGGCCGGGCGCTGCTGGAGGGGACGCGGAGCTGGCGGCCCCGGGCCGCGGGCGCAGGTAGGGCCGGGCGGCTGGGAGTCCTGCGGCGCGCGGCGGCGGAGGCGCCTCCCCGAGGGCTCCGGCGCCTCCCCGAGGGCTCCGGCGCCTCCCCGAGGGCTGCGGCGCCTCCCCGAGGGCTCCGGCGCCTCCCCGAGGGCTCCGGCGCCTCCCTGAGGGCTCCGGCTTCAGGCCGGCCCAGCCGGCTGCAGTCGCGCTGGCCCCAGCGAGGACGCGCCGGGAGCTGGGCACCGGCTGGCCGCGCCGCCTCCCTCCCCGGCCTCAGGTGACACGGCGGCGGTGTAACTTTCGCAACTGAAGCTCTCCGCGGCGGCCTCGGCGCAGCCCGGCGGAGGCTTGAAATTACATGGGTCTGGCAATGTAAGCCCTGGCGGCGAGGCGCCGGGGGCGTGGTGGAGGAGGCCAGGGTTCCAGCGGAGGGCGGGGCGCGGGCGGTGGGCTGCGGGCGGAGGGCTGCACGCCCTCCCGGGTCGGAGTTGAGGAGCTGCGTCCTGTGTCTTCTGGCGGCCGAAGGGGAGAGTGGGCACACATCCCCTTCCAGGGCCGCTTCCCTCTGTACCAATCCACTTCTTTGTCTGGTCCAATGCACGATCGGCGTTTCGGCGGCTTTTGTTGCAGCCTGGGGTCCGGAGTGCACGGGCTGTGCTTGGCAGAGGTCATAAGTAAGCTGTGAAATGCAGCGGGGCGGAAGGTGGGCAGAGGGTCCTTTGGGTGTGGTGGACAGTGACTAGTGCCATAATTAGCACTAACATGTACACAGTGCCATGTTCTTTTCGAGATAGTACTCAGTGTTTTCGTAGCATCAAATAATTTTAAGTGCGCCTGGGAGAGCATTCATTAGTTGACTTCAAAGGAACACTGTGTGGGCAGGTTGCTATTAAATTACCCCCACTTTATAGACGAGACAGCTGAGGCACCTACAAGGAAAAGTGATTATATCAAAACTAAGAACTTGTTTGTTACCCTCAAAACAAAATGTGACGCTCCAAGAGTGCCAGTCTAATACTCATTATCTTTTTTATTTACTCATCACTACTGTTTTTCTTTAAAAATAGAATTGAGTTCTTTCAGGCTCTTGGAAAATCAAGATCATTTCAATTGTTGCATAGGATCACCTGAGTAGTAAGAAGTAAATTCGTTTGTCTTCCATATGTCAGATCTTTACTCTGTGTAAATATGGTGGCTCTGGAATCTCAAAGATAACTTAGTGATCCTGATAAAAGGATAGTATGTTCTTTTTAAGGCACATTTGGAGTATTAATGAAGTAATATCTGGAAAATGTATTTTGAACACCATAGAAGAAAGCTGCTTGTAACTTCAAAGCGTGACTATAGAATCTTGAACCACAACCCTTGTCCGAACATAGGTTCACTTATATTTTTATAGAGAGTGGCCATTTCAAGTAGTCACTTTAGGACACTCGACCCTTATTTCAAAAATGCTGCTGTTATTGCTGCTATTCACAATTATCTTAAATCTTTTGAAGTTTCTGGTTAATTTGCAAGCAACATAAAAACAATCTTGAAAAATCATTGTTGGTATGTCCTTGTGGAGCAGAGGTTCATCATTGTTGGTATGTCCTTGTGGAGCAGAGGTTCATCATTGTTGGTATGTCCTTGTGGAGCAGAGGTTCGGCGCAGTCCACACACATCCCAAGGTCACAGGTTCATGTCCTCCATCCTGGGACAGCAGCAGAATGAACAACTAAGTAACATGGAGTGCTGCTTCCTCCTCTCTCTCCCTACTTGCTTGCCTCTGCTCTCCTTCTGCACCTATCCTTTAAAAAAAAAGAATCACTTTTATAAGAATTTGGTTTTTGTCTGTATTTTTTAGTCAAAAAGCTCACTCAGTTTGAGCACCATTTTTATTTGGGAAACTTGGCAGAATGATATCTGCATGGCTGCAAAACTCAGTTATACCTTCAAGATGTGACCACTCTTAAAAGATTATTTAAAATATTATCCTGAAAACTATGAAGGCAATTTCAGAAGGATGGTTTAAAAATAGTTTTAAACCATGGGAAACATTGTTTAGTGTAAGTTTGCAACTGTCCCAGAATGACTATGCGTTTAAGTAAGTTCTGTATCTCTGTGTACATTCGCATGCTGTTTAACGTTTTAAAACTAATCGTTTATATTGCAGAATCATTACTTTATGAAATCATTTTCTGAGAGAAAGGTTAGAAGTAAGATATTCTGGGTAGACTGTTACTTGAGAACAGGCTATATTTGTTACTGCAAATATACTACATTCTGCTGCATAATAATTTAATAATCAGGGTTATAAAAAACGTGTGCTATTTGGTATTCAATGAAAAAAAAATCATAGTTTCACAGCCAAATCTGTTGTATTAAGAGAGTAACTGGTAACTTTGAGAGAAATCACAGATTTTGAGATACAAACTGTTGAAGTGACAAGTAAATTATCAGCAGACAAGCAGAAGTTTTCCCCTAGAATGGCCTATTCTAAGATGAACAAATGTGATGGTAAACATTATTTCATATATATGTGTATACATACATATACATATATATATATATACACACATACACACACACACACACACACACACACACACACACATAGACAGTTTGACTTCCAAATAATGGCACATCCCAATATCTCATTCCATCTCTAAATTGTATTTTGCTTCAGACCCTTACTCTAACCTCTGACCTTATTTTATCTTTGAATGCTACCTTTGGGTAGGTACTTGACTTAGAAAGGAAAGAGGCTCAAAAGGGATGAAGATATTTGTTTAATATGTAACATGATTTCACCCCTCAGTTTAGAAGTTAATAGTTTATTCTTGAGGTCTAGTCAAAATTTCCTTTCATCAAGACAACTCCTAATATCTAGGCAGTTCCCAATAAAATGGGGATATAAAAATATTCACATTAAAATGTCTTATTTTGAGGATGAGGGTTGGGAGTAGGATCAGGGATGGATGGGGTCTAGGGGGTGGTGATTTTTTTTCTTTAAAAAATACAATAAAAATTTGGCCCTAGTATACAATAAATTGTACAAAAATAGGATTACATTGACCAAGACTAAGAATCTTGGTACAATAAATACTAATCATGTGATTTACAAGATGTTTTCCTTTCTTAATTGTTACAAAGATGTTGAAGGCATGCCCTTGTGGCTAAGATGGCAAAGTGGAGACCACGTAAAGCCTAAGGACCTGGGTTTGAAAGCTGGGACTGGTTATTTTGTTTTTGTTTTTGTTTTTGATGGGGGCAGGGGGATGAGGGGTGGGCAGGCAAAATCAGAAACCTGTTGAAGAAATGACTTGAATAGTGATTCTCTTACAAAAGCTAGCTGAGAAAACTGGAACTATCACTATTTTTTTGCCTTGATATCTTTCTATATAATAAGAAGAATTATTAGAGATTACTCTGTTAATAGAGAACTGCCCTCAAGTTCTGTAATCTCTTTTTCTGATTAGTTCACTGATGGTTTAATAGCTGGAAAACCATAGAATAACCAGTGTATCGTTAGCACCAGTTTTAAAAGCAGCTTCAAAATATATCATAAAATTGCTGAAGTACGTTTGAGATTTATTCTGAATGAGAATGCCTTGTCTATTCAGAAACCTGCTGAAAAAAATATCTAAGGGGCCAGAATTGAAGTGTGAAATTTCATCAGGATAAAATGAACAGTATAGATGTGACTAAATGATACAGTGGGTAAATTGGGACTGTGGACTGTTTATTTAATGTTTATTCAGTAGAAATAAAAATGAAAACTAAAGTATATCTTTTTGATCATATTATGCTCAACTTTTTGGTTTTTAGATCATTTGTCTAAAAGGATAATTATAAATCTAATGGTATATATAAAACATGCAGTAAATTGTATAATAAATACTTGTATAGCTGCACCTGGCTAACATAAAAGTAGTTGATGTAGAATCAGAAATAAAACTTGAACTGCTGTTGCCGGATAGTCTACCTTTTCCCGACTTAGTGTTTCGGCTTCTATTTTTCTTCCTCAAAATGCCTATACATTTCCACTCTACCTGACAAATGTTATCTAAATCCTGTTTTGCAGTGATTTTGTTTTGCTTTGTTTTTTGAGAAGAATGAAGGAATGTAGGAATGACGGTGGTGAGCAGTCAGGCAGGAAGAGAAAGGAGGAAGAAGCACTTTGTTTTATTTTTTTTAGTTGTTCACACTGGTTGTGTTTCTCCCAGACCTGGGACTCAAACCCAGGAGTATGTGGCCTGTATCTTTTGGGGGTGATTGACCTAATAGCTATTTCACTAGGGCCCAGTTATTTCTATTCTTTAGAATCCAGATTGAATTCCACTTTTTTTCATAAAGCCTTTTTGGACTCCCTCGTTCTTGTTTTTAGTTTACCAAATAGTCCTGTTTGTTTATTCCTTTTTGTGTCTTTGAATATTTCATTTAGTTGGACTTTGAACTTGTTCTCCATTTATATTTTTTTCTCTGACAATCACATGTCATACCTTAAAAATATTTTTCTGAATCATAAGGAAATATTTTATGAGACTGTCCATATTAGCAATACATCACAGCAGTAGCAAAAAAATGGAAACTAAGACTTAAGTGGTGAGAACATAGATTTTCAATATTTTATTCTCTATGGTGTATATTTTAAATATTTTTTTAAATCTCCAAAATGAATCTGTCCTATTAATAGTATATATGACAGTTTTGATCTATGTCATACACATCTCAATGTGAAAGATCTAAAACATTTATTTTGCTTTGAAGAGTACATCAAATAGCATTAGATTTCCATGTGTACCTTAATTACTAAAGATTTTACACACACACACACACACACACACACACACACACCTATATATATTACACACACACATACACATTGAGATTCCGGGGAAAGAGGCTTTAACTTTTGGATAAAAATTATTTTCTGTGTGAATGATTTTCACTTAATGTGCATCTGAAATATGTGAGAATTTTTTTAAAAGAATAGATGCTCAAGCCTCATTCTAAGGGACAGCCTTTTCCCCACTCTCATATATATCTTCTCTGGGTTTCAGTAGTGCTGCCCTTCTCTTGCCCCATAAAGCCCAGGAATGACAATGGTTCCCACTATTCCTAGTCTTGTGATGCTTTACTATCTACCGTCTCTTTGTTTTAACCTAGGCATACCTTTTTAAATTAAACTCTTCTCAATTACCCCTCAAATACCCCTTTTGAGAATACTGACTGAGATAATTATGAAGTATGAAGCAATTTTACCTAGTATCTGAATAATAAATTTCTTTCATAGATCTAACTTGTAAGTTATATGTCCAGCTATTACCCAGTGTTGTATTTATTTTATACATATTATATACACTGCTATACATAGCCATGCTATGTATATCATTCTTTAATGTGTATATTTCTGCATTTCTTTTAACCTGTTCAACACATGTTGGAATTTCTTCTAGATGAATGTGGCTTTAGCTTATTAACTTTTATTGCTATCCATTTATTGCTGTTCCATTGAATGAACAGAATTTTGTCAGATCCTCTGTTGATGAGCACTTGGGTTGTTTCCATATTTTTGCTACTGCTGTAAAATTTTGCTAATATGGACATTCCCATAAAATATTTCCTTAATTCATGTGCAGACCTAGAAGTAGAACTGCAGATCCATAGACATACATGCCCTATATTATCAGATCTTATCCAAATGGCTGTGCCTAGTCATACCTCCCCATGTCTGTTTATGAGATTCTTGTTGCTTCATATTATTTTTACACTAGGTATTGTGAAACTTAAAAATTTTACCAATGTGTTAGCTATGAAAATGTACCTTGTTTTAATTTGCTTTTTCCTGGTAAACTTGAGCACTGTTCATATGATTGTTGGTTATCTGGGTTTCCACTTCTGGAAATTGTGTTTTCATACTCTTGATTTTTCTCTTGGATATTTATCTTTTTAAAATTTTGTGTTGTAGAATTAATTAAAGATATTAATCATTTGCATATGTAAAAGGTGTTTATAAATTTATGTGTGCAGATTGTCTCTTATTTTTGCTTGTATTTAAAAATATTTATTGAGGTAACTTTGATTTACAAAATTATATATGTGGGTTCCTCATTCCTCAAATATATATCAACACACCAGGTCACTACTAAATTACCAAAAGTTCTTCACCATTGTCCATTGGACATATCCACCACTTGCATCTCCACCTTGTTCCCTACTGGTAACCTGAATTCTGTTGTTAATGTTCAAGAAATGTTTTTTGTTTAGTCTGCTCTTTTGCTTTATTCTTTGTATTTCACATATGAGTGAGATCACTAGATATTTCTTTTTCTCTTTCTGATTTATTTCACTTAGCATAATCCCCTGTAGTTCTATGCATGTTGTTAAATATGATGGAATTTGATTTATATATAATATATATATGTGTGTGTATCTACGTCTATATCTGTGTATCACATCTTCATTCATTTGATGGTGGGAATGGGCATACAGGTAGTTTCCAATTCTTCACTATAGTAAATAATGCTGCAATAAACATTTGGGTCCATGTATCTCTGAGAATTAGTGTTTTTTGTCTTTAGGGTAAAATAGTTCTTTTTGAGTAAATACTCAGAAGTGGGAATAGGGAACATAAAAGGTTTTTATTCTCAATTTTTTGAAGAATCTTCATACTGCTTTCCATAAAGGTTGTACCAATTTGCACTCTTATCAAGATTGTAAAAGTGTTACCTTTTATCTGTATCCTAGGCAACACTGGTTGTTTCTAGACTTTTGGAAAATACCCAGTCTCTCAGGTATAAGATGGTATCTTATTGTTTTGATTGCATTTCCCTAATAACAAGTGAGGGGGAACATCTTTTCACGTGACTGTTGGCCATCTGTTTTTAGAGAAATGTCTATCCAATTCTAATGCCTTTTTTTTTTTAGATTGGGTTGTGTTTATCTGTTGCTGAGTTTTATGAATTCTTTGTATATTTTCATTATTAGGTCTTTGTCAGATATATGATATGCAAATGTCGTCTCCCAGTCAGTAGGTTGTCTTTTTGTTCTGGTGATTGTTTTGCTATGCCAAGGCTTTTGGTTTGATTTAGTCCCATTTATTTATTTTTGTTTTTGTTATAATGGGGAAAGAGTCCTATCTCTGGGTTCTCATGGAGGTGATTTGCCTAAGACTGTTGCAGCATGCCACGGATTCACCAGGACTCAGAGTAAAGCAAGTAGTCAAACTTTATTGGCAGTTTGAAGCAAAACAGAAGTACAGAAACAAAAGTATACTCTCAAGGGTAGGGAGTAGGTGATTTAGGGAGTGAGCTATTAGTCTATCAGCAAATTGAAAGTATACTCTTAGGTAGGAGAGCTGGTTGTCCTTAAAGGAAGTGACCCCAGGAGTGAGTTACTGACCTATTTTATTCACAGTCTGGAACAGGATCCAACCCTGATTCTCCCCATGGGAGGAGAATACAGGAAATAGGTTGCATTTCTAGGAATCTGGGTATGAAGTAGAGTACACATGCTCAGTACCCAGAATTCTCTCTGATTGCCCAATAAAGGAATCAAAATTTCAATGCTAATATTATTATAATGATGGTTTAATGAGGGAGGTAATCTAAGGTTGGGTTTTGCTCTCTTCTGCCCAAGTGTTTCCATCCAGTTCCTACTGGATTAGCACTTCTCTGCTCCTTTTCCAAGCAAGCTAACTACAAGTCCTGTGCTCTTTGGTTGCTCACTTTCTATGGTGTCTGTGGCTTTAAGATGACTCTTTTCTTATCAGTCCTGTTTGCAGTGATATCTCTTTGTACCTTCCTTCTTTTTCCCCTTTCCCTTTACTCCCTGTTCATGTCTAACTGCTACCTATTATTTTTATTCCCCTCGCTGCAGAAGTAGAGTCCACAGACACTTGCCTAAGGCTGATGTCATGGAATGTCTTCCCCGTGTTATCTTCTAAGTATCTTATGGTTTCTGGTCTTATATCCAACTCTAATCCATTTTGAATCAATTTTTGTATATGGTGTTAGAGAGTGGTCATTATTTTGCATGGGGCTATTCAGTTTTCCAAACACCATTTTTTTGAAAAGACTTTTTTTTCTCTATCATATGCTGTCGGCTTATCGCAAGTTAACTGACCATATATGAGTGAGGCTTTATCTAGTAATTCAGTTCTATTCCACTGATTAGTGTCTGTTTTTTCCTCAGTACCATACAGGATTTTTTTTTTAGTTCTGCTTTCCAAATTACCCTTTTTTTTTTTTTCACTTCTTTAGTATTTTGTAGTGGTAAGTTTGTTTTACTGATTAAAATAAACTCATATATATACATACATCTATATATATTCCCCATATATGCGGTTTCCACATTCCTCAGATGTATGCCAACACACCCTGCTCTGCACCAAATCACCAAGTGTTCTTCACTGTTGTCTGTTGGACCCTGCCACCACTTGCTCCCACTTCCTATTCCCTAATGGTAAACTCAGTTATATTGTAAGTTTCCAAGGGTTGGCATTGTTTCATCTGTTCCTTTGTTTTGTCTATTCACATTCCACCTATGGGTGAAGTCATTTCTTGATTTGATTTATTTCACTTAGCATAATCCTCTCTAAATCCATCAATGTTGATTCCAGTGACAGAATTTAATCTCTTTTAAGGGCTGTGTAGTATTTCATTGTGTATATAAGTTACATCTTTATTATCTGTTCATATGATGTTGGGCACTTAGGTAATTTCCAATTTTTAACTATTTTGAATAGGGCTGCAATAAATAAGGAATTACATAGATCTCTGGGAATTAGTTTGTATCTTTTGGGTAAATACCCAGAAGTCAGATGGCAGTATCATAAGGAATTTCCATATTTAACTTTTTGATAAATGTCCATACTGTTTTCTATAGGGGTTGCACCAATTAGCTCTCCTACTAACAGTGTACAAGTGTTCCTTTTCCTCCACATTCATCAACGTTTTTTGTTTCCAGACTTTCGGAAAATAGCCAGTCTCTCAGGTATAAGGTAATAGCTCATTGTTGTTTTGATTTTCATTTCTCTGATAGCAGTCAAGTAGGAGCATCTTTCCATGTGCCTTTTGGCCATCCAATATGTCCTTTTTGGAAAAATGTCTCCCCAATTCCTCTTCTCATTTTTTTATTGAATTGCCTGTTTTTCTGTTATTGAGTTTTAGAGCTCTTTGTGTATTTTGGATATTAAACTCCAATCAGAAATAAGGAACACAAATATTTTCTCCCAGTTAGTAGGTTGTCTTGTTTTGCTGGTGTTTTCTTTCACTGTGAAGAAACTTTCTAGTTTGTTTATTTTTATTTTTTTGCTTCCCTTAATGTTAGAATTGTATCCCCAAATACTTCTCTAAGACTAATGTCATGGAATGTCTTTCTTGTGTTGTCTTCAAGAATTTTATGGTTTCTGGTCTTATGTCCAAGTTTCCAGTCCATTTAGAGATGATTTTTGTGAATGGTATTTAGCTTCATTGTTTTGTATGTGACTGTGTAGTTGTCCCAATACTATTTATTGAAAAGACAATTTATTGTATGCTTTTGGCTCCAGATTAACTGATTATAGGTGAGTGGGTCAGCTTATGGTGATTCACTTCTATTCCACTGGTCTATGCCTCTGTTATTATTCTGGTACCATGCTGTTTTGATCACTATTACTTTGCAGTATAGCTCAATGTCTGGGAGTGTAATCTCTCCAGATTCATTCTTTTTTCTCATAATTGCTTTGGCTATTCGAGGTCTTTTGTTGTTCCATACAAATTAAAAAAAAATTTGTTCTATTTCCTGGAAATGTGACTGAGGGATTTTATGGGGATTGCATTGAATCTGTGTGTTGCTTTAGGTAAGATGACCATTTTGATGATGTTGATTCTTCCCAGCCATTAGCAGGGGATATCTTTCAATCTCTTTGTAATCTCCTCCGTTTCTTTTAAGAAGACATATTTTTCATTGTACGGATCTTTCACCTCCTTTGTTAGGTATATTCCAAGATATTTGATTCTTTTTGCTTTTATTTTAAATGATGTGGTTTTATTTATTTTGTTTTCTTCTAGCATGTTGTTTACATTAAAAATGGAACACATTTTTGTACATTGATCTTTGTAGCCTGATACTTTATTCATTGATTAGTTCTAGTAAATTTTGACAGTTTTTAGGGTTTTCAAGATATGTAATCATGTCATCTGCAAATAATGAATTTTTCTTCCTCCTTTCCAATTTAGTTTACTTCCCTTTTTCTTGCCTAATTCCTCTGGCAAAGAATCCTAGCACAATGTTAAATAGCAGTGGTGAGAGTGGATAGTGGTTTGTTGTTTCTGACCTTAGAAAAAATAATTACAATTTTTCACCATTGATTGTTTTGACTGTAGGTTTATTGTCTATTGCTTTTATTACGTTGAAGTATGTACCTTCTACCCCAATTTTATAAAGGTTTTTTTTTTTTTTTTAATCACAAATGGGTGTTGGATTTTGTTAAAAGCTTTTTCTGCCTCTGTTGATATCATTGTGTTTTTTTCCCCCTCCTTGCTCTTGTTGATACGGTGTATTACATTAATTGATTTATACATGTTGAACCATTCTTGCATCCCTGGGATAAATTCCACTTGGTCATGATAGATGATTCTTTTGAAGCATTATTTGATTCGATTTGTTAATATTTTGCTGAGAATTTTGCTTCTGTGTTCATTAGAGATAATAGTCTGTAATTTTCTTTATTCGTGATGTCTCTATCAGATTTTGGTTTCAGTGTGATGTTGTCCACATAGAAAGTGTTTGGTAGTGTTCCCTGTTCCTCAGTATTTTGGAAGAGTTTTAGAAAAATAGCTATTATTCTCTGAAAGTTTGGTAAAACCCATTAGAAAAGACATCTGGTTGGTCCTGGTCTTTTATTTTTAGGATACTTTTGATTACCTCTTCATTTTCCTTGCTTGTGATCTGTTCAGGTTTTTCAGTTTCAGTCTTGGTAGACTGTATTTTTCTAAAAATCTGTCCTTGTCTTTGATGTTTTCTTTTCTGTTGGCATAGAGTTGTTCATTATAATCTCATGATGTTTCGTATTTCTGTGGTATCTGTTGTAGCTTCTCCGCTTTCATCTGTGATTCTAATTATGAGGGTGTTTGCTGTTTTTTCTTTGTGCATCTAGCCAGTGGTTTGTCAGCTTAATTTTTTTCAAAGAAGCAACTTTTATTTTCATTGATCTTCTGGATTTTCTCTTTGTTTTGTATTTCATTTATTTCTCCACATATTTTTATTTCCTTTTGATTTTTTACTTTAATTTTTATTCTTCCTCTTGTTGCTTTAAAAACAGTGTTAAATTGTTTGTGGTTTTTCTTGTTTCTCATTTAGGCCTGCGTTGCAGTACTGCTTTTGCTGTATCCCATAGATCTAGTATCTCCTGTCTTCATTGTCATTTGTGTCTAAGTATTTCTTAGTTATTCTTTGATTTCTTCTTCTACCCAAAAATCTTTCAGAAGCATATTGTTTATTTTCCAATTAAATTGGGGTCTTCCAGCTTTCTTTTTGTGGTTGATTTCTAGTTTTAAGTCATTGTGGTCAGAGAAGATGCTTGGTATAACTTCAATATTTGTAAATTTGTTAAGACATGTTTTATTTACCAACATATGATCTATCCTTGAGAATGTCCCATGCTCACTTGAGAGAAAGTGAAATCTATAATTGTTGGATGAAGTGTTCTGAATGTCTGTTAGAACCAACTTTCCAAAGGGTCATTTAAAGCTGCTGTTTTTCCTGTAATTTTCTGCCTGGTTGACCTGCCCATCGTTGTAAGAAGGATACTATGATTTTTTTGTTGTTGATGTATCTCATCAATTCTAATAATACTTTATATATTTTAATGGTCCTTCATTTGGTGCACATGTTGATAATTGTTATGTCTTATTGCTGGATTGACCTCTTAATTATTATATAAAGTCCATATCTATCTTTTGTTATACTTTGTAGTGGAAGTATGTTTTATCCAGTGTAAATGTGGTTGTCCCTACTTTTTTGTGGTTGCCATTTGGCTGTAAGATTCTCTTTCAGCCATTGACTTTGAGTCTTTATCTTTTGAAAGAATGAGTTTCCTGACTGCAAAAAAAGGTTGGGTTATACTTAATCCATTTGGCCCCTCTGTGTTTTTTGATTGGTGAGTTTAATCCATTAACATTTAGGGTGATTATTGATGTGTAGCTATTTATCAACATTTTGTTTATTGTCTTCTGGGTGTTGTTGGAGATAAAGTCTTTGTTGTCTTTCTCTTGTTAGGTGTGTTGGGTCTAGTTATGTTATGATTGGTATTTCTTTTTGTCTTCTTTTTGCCTTTTCCTTGGAGATGTGTTTTGAGGTTACCCTGAGGTTAGTATTAAGAATTTTATGCTTTTCTTCATGTTTTTATTTGAAAGCAGATTAGGCCCGTACTCATTCTAGCTATCCACATTTTTATTCTCTCCTCCTCCCTGCTTTTTTATATTTTGCTGTCTTACTGTTTTTAAGTGACGTTTCTTTACACTTTATAGAGCTTCCTTTAGTATATTTGTATAACTGGTTTTGTGGTGATGAATTCCTTTAACCCTTGCTTATCTGAAAAGCTTTTTTACCATTTCTTCAGTTCTAAATGATAATCTTGCAGAGTGTAGTATCCTAGGTTGAAAATCCTTCTTTCAGCACTTTGAATGTATTATGCCATTTTTTTCTGGCCTGTAGAGTTTCAGTTGAGAAATCCACTGACAATCTTATTGAGACTTCCCTGTATGTGATTTGTTTTTCACTAGCTGCTTTTAAGATTCTTTATCTTGTATTTTTGACACTTTGATGATAATATGACTTAGTGTAGGTGTTTTAGGTTTCTTTTGGTTGGAACCCTTTGCACTTCCTGGACCTGGAGCCTTGCTTTATTCCGTAGGTTAGGGAAACTCAGCTATTTTTTCTTCAAATACAGTTTTTGCTCCCTTTTCTCTTTCCTCCTTCTGAAATGTGAATGTTGTTCCTTTTGATGTTATCCCATAGATCTTGAATGCTATCTTCATTTTCTTGAATTCTTTTTAATATCTTCACTGGTTTGCTGGAGTGCATTCCTCTGCCTTATCTTCTAGCTCATTGATTCTATGGCGACTTCATCCATCCTACTCTTGAGTCCCTCTGTTGAATTCTTTAGTTCAGCTATTGTGTTCATTGACATCTTGCTTTATTTTTTCTGTATATCTTTTGTATTCTTTCTTTTTGCTTCCTCTGTTGTTTTCTTGATTTCCATGTGTATGTTTATTACAGTTGCCATAAATTTAAGTTCAGATAGTTTGCATATGTCTGTTGCCTTCATATTTTTCCCTGGGGTTTTAATTGGATCAATCACTTTGAGTATATTACTGTGTTTGCACTATTTGGCATTCTGTTTTTATTCTTGTGCCTTAGGTTTCCCTGCAGTGATGGCCTTGCGTAGGGTATTGACTTGCACTGAATAAACTTGGATCTTGGTTTGAACACAGAGTTCTTAAGTTGTGTGGTGTCACCACTGGTTGGATTTGTTGAAGTTCTTAGGTGGAACCTGCATTGGGGCCCAAGAGTTTAGTCTGTTATATTGAAGTTTGTGTGGGGGATGCAGAGTTTTCCCCAGTGTCACAGGTCTGAATGATAATGTCATTGAAGTACAATCAACAATCAAGCTGCAGTTCCACCTCCACTCACAGGGTGATGAAGGTTATTCCCTTCTTGGAGATTTTCTTTTTTCACACCTGGGTATGGCATTTCTGATGATTGGGTCCTGTGACTCCACTGTAATATGGTGGTAAAGGGTGGGAGTGATGCATTCCTCTATGTGCCTTCCAATTATGGTGGTGTCCTGTTTAAATTCTCCATCAGGAGCTTCTACGCAGTCCACCGGGGCACTGGTCCTGCTTCCATCCTGCGCCAAGAGCCTTTCCACTGGCTATCTCCTGGTCCCCCTGGTCTCTGCTGCTGGAGCAGCTTTGTCAACCCTGTTTGTCCCGAGGCTCTGATACAGCCTCCCCCTTGCCCCCCTGAGGTTGAGTATCCTGTCACTGTAGTTTCTGGACCTTCTTTCCCACAGTGTTTGTGTCTGAAAAATAGGTGATTCCTAGTTGCTCTGTGGGGAGGATGCAGGACTCAACTAGTATGAGGTTGCTGTCTTGGCTAATCAAGTACCAGACTGTTTTGATTACTATCACCTTGTCGTATATCTCAGGATTTGTTACTGTGATCTCTCCAGTTTCGTTTTTTCTCACTATTGCTTTGGCTATTTGTGGTCTTTTGTTATTCCATACAAATTTAAAAACTGTTTGGTCTATTAATTTGAAAAAATCCAGTGGGATTTTGACGGGGATTGCATTAAGCCTGCTTTAGGTAAGAGAACCATTTTAACAACGTTAATTCTTCCCAGTTAACGTATGGGATATTTTTCCTCTTCTTTCTTCTTCCTCTATTTCCTTTAAGAAAGTCTTACAGTTTTCATTGTACAGGTCTTTCATCTCCTTTGTTAAGTATATTGCAAGGCATTAAATTAGTTTTGCTGCTTTTGTAAATGGGATAATTTTCTTGATTTCATTCTCTTGTATTGTTTGCATTTTAAAATGCAGCAGACTATTGTGTATTGATTTTGTAGCCTGACACTTTACTCATTGATTAATTCTAGTAGTTTTTTGATGGAATTTTTAGGATTGTCTACATATATTATATCTGCTACAAATAGTGATAGTTACACTTCCCTTTTCCAGTTTGGATTTCTTTTACTTCTTGCCTAATTTCTCTGATTAAGATTTTCAGTACAATGTTCAGTAGCAGTGGTAAGAGGGGACAGTGTTGTCTTGTTCCTGATTTTAGAGGAAATGCTTTAAATATTTCAATATTGGTGAAATTGGTGATATTGACTGTGGGCCCATATAGGACCCTTATCATGTTAAGATGTATTCTTTCTATCCCAATTTTATGTAGGGTTTTTATCATAGATATTGAATCTTGTCAAAAATCTTCTCTTCATCTGTTAATGTGATCATAATATTTTTCTCCTTGCTCTTGTTCATGTGGTCTATTATATTAATAGTTTTGCATATGTTGAACTATATGCATCACTGGGGCGAATACCATTTGGTCATGATGGATGCTTTTGGTGTATTGTTGGATTTGGTTCGCTAATATTTTACTGAGAATTTTTGCATGTATGTTCATTAGAGATATTTGTCTGTAGTTTTCTTTCTTGATGATACTTTGTCAGCTTTTGGTATTAATATTGACCTCATAGAAAGTTTGGAAGTATTCCCCATTCTTAAGTTTTTTGGAAGTATTCCCCATTCTTAAGTTTTTTGGAAGTATTTGAGACTAGGTATTACTTCTATGATGTTTTGGTAAAGCTTGCCGGTAACACTAGTCCTGGGCTTTTATTTTTAGGGAGATTTTTGATTACCTCTTCAGTTTCCTTGCTTATGTTAGTTCCCATTTCTTTTTTATTCAGTTTTGGTAAGCTGTATATTTCTAGAATCTATCCATGTCCTTGAAGTTGTCCAGTTTATTGGCATATAGCTGTTCATAGTAGTCTTTTGTGATGTTTCATATTTCTGAGGTATTGACTATAATTTCTCCCTTTTCGTTTCTGATTCTAGTTATGAGAGTTTTTTTTTTTTTCTTACTGAGACTAACCAAACATTTGTCAATTTTACTTTTTTTCAAAGAAAGAGCTTTTGGTTTCATTGATCCTCTGAATTATATTTTTGATTTCTATTTCATTTACTTGTGTTCAAAGTGTTATAATTTCCTTTCTTTTACTGACTTTTGACTTCTGTTTTTCTTCTTTTTGTAGTTGCTTTACATGTTGGGTTAGATTGCCATTTTGTGATTTTTCTTGCTTTTTGAGGTAAACCTGGATTGTAATGAACTTCTCTCTTAGTATTACTTTTGCTACGTCCCATAGATTCTGGTTTCTCATATCTTCATTCTTTTGTCTTGAAGTACTTTTAAAATTCTCTTTTAATTTCCTCTTTTACCCAGAGTCATCCTGAAGCATGTTCTTTAGCCTTCATATACTTTAGAATTGTCAGCTTTCTTTTTGTGATTGAGTTTTCATTTTAAGCCATTGTGACTTGAGAAGATGCTTGGTGTGATTTTAATCTTTGTAAATTTTTTGAGACATGTTTTGTTTCCAAACATATGGTCTATCCTTGTTCTATGAAAATTTGAGAAAAATGTAAATTCTGCAGTCATTGGATAAAGTGTTCGTTATATATCTCTTATGCTTGTATTTTCCTTACTGCAATTAATAGCTTAAATTTGTTACTGTTTTCTTCTGTTTCTTGGGAACTGTTTTATAACCCATCATGTAGTTACAACTTAGTTTTTCCTAAGGTTTACAGCTCTCTGCTTTAATAAATTATTCTTTTTAAGGTAAGTTTGGGTATAAAGAAAAAACAAACATGTAACAGCATATTACTGGAATATATATGATTTTTAATTTTTAATAATTATGTGAAATAATTTCCCAGGACTAAAATGCCATCTAAATAACAGCATCCTGTATAACTTCTTATTTTTCATTCAGTTTCAATAAAGATGTAGAATAAAGTGAAAACTCATCCCCAAATCTAAAAGCCAAAAGATCCTAAAACACAAAAAATGGAGGGAGTTAGCTTAGTTAAGAAGTAGGTGATCCTTGGTTGAGTGGAATTTCTCTTCATCAATTCCTGAATTGTTGCCTCTTGAGACAGAATGGCTGATAAATAATAGGCTGTTTTTTCAATATGTCCTGTCAGTCAATTCCCTCAAATACTTAGGTCGTCTATGAATCAGCAAACTGGGAAGGCATCTCTCTCTTCCTATCAGATAATGGTCTAAGAGGCAGAAACTGATGAATTTTCATTTACTTTTATGTGTTTCCAGCAATTTGCAGCAAGCCATTAGACAAAGTGTAAGGAGACTGGAGTGGGTACCAGTGAGCATTCGGAAATCTGAGCCCTGGTGATAATACATAGCAGAAATTGCAATTATAACCCCCATCCCATCATATCTGTTCCTCTCCCAAAGAAACAGATAATAAAGGGTAGTGTAAGCCCCCTGTGAAGAACAGATTAGAGAGAAGAGAATAGGTTAGAGATAGGGAAATTCGATCAAGTGCTTTGTCTATCAACAAGCTCTACCCCCTTAGATCTGAGCAGGTGGGCAAACTTTTATGGACATTAATTTCTTCACCTTATCTGTTTAGCACTAAATCTGGGCAGATCTTATACCATGATTGAAATGTCTAGGAAGAAACAGAAACTTAAAATACTGTGGAACAGAGAAATATTTATTATTGGAAACAAATGTAATATAATAATTTCAAGGACTTGAAAGGTAGTTACATGAATACCATGTTTTATATCTCCAATGCTCAATTTTTATTTCTGGGGTTCTGCAAATAGTGAAATATTTGACTCTTTCATTGTTCCTGTCAGGTTGATACTTTGAGATACTGTATAAAGTTTTGAGTGAAGGGAAAAGTACAACTGCTGCTTTGTGAAATGATGTAATTCTCATAATTTTATAGTTAATCTCACATGTTGACTCAATCTAATTTCATGAAGATTTTACTGATCACCGTTAAAAGTTTTTTTTGGAAATCATGGATGCTGGAATTTTGTTCAGAATGTAGAGTAAGTTACTGCATCACAAGTTTGGAAACATTTAAAGAAGGACGCTAAACACGAGTATTCTCTAAGGGTCTCACTGAAAAGGAAAACAGAAGGAACCACTGTGCATTATGACTATTTTAGGATATAATCCAAATTTTATCTTAGTACAGGTCTAAGAGCATTACTGAATTTCAGGCAGATGTATCCTATATAGGACTATGTAGAACAGCTGTCTGAAAAGGTGTTTACCGCCAGAAATGATAAACTTCTAAGAACAGGAGAGTAAGTGCTAGCAAGATGGGCTTGTAATCTTGTAGATTCCATACTTCCAAACAAACAGTGAAAGTGCACAAAAACAAAGCAAATGATGAAAGTTAAGAAGGCATTCTGTATTGCTACTGTTAGATAGGAGTGTGTGTACAGTTTCTGTGAACTTTTAACTTATTGGACGCTGTTTAATTTTTTGAATTAAAACTAAAGGATATCACCTAGAAGCTAATCAAGACTTAATGCAAATCTTGAAGCTGGGAGCTAATTACTCGTTCCATACCTTACTGTCTGCTTTTCTTACTGCAGCCAACTTAGAAGGCAGCAGACAGGGAAGAAAAACCAATGATGTTTGCTCCTCCTTTATTCTAATAAATGCCTCAATAGAGAACACTTTCCTCTGTCCCAAGTTAGATCTCTGTAAGAACTTCAATCTACCTCACTCTCCTTGTCCATAGAAATCTTAAGACTCTGGAAAATGAGAAGTTCCTCCTCATAAAATGTTGAGAATAGTTTGTAAACTTTTCTCGGTCTGTTTTCTCATCTATAAAATGGAGTTAACAATCCCTACCTCACAAGGAGTCCTGATGATTAAAGGGGCTAATGCCTCTTAATGAGTCTGTACTCAAAAATGGTGGCTAGTATTTAAAATAATACCAACCTTTTGACTTCATGTTTTATATGTAGAGATTTTAGTTTAAGTATATGGAGAATGTACCATTTTCTGACCATTGCTAATTAAAAAGAGAAAAAGTATTACTTTCTGACAGAGTTTCAGAAAGAGGATTATAAATCATCTGAAAACATCCAGTACCATGTAGACATCAAATCACATATGACATCATGAAACTCAGACTGTGTTCTACAATGAAATCTTTAAAAATTCAGTCTCTATAAATACCTTTATGAGGTTAATAAAACCAACTTCTTTTGATGGTGGTTGCTAAATTTATGCTAGTGATGCCAATTAATTGTGCCCTACTTTAAAAAGAGTTAAGGAACAGTTGACTCTTTTTTTCTTTTTGTCTCTGCTTGATTGCTTATTCACTCATTCATTTGACTTATAAATGCCCAACACTCTGCTAGCACAACAGTAAATAAAATTGTCAAGGAGTTTGCAACTCAGTAAGGAAGATAGGCATGGGACAAGTAATTAAAATTGTGATTAATGTTCTGAAGGAGAACTAAAATGTTTTGGGGAAAATAATTGGTGAAGACCTTCCTCCCTTCCTCCCCTGGAAGGAGCATTTAAGCTGAGTCTTGAAGTTGATGATGTCCCTTAGAGGCCAGCTTTCTAGGCATCCAGGCCTAGGACAGAGAGCCAGTAGATTAACTGAAAGGAGGCAGGACTGTGGAGCAGACTGAGGACAAGTGTGGCCAGCACCTGGTCAGCAAAGCACAAATAAGCCCCTGAAGAGTAGACGATAATGATTTGTTTTGCTTTTTCAACTCTACCTTCCCTGTGTAGAAGAAAACGTTTCAGCTTTTCATAAAGTAAAATTGTGGTGATTAGAACTATACTTTTTGGTCTAAAATTTTTGAGTTCTCACATTTGCTTATTCTTAAAGACCATATGGGATGAAATACCTTCCTCTCCCCATATTTCTTCATTGATCTGTTGAAAAGATAGATTCTGCTCCATTCTACCTTGTGGGAAGAACTGGCAAAGTAGATTTTGCTTTCAATCTACCTTAATCCCCTTTGTCCCCCTTACTTCAGGATTGTGAAAATTTAGAACAAATTCTGACAATCATGACTATAACTCTAACATTGCCAAATGAATGGAATTAGGTTTTGTTTTTGTTTCTGTTTTTCCTGTGTAGTGATTATCAAAAGGAAAAGCTTCTAGCTATGATAACCCAAAAACCTATGCTATAAACACCTAGACTTTCTCTAGAAATATTGATGCAGATACATAGCTGAACTTGTAACGAAGTGAAGAAAACCCTAGGAGCCTAACAGAACAAGGGTGAGCAAGTAGAACAAGAGCTTGACAAGTAGACAAATGAAATAAAATCTACCCATGGTGTGAGGGTGATGTTGCTAGGCTCACGAATTTAGGAAGCTTAGTTTTTAATATTTCAGTCATACAGGAGACCAAGGCCTTATTTCCTTTTTCCATGTTAGATAATTTTGCTTATAAATGCTCCAGATCATATTTTTTTCTCCAGTATAGTGACCTTTATAATCACAACAGTATTGTATAGCATATCCAACAAAATTAACAAGTCTCTAGTATCATCCAATATCTAGTTCATGTATCATTTTCTCCAATTGTATCAAAACTAGTTTTTAGAGTTGATTTGCTTAAGTTGAAATTCAAACAAGGCCTTTACATTGTACCTGATTAAATTAAATAGATAAATTAAATCTATTAAATTGATGTTTGTCCTCCAGCTTAAAAATTTGCGTGTTGGCATGCTCTGGTTGCTTATGGTAAGTCCGCTGAGGATAGTCCATGTACATCCCTAGCACCTGGGCTCATGGCTCAGGGCCAGCAGGAACAACCAAGATGAACAACTAAATTACAGTAAATTTAAAAAATGCTTCTTCCTTCTCTCTCTTTCTGCCTTCCTACTCATCTCCATTTCTGCCTGTACCTTTTCTTTAAATTTTTTTCATTTGTGGAAAAACCAAGTCATTTTCCCTGTAAATTTTCCCATGTTCTTTATTTAGCTAGTTGTAACCTCACAATGTCATTTAATATATTCTTTAATCTTCATATAGTAATTAAAGTGACTCTTAGATATAGATGCTTGATTTAGTTCAAATTAAAATTTTTAATTTTGTTTTATCTTTTTAATTTTATTTTTAATTTTATTGAAGGAATCCTACATTATAACGTGATATAGGTTTAAGGTGTGCATCATTATAAATCAGTATCAGTATATAATACATTGAGTTCAACCCCATATTCCAGTTGTTCCTTCACCATACAACTGATTCCTCTATCCAGTCTCCCTACCTTTCTCCCCCTTCCCTTCTTGTAAACACTAATTTGATTTTCTTGACCAAGAGTTCAGTTTTGTTTGATTAAGTTCATTTGTGTGCTTGGTTTCTTTATATGCCACATATGAGTGAAGTCATAAGAGATCTGTCTTGCCCCTTCTGGCTTATCTCACTATGAATAACGCCTTCTAGATCCATCTGTGTTGTTACAAATGGTAAGATTTCCCTTTAATAGCTTAGTGGTATTCCATTATTAATTTTTAAAAAAATGAACACTTATAATTGGGGCTGAATACTTCCAGTTGCAGTAAATCAGGAGATTCATAGTGTTTGACAGTTATTAGCTGAATGTACTACCCTCAATATGTATGTTGCAGAGCTAATTAATGCCCAGCGCCTTAGAATGTGACTGTATTTGGAGATAGTCTTTAAAAAGTGATTTAGAACGAAACTGGGTGAACCCTAATCCCATATAATTGTTATCTATAGAAAGAGGAAATTTAGACACACAAAGAGACACCAGCTTTAATGCCTACAGAGGAAAGACCACAAGAGAACACATGAAGAAATACCCATCTAAAACTCAAGGTCTCAGAAGAAAACAACCCTGATGGTTTATCGATCTTAAATTTCTAACCAACAGAACTGAGAAAATACATTTCTGTTGTTAAAATAAAATGAGGTATTTTGTCATGGTGGCCCTAATGAACTAATATAATTGACCCCCCACCACCACCTTTTAAAGCAATATTAGGATGATCTTTGAGGTAGTGACAGCCTTTTACATACTTTATAAAATGCCCCAATCATCCTTTTTTCTAGTGTTTTCACTACCGTTTTTTTCCTCTAAATATACTGTTCATTAGGGATAGAACAATGTTGATTATGCTTTTATGCTTCTGTACTAAATTTTTGTTTCTTCACCATTTAGTTACCCTGAAGTAGTCTGTAGACAAAGATAGAATAAGTACTTGATTTCTTTCCTTTTATTTATCCATTTTCATTTTCTGACACTACAAATTACTTGACAATCCCTGACTTCAAATTTTAAGACTTGAATTTATACTACCAGTATAAGACAAGGACCTCAAACTGAGAAACTTACCTTAAATATTCCTGTGTTGGTTTTTTCCTTCCAGCACCTGGCAGGTACAGAGTGAAACTTTTTCTTGAAGGAACAGATCCTCAAACAAGGTTGTATGCTAGTCTCATGGTAAAGAGGAGTTCCTATTCCAGGGTTGCAAAACTCAGGAGGAATTGAATGAGAATTAATAGACATAACTGAGAAGATATTTAGACCCTCAGAAAATTTAACTGAGTCCAGATGTCCGTATTTAGTTCTCTTCTCTATTCATACTCACATCCTGGTAAAACTCATTCATTTTAATGACTTTAGAGAATTATTTCACATTTCAGTCTCCTGCTCAAATACTTTTCAGAACTTCGATTCTTGAATCCAACTGTGTAATTAATAGTTCTATTTAAAAGTTCAATAGTCATGTCAAACGTAATACATCAAAACTGAACTCTTGATCTGCCCCTTCTGTTCTACTGTCTTTCTCACATCAGTCCATGGCAATTCCATTCTTATAAGTTGTTCCTGCTGAAAAATTGGGAGCCATCTTTGATTCCTTTTTCTCAATCTGTCTGGACATCCTGTTTGCTCTATCTTTAATGTGTATCCAGATTTTGACCGTTATTTACCATCAAACTGCTGTACCCTGATCTGAGCCTTATCTTTTGGCTGGATTAGTACAGCAATGTTTTTCCATTTTAATGGAGTTTGTGTGATAGAAGAGCTAATTAATCATTTACATAACCACATTTATGCTTTATAATTAGAGAATGTTATTTAAAACCAAATACAATAAGCCATTGAAAAATGCTACCTCAGTTTTCTAATATAAAGTAATCAAGAATAAGTAAAAGTTTACTAAGGCAGGTACAGAATCTTGTAGAAGCACATTGTATATTGAGACAAGCATTTTGATTCAGCCAGAATTATATGAGGATGTAAATCATAATTTAGTCTCTTAATTGGGCTATTTTCCCCCATATAATGCTGTATAATACACTTAGTCATAAGTTTGTCTCACAAGGAATTTAAGTGAAGGATGTGGTTTATTTCTGACCTGGGCATTTTCAATGCCCAAAGTATTAGAACAGTACTTCTAGTTCTCTCTAATTCAATTCTGTAACATACACAGATGGTCCCTGACTTAACAATGGCTCCGCTTATGATTTTTTTTTACTTTATGATGGTATGAAAGAAATACACATTCAGTGTGAAGCATACTTTGAATTTTGATCTTTGCCTGGTCTAATAATATGTATTATGATGCCCTTTTGTGATGCTGGCCAGAGGTAGCGAACTGCTGCTCCCAGTCAGTCACCAGTTCACAGCAGTAGACAGCTGATATTTTATAGTATACTGTGTTGCCAGAGACTTTTAGACATTGTGTTTTCTGTTTTCACATTTCATCATGTCTACAACATGTAGGCCAACTAAGCACACTTAAGGTAGGCTAGACTAATCTATTGTGTTTGGTAGGCTAAGTGTCTTAAATGCATTTTCAACTGTTGATAATGGGTTTATCACTAAGTTGAGGAAAATCTATATAGTCATGTACGAGTATCATGAAGGATATGAAAACAAGAACTACTGCTTAGGCTTCTCTTTGGGAGTTTACAATTTACAGGAAGAAACAAATGTACACAGGCTAATACCTGGGATGGCACAGGGACATAAGTACTAAATAAAGGCTTAGGTAACAGATGAGCTATTCAAGGTAAACGGCTGTTCATGAAAAGGAGAAAGCAGTAAGAGTACTAGGAGCTTTAAACTTTTTTTGGGCCAACTTGATGGATAAATAAGCAAAATAAAGTCACTTTATCTACTAGAAGATACCTACTTATTTTTAGCTTCATTATCTAGCAATCTTTTGCTGTAACTTAGTAAAGCTGTCTCTATATCTAATAAAAAGCCTCTTTGTGTAACTATACCTTTCTGCTCAGAAGCAAAAAAAAAAAAAAAAAATTGAAACTAGGTCATTGTATTTAACTCTCTGCTACTTTCACATCTGAATTTTTTTTTTTTTTTGGCGGAGGGAGGGTTGTTAATACTTGACCCATGGCAAAAAACAACCAATAAAAAACATGGCAAGTTAGACAACTACTTACTAACAACTTTCAGTTAAGACAATGTTTATGTAAATATATCTCACATGTGGTAAATATGTTTTACTCTTTATTCACCCTTCTAAGCACGTTTAAGAAATCAGCCTTAGAAGCAGTTTGGGGAAAAAGGACTCCATTTGACCTCAGGCTTAATTCTTTACTTAGGTGTTTCCCTCTGAGAACCCTAACAATTTTCTCTGCTCTCTCTTACCCAACTGGCATGGAACCCCTTATCCCGTCATCTTGATTTCACAGTACACTTGCTATTTTTTATGAGCTCTGACAAAATAGTAGGTGGAAAACAAATATTGAATGAATTAATGGATATTAATACCTCAAACACAACTTAAAAATAATTAAAATTTTTATTTGATTTTTTTTTCTTTTTGCTGTCTTTTTTGTCCAATCAGTGATATTGACACTTAATTAAAATATATTTACACATATCCTAGATTGCTCCAAAATCTCCCAAAATGACTAAATCTATTCCTTCAAACAGAAACTTGTGACTTCATCATCTCATGATTTCTAATATTTTCATATGAATACAAATATATACATACCATATTGAAAAGTATATTTAAGCTTTTCTCACAACTTTATTTTCTATAATTACCACCCTTTCTTATATATAGTTCCTACACACTGTTAAGTGTCATTCATCTTTAGAATTCATTTGTTTTTTGTTTTTTTTTTGGTAGAGCAGCAGCAGTTAAAGTGGACAAAATTAATCAAATACAGAAGTTCAGCATGTCTATATTTTTTACAGTTCTTAAAAGTGTCATTTGTATCAGAAGTCTACAGTGGGCATTTAAGACTGAGTGTCTGAAGTATGTTTGTGAGAGGGGAAAAATGGGGAAAGGAGAAAATTGAAAGATTGAAGAAGTGGTGTTCAACTATGATTGAAGTGTATAGCTTAAGCTCTGGAAGAGGGTAGGAAGTACCTGGTAGCTCCTTAATGTTCAACATTCATTTCATCACACCTAAGAGTTCAGTATGCCCAGGGGAGGCATAAGAGAAGTAGAGGGAAGATGGGTGAAAAATGACTAAATGGTGATAAAGTGGTGTGAGCTGTTGAATACTTTTTTTGAAATTTAACTTTTAAATTTAATTGAAGAAGCATTGAATCTCACGACATTATTTACATTTAAGGTGTGCATCATCATAAATCAGCATCTGTATATAATACTTTAAACCACCAACAATCCAATTGTATCTCTAACCTTATAATTGACTTTTTATCTGTTTATATACTCTCCCCCTTCCCTTTCCTTCTGATAAACACAAAATTTAGTCTTATAGATGACTATCTGTTGGTTTGAACTGTCAAGGCATATCATATTTCCATTGTCTCCCTCCCTGCCCCCAATCCCAGGGTTATTTTTTTCTATTTGGGGTCTTCAGTAGTTCCAAATAAATTTCATGACTATTCCACATATCATTGTAATTTTCATGGGAATTGCATTAAATCCGTTTATTGCTTTTGGTAATATGATCATTTTAACAATGTTAATTATTTGAGTCCATGACCATGGAATATCTTTCTGTTTGTGTCTTTTATTTCTTTTAATAATGTTTTGCAGTTTTCAGTGTACAGGTCTTTTTTTCACCTCTGGTTAAATTTATTCCAAGTTATTTCATTCTTTAGTACAATTGTAAATGTTTTTTTTCTGAATTGTCTTTCTGCTCATTTGTTACTTGTATATAGAAATGCAGCAGAGTGTTAAATATTAATTTTGTAGCCTGTCAGTTTGCTACATCTGTTTATTTTGAAAAAATTTTCCTGAAGTCTTTGGGGTTCTATCTGTACTTTTTCATGTGGTCTCAAATAGTGGTAATTTCATTTCTTTACAATTTGTATGTCTTTTTTGATCCCTTAGTTGTTTTGGTAGGACTTCCAACACTATATTTATAAATAATACTTATGAGAATGGATACCCTTGCTTTGTTTTTGATCTTAAAAGAAAAACTTTCAGTTTTTCCCCATTGATTATGATGTTGGCTGTGGGTTTGTTGTAGATAGCCTTTATTATGTTGAAGTACAGTTCATCTATACATATTTTGGGGTTTTTTTAGGATATCGAATCTTATCAAATGTTTCATTTTCATCTGTTGAGATAATCATATGATTTTTGACCTTTAGTTGATGATGTATCACTTTATTCATTTGTGTATGTTAACCATGCTTGGATCCCTGGAATAAATTCCATTTGATCATGATATATGATTCCTTAAATGAATTGTTGAATTCAGTTTCAATATTTTGTTGAGGATTTTATATCAATATTCATCAGAGATATTGGCCTGCAGCTTTATTTGTTTATTTATTTATTTTTATGATATCCTTGTCTGGTTTTGTAATAAGGGTAATGTTGGCATTGTGAAAAGTGTGCAAAAGCAGTACTAAGAGAAAAATTTACAGGAACACAGGCCCATTTCAGGAAACAAAAGGAATTAGAAATTAAAAATCTAAGTCTACACCAAAAAGAACTAGGAATGAAAATATCCTGTAGGATCTGGTAAGTCTCATCTTCATTCTCATTTGACTCCAGGAATTTTATTTCATCTTTGATTTTCTCATTGACCCAATAATTGTTTAATAACAATTTGTTTATTCTCCACACATTTGCATTTTTCATTTCTTCTTTTGGTTGATTTCTTATTTTATTCCATTGTAATCTGAGAAGATGCTTGATGTTATTTGACTCTTCATAAATTTATGGAGGTTTGCTTTGTGTCCACTTGTGCTCTATCCTTGAAAATTTTCCAAAAGCACTTGAAAATAATGCATATTCTATTGTTTTGGGGTGACATGCTCTGTAGATAGCTCTTAAGCCTGTATCCTCTAATTTGTCATTTAAATTCATTATTTTCTTATTGATTCTGTCTGAATTATCTGTACATTACGGAGATGCATGTTAAAAGTCTCCCACTATTATTATTATTTTTACTTTTAAAAATTTAGATAGAAGAACATTATTCAACTTTTCTTGTTAAATGAGGTGTTAAGCTTTTGTCATAGAAAACCATTGTTTCTTCCTCAGATCTCAAAGGGTGTTTTGTGGAATGTACCTTTTTCAGTTGGCAGGTTTTAAAAATTAGTTTTAGAATATTTTCTCTATGTCATTCCACTCCTTTCTGGCTTGTAGAATTTCTGCTGAGAATCTGATGATTTCCTGGTGTAAGTGCCCTTATTTGTTATTTATCCTTTTTCTCCCTGGCCACCCTTAATATTCTTTGTCTTGGACTTTTGATAATTTCATTATCATGTGTCTTGGTGTAGGTCTTTCTGAATTTAGATAATATGATGTACTTTTGGTTTCATTGATTTGTATATTCATTTTTTGGATATTTTCAACTATTATTTCTTTGAGTAAGTTGTTTGTTTCCTTTCCTTGCTTTCTTTACCTTCTAGGATATCTCTTTCATATGTTGTCCTTCTTAATCAAGTTGGATAGCTTTCAGAGTATTCTGTCACTTTTAATTTATATTCAATTTTTCTCTTTTCTGTCTAGAAACATTTCTGTGTTTCTGTCATCCAGATCATTAATTCATCCCTCTATTTGATTATTCTACTTCTATAGCTTTATATAGTACTTTTGATCTCATTTCTGCATTTTTCAATATCAAATTTGTTTATTATTTAAAACTTTATTTTTTGCCTCTGCTCATTAATTTTTGAGCTCATTGACTTGTTTTCCTAACTACTCATATCTCTTTGACTTGCTTTTTGAGTTCTAGTATTCTTTGAATTGCTTTCTGAGATTTTCTGTATTTTGTGAATTTCTATATGACTTCAATTTTGGATTCTTTATCTATTACAAAGATATAATCTTTTGTATTTGGTGTCTGGAGAGGTGCAGTTTTCTCCTTTTTATGTCACAATACCTTGAGGTCTTAGTTGATATCTTATTTTCTTTGTCTGACAAGCTCATATTTTGTCTTGTCTCCAGGTGGCACGATAGTTTTCTTTCTTCTCTCCTCTCCTCTTCTCTCCCCTCCCCTCTCCTCTTTCTTTTCTTTCCCCTTGCAGACTTCCATAGTAATAAATAGTCATCCAGGTAGAGGATGACTGAGGGGTGGAGGATTGTTACATAGTGTTGGTCTAGTTTGCATCAGTGGTGCTGGAGTCAGCCCTGTTCTCTGGGATCCGAAACCTGAATCTTAGCAGACTCTGCTGTGTTGTTGATATATTTCACTGTGCAAGTACAGACCCCAGGAGTTTTAGGAGGGGTTATCAGTCTAGAGAGATCTTTGTTTGCTTTGCTGGAGTCTCAACCAGTGTGGAAATTTGGGTCCATATCTCAACTCTTCCTCTTTGGGCTGCACCTAAATTAAGCATAATTGCCACTATTTCTTTCTTAGAAACACTGTATTAGAATCTCTGGCAAAGTGGCACAGTAACCTACATTTAAGCAAATAAACTACTGTGGTGTTTCTTGTGCCATACCTCTGAGGAAATGACTTAGAGATTTGATTGATTAGATGGGAGCCAGTCTTGCAAAGATCTGGTGGAGGAGGTCTAGATAAATGCTGTCCAATAGGAGTATAATACAAGTCATATATGTAATTTAAAGTAATTTAATAGGCATGTTAAAAAACAAAAATAAATGAAATTGATTTTTACACTATCTTTTACTTGATTCTATATAACAAAAACATGTTGGCACACATGTGTGGCTCAAGCAACTGAGGTTGTTAAGGTACAGATCATGTAAAACTCAAGGACCTTGATTCGAGACTTGGGGGCCGGAGGAAAAACATGTCAATGTGAAAATTGATATACAAAACTGTTGATATATTTAACATTCTTGTTTTCCTACTAAATATTTGTAATACAGGGTATATTTTATACTTATTTCATCGCTCATTTCAGATTAGCCACATTTCAAGTGCTTACTCATGCATTTGTCTAGTGGCTGCTGTTTTGGGCATTACAGAGGGAACAGCAAGTACAAAGGAACTGAAGGAGATGTATGTAGAAATGTGCATTTGATATCTGGAAGTCAAATACTGGTCTAGAGTTTTAGAATAAGATGAAAACTAGATATATAAGTTTAAAAATCATTGCTCTAGAAGCGTTGTCACACAGCATAATTTTCAGTGAAGACTATTTAGAATCACCTACAGGACTTTTGCTAACTATATACTTGCACCCCAAAAGGAATGGGATAATCTTGTTTGGAATGTGTGGTCTGTGTGGAGAGGGTTTGTGGATCTCAGAGCCTTGGGAGAACAGATGTGGACGGACCTTTTCTTTCTCCACCATTGATTCTGATGTGACACCTCCCTGCAGTCTCCACTCCTGGCTGAGAGCCTCCGGAGAGGATGATAAAAAGGCCCTAAAAAGTGCTAAAGAAATTAAGTAAAGGAGGGGAGCTTTAACAATGAACAAAAGCTATGTCAAGCAGAAGGAGGGAAGGACATTTGCAGATAAAGATATTGAGAATCTTTGAAGATAAAAATTAGAATGGTCAAATGGGCTAAGATAGGTTCTGAAGATGAGTCACTTCTGCCTAGCTGCTTGAAAGTAAGAACTAGGTTGGCTACAAGGGGGCATGTTGTGTTCTTCTGTCCAGAGTTCCTTAAGCCTTTCCTTCAAAGGATGTGGTTGAGATCTGTGTTCTCTTGTAGTCCTTAGATCTGTTGCATTTAAACTAAATGTTTATGGTAGTACATTTTTCTCCTCATCCTGATCATACTACAGGATCACCTAGCAAACTTTTACTTTATTTTTAATTTAATTTATATTTTTAAAGTACTTATTTCTAATTCCCTCTCATCTCAGAAAAAGAAAAATTTGGAGATGTGGGACCTGTTTTTTTAAACCTTCCCAAATCAAATGATTCTGATGAACACAGAAAAATTATCTGTAGCATAGTGAACTATATGTATAAAATAAGTTTTACTCCTCTTTGCTCCCCTTGAATTTGACTCTGTGTGTGGCATATGATTACCACTTAGTAAATGTTTACTGGATAAATGAAATATGAAAGAACTAACAAATGAGGAAACATGGTCAGGTAACTAGACAGGTCTTTTTGAGTCACCTACTATTTTAACATTCCTTTTCCCTATAATGAATAGTTACCAGATAAGTTATTAAATATACTCTACATGTTTTGAAATTCTTGCTTATTAGTGTAAAACTATTACCCCAGATTGGGCCAACTCGAAGTATTAGCACAAAATCTCAGGTATAAAAATAAACTACATGGTGCATCCTGGTGAAGTAGCAGTTAAGCCTGCCACCTCTAGCTGAGCTCAGTCCACATACATACCAAGGACTCAGGTTCATGTCCTAGGGCCAAACGGAACAATCAAGATGAATAACTAAATAAAAATAAATAAAAAATGCTGTTTCTCCCTCTCTTCCTGCCTGTCTGCCTACTCACCTTCATTTCTGCCTTCACCTTTCCTTAAAAAAAAAAAGTGGTAGCACTATTCTCTAAATCTTAGTGTTTGACTACACATACTGCAAAATGTAGTATATTTAACTGTTCTACTGAGTACAATGTACAAGAGGAATTATTATATTTATGATAGAGTTTTTACTATTCATTTAAAGTAAGTACTTCCAATTTTCATAGAATTAACTAAAACTGAGTGAATCCTATTATATTTAAATTTTAATGCCATGGCAGTTTAAAACAAATCAATTTACAAGAATATTTATGGTTCATTTTCATGACCTTTCTGAAGTCAGTGCAGTAACTTATTTGATACTTTAGCAGTTGCCTCTTTGTACTTTTAGCCTAGGTAAACTGATAGTAAAACAACATCATCATCATAGTCAACTGCAGTTTTCAATCCAGACATCATTTATAGAGTATCCCTAGTCTAATACCTGGTAACTACTAGGTAACTCAATTTAACAATAATTCTCTTCCTTTTACTCTACTTGTAGTTAATGTTATGCTAAGTAAAGGCTTAGAAAATCAAATTTTTCTTACACAGTTTAACATTCTAAAAATGTATTACTTTTTCCACAGATGAAAAGAAGTAAAGAACTGATAGCTAAAAATTATAACCAAGAAGAAATAAGTATACTTCGTTGTTGGAAATGTAGAAAATGTATAGCAAGTTCTGGTAGTTTCATGAAATATCTTGAGAATCAAGTGATTAAGGTAAGTACTGCTAACTCTGATTTTCAACTTCCTGGTATTGGAATGCTGTGGGTCTACCACGTGTACACACATGTCCTTTCACACCTGACTTAGCTTTTAACTGATTTTACTTATTGAAAAATATTGCAAAGTGTTATTCGAAAGCATACCACTTTCTACAGTTACATTTAGTTTTCCTAATAGCTACTAACATAGCATGACTTTAGAATTTTAAGTGCAATATTGTAGACATAAGATGAAGATAATAGTCCATTAGCCCTATCAGAGGTGGACTGTAGTCATTGCTATAATTAAATTCCAGATCCTGTTAAAAAATGAAAAACCTATTATATATTTTTTTAGTATTCAATATGGAACTAGAAAAGAAAACACATGTAATTAAAATTCAGTAGAGAAATCTAAATAATATTCAAAAGCATTAATTTTTAAATTTTTTTGAAAGAACATTATATCATAATGTTATATAGATTAAGGAGTGCATCAGTATAAATAAACATCGGTATATAATACATTAAGTTAACTTTCACCCTTGTAGTTCTTCCTTCACCGTACAATTGATCCCTCTACCATTTTCTACCATTTTACCCACAGCCTTTCTCCTTCCCTTCTTGTAACCCCTGGTTTAACTTTCCTAATTAAAAGTATATTTTTGTTTGATTTATTTCATTTATTTGCTTTATTTCTCTGTATACAACATATGAGTAAAATCATATGATTCTCCTTCTAATTTATCTCACTATGTATAATTACCTCTAGGTCCAATCATGCTGTTTTCAGTGGTAGAATTTTATCTTTTTTGATAGCTGAATAGTATGCCATTATGTATCTATACTAGATATTTATCCACTCATCTGTGGATAAGTGCTCAGGTTGTTTCCACTCTTGGCTATTGTAAATAATGCTGCATTTATCATAGGGATATCTCTCTCTCTGTGAATTAGTATTGTTGTTTGTTTAGGGTAAATATCTTTTAAGTGGGATAGCTGGATCAGTGGAATTTCCATTCTCAATTGTTTGAGTCATCTCCATACTGCTTTCCATAATGATTGCACTAATTTACATTTCCACTAACAGTGTATCAGAGTTGCATTTTCTCTGTATCCTCACCAGTGCTTGTTGTCTCTAGAAATTTGGATAATAGCCATTCTTGCAGGTGTGAGGTGATAACTTACTGTTTTAATTTGCATTTCTCTAATAACAAGGGAAGTAGAATTTAATTGGATCTTCTGTTGAAAATGAATGTTTTTAAAACAACAAAAGCAAAAATTTCTAAACTTAGAACAATATGAAGGAGGCATTGTCAAAGAAGTACAAATTAGACAGTAATCCATGAACTTTACAAGGAATTCTCAACTTAACAGAAGAGTGACTGTAATCAGCCATCATTGTTTTCTTCCTCTTTTTCAGGAGACACACTCAGTTTTTTTGTTGTTGTTTTTGTTAGTTTTGTTTTTTGCCTTATATTTGCCCATGATTATTTTATTTCCACTCTAACAAAGTAGCCATCCCGAACAGATAATAGATAGCTTTGATTACAAACTTATTACATGCCAGATATTTTTTAAAAGATGAAAGAACATTTTAATCTGAAAATGCTTTTCGTACCAAGAGTACTTTACTGAATATAATTTATATAGAATAAAAAAAAATAAAGCATACTACTTGATAAATTTTTTCATCCCTGCTAGGAATCAAATAAAGATATAAAATACTTCTTCACTCCCAAGAGTTGTCTTGCCATTTTCCAGGCAATACTATGCTTTTTACAAAGCATCCACCATACTGATTATCTCTCACCATAGACTAGTTTTGCTACTTCAAATGGAATCATATAGTACACATTTGTGCCTTCTTATTTGCTCAGCATAATGTTTTAATGATTTAGTTGTTTTGTGTGTATCAGTTCATTTTTTTTTTCTCTGACCAGTATGTCATTTATGAATATACCACAATTATTCAGTCATTTCTGCCAATGGACATTTGAATTTCCAGTTTGGGGTTATGAATCAAATTGCTATCAATATTCTTAACAAAAACTTTGTGTTCTTTTTGATGTAATCTTAGGAATAATTTTGGGGAGTCATAACATAGGTATATTTTAATATTTTTTCAGAAACAGCTAGTAGGTTTCCACAGTGACTTCACTTCCAACAGTGATGGTGAGAATTTTAGTTACTTTACATCTTTGCTGACACTTGGTCTTTTCAGACTTTGTGATTTTAGTCATTTTAGTAGATCTGTGTAGAGGTAAATTTTATAGCTTTAATTTGCATTTTCATGGTGAATAATAATATCTAGTATTTTTTTATGAATGTATTGATTGGATGCTGTTTTCAATGTCTTACTTGTTCCTTTTAGTAGCTCTTTGAACAAGATAATCTGTTATCTCCATTTCACAAATTAGGAAATAAGACACAGATTAAATAATTTGTTCCATATCACACTTCTACTAAGCTGTGCATCTACAATTGTACCAAAGAGTGAGTGTCTAGTACCAGTGCTCTTACTACCACACCTTTTTGCTGCCTTTGGTTCTCCCTCAGAATATCATGCAGTAACAGGCTTTCTTAATACAGTGGCTGATCTTCTTATCTACCTGGAGAACTCCCACTTGTTAATATAGTCAGCAAATATTTAATGAGCAAGAAAATTTCAAGGACTGCTTTAGGATTTATTAGAATAGGTTGTGGAAGAGAATAGTGCATAGTTGAAAAAATCTTTTGGTCTTCTAGGAAGTTTAAATTCTAGTTGAGAACAGGCCAACTAGTGTAGCCTGATTTGATAAGTACTGTAATAGAAGTTACTCCCCTGGGCTTGTCACAGCACTTCCAGAAGAGAGAAGGTGAAGTATGTATGTATATATGTATGTATATATGTATGTTCGTGTGTATGTATGCATATATGCATGTGCGTATGTGTTTGAGTTGTGCAGCCACCACTACAATCGTTTTAAAACCTTTCCATTATCCCAGAAAGTTTCCTCGTGCCCACTCACCCTGCTCCCATGCCCAGCCTCAAGAAACTGCCAATCTCCTTTCTCTCTAGCTTTATGTATAAAATAAAATGTGTATGTGCATAATAAAAATATGCATAAAATGATTAAAACTATCCTATATGCTAGGATGGCCTTTAAACTAATGTATTGAATATGTATTGCACATATTAAATATATAAAATGATAGATATTAAAATATATCTATCTGAGACATGCATAAGTAAAATCTGTTGAATCTAAGGAATAATTCAGTTTCATAGTTAAGTTTTTTGGTGAGGGGAAGAAAAGAGGAATATTTAGTCAGAGTAAGATCTTGAGGGGGCTTCTAATATATTTATGAAGCAAGGTAGTGAGTATATTGGTATTACTTCTAAATATTTCTTTAAACTATGCAAACAAGTTTAACACTTTACAAATATATAGATTTCATAAAAATTGTAAATATGAATATAAATAGGATATTTTAGGTAAAACAAACCCATAAAATAAAATATTAGCATCTAAAAGTAATTTATCAGATGACATGTTAAAATGCTAAATTTATCACCTGTAAAGTTAAACTTATTACCTATTAAAATATATATGTGTATAAGTATTTTATTTTTGAAAGTGTTTTTACTTTCTGTAAATAAAATGACAATGTGGTTTTCTAAGAAATGTTGCTTTTATATGTAACATGTTTAGTGTAGTTCTAGTTTATTTTCACTTTTGCATAATATTCCAGTGTATTAATATATCAGAATTTCTAATTCATTCTACCGTTGGAACATTTGAGTTTTATCTAGTTGTTTTGCTCTTATGATGGTATGAGCTTTTTTTATGTATCTGGGCACACGTGGACAGGGGTATGTTGCTGGAAGTGGAGTTGTGTCATAGTAGGTGCATATCCAGCTCTGCTAGGCCGTGCTAAACTGTTGTCCAGTGACCATCGTGAACAGTGGTGAACATTGCTGTGCTTCTCCATCTTCGCCAGCATTTGACATCTTTTCATTATCTGAGGTATTTGTGTTTTCTGTGAAATGTCTGTTTTTCTGGCCTATTAAGTTGCTTTGGTTGCGACAGATTAAACTCAATACTAAGTCTTTTTAGGTTATTGTATTGCTAATACTTTTTACCAGTTTATGTAATGTTCATTTTACTTTTTGTGGTATCTTTTGATGAACAGAAGTTTATAATATAATGTAGATGAATTTATTAATCATTTCCTTTATGTTTTGTAGTACTTTTTAAGATAATCTTCTATGCTCTAATAGGAAGATTTTTCTCCTTTCTTTCTACTGAATACCAGCATTAAGATAGGCAAGTTTCCTTGTTTGTCTTTCTGAGCAAAAGCTTTATTTCTTATTCACCCTTGTGTTGAGATTATAACCCAGATTTATGTAGTTTTTTCCCTTATGATCTCCTTACCATGAGTAAAGCCTGGACTTGTCACTTCCCTTCCTTACTCCATCTAGACATGAAATGACCCTTAAAACAACATGAAGGAGCAGGAAACTGGGGAAACAGCACCCATAGTTGGCTCTAAGGCCACTCTCCTTTAGTTCCGACCAAGGCCAGGAAATGGAATTCTTAAATTCTGCCACTCTGCCTCTTGTCCCCACAATGCTGAGAGCTGGGCTCTGCAATCGTTGTAACTTCTGCTGCATAATACCAAAGCCAAACTTGCTGGAAGAAACAGTACAAATAGAGCCGTCACTTCTGCTTTTATAACATTGAGCAGATATATCAGCTTGGTGGAAGTTAAATCTTTCTAGGAGCTTGAGCCGTATAGGGAATCTGGGACATTTGAGCTTTAGTTTTCCAGCTACTCTGGCATACAGTAAGACATGTGACAGGAATTTTGAATGGAGTTTGAGATCTAATGTCTACTAAATTCAAATCTAGAATGTCTACGGAAGAAAAGAGGATTCCTACTCCTGTCTTTAGGTCTGAAATACATGAAATGTGGGCAAGAACAGAAACTAAAAGCAAAATAAAAAGAAAAATACCTAAAACCTAAGCTAAAATGGAAATGGTCTTCATTTCTGAAAGTTTTATGCAGTGAGGGTGAGTTGGTTTCCTCAGTTTTAGTTTTATAGTTATTTGTGATACAGTGTTAGACATGTTAAGATGGTGTGTTCATTCAAATGGAGAATTCTGAGAGCTTCCTGGTTCTATGGATATGAGATTTAGAATAGAGATCTGAGCTTACTATGGATTTCGAGTCATCAGCATATAAGTGGTGAATGAAGTGGAGAGTAGATGAGATCACCATGCAGAATGTGAATGGAGTGAGAAGGGAAGATGCCTAGGAACATTTAAAGGGTAGACAGAAAAAGGAAGCTCACAAAGTAGAAAAAAAAGAGTGAGAAGCATTGTACTGAAAATCAGGAGACAGTGCTGTTAAGGGATAGACATCTTCAGAACAAGTAATTGGCTAGCAATTTGAATGGAGTAGAAAGATAGAAGACCAGACACTGCCAAAAATGCGCAGCTTGCACACTGCGTAATTCCAGAGTGCTGGTTTCTGAAAGGCACCCATAGATCTGTAAAGAGCTGCCGTATAGACTGTCAGGTTATATGTAGAGACCCTCAATTAAAGTGAAAAATGTGCATTTATTTTAGCAACAAGGAGTTCATTGATAAACGTTCACTGTAGTTATGAGATTTGTGGGCTCGAGTGCCAGATTTCAATAAGTTAAAATATTAATGACCATTCAATGGTAAAAAAGATAATGCATAAAAATTTGTAATTTTAAAATTATATGATCTCACCAGTTGAATGACATACCAATTGAAAGCATTATTTTTTTAAAATAACAATGCATTAGCTCCCCCTGCTGCTTGAACAAATCATTTCATTTCCAGATCACTTTGTCAATGTTTTTAGACTGTATTAAGTGAAATTGGTTATTAACTTCTCCTTCCTTTCTACCACATGCTAATCTGAGACATGAAAAATATTTCTAGTAATTTTTGTAAAAAATTCTAGAAGGTGTTCTAATTTTTAGTTTTGTTTCCTAAGGAAATAACCAATTGTGTTACTACTTTAAAGCCTTTAAATTCCTCAAAGCAAATTACTCCTAGTTTAATCATTCATTTAAAAATACACCCAGTAAAATTTTTTTACAGAAACTTGTGAGGCTTTTAAAAAATTAACTGTTGATTTATAATCTGAATTTAATAGTATATTCCTATTTTATTTATAAAATTGTATGAAGTCAATATTTATGAATATCTTATATTTTTTACGTGTGTATGTGTGTGTGTGTGTGTGTGTGTGTGTGTGTGTAAGTAGAGGTGAAATAGTTGGTATTCTCATGAGGTTTCTTTGTTAACCCTGGTTGTCTTCATTTGCTAAATCTGCTTATAGAAAAGGAAACAGTATTATTTATACTTCACACAGCCTTATGCTTCTTCCATATATCAGTTGCTGTAACTGACTTCTTTTTTGTGGAAATGAGAATGTACTTTACCTTTTAACTATTTAGGGAAAAGAGTATATGTTTTATGTTAACAGTTCTCAAATGAAGGAGATGGGGTTGGAGATGCTTATCAGAATCAACCTTGGGTTTTTTCCTAAACCTGCCTCTTCTCTCTGTATATTAGTATATTGTTTTTGTTTAATTTAAAAATAAGTTTATGCCTGAGGTTTTTTGTTTGTTTTGGTTTTTGTAAGCCTACAGAACAACAGTAGCATTATGCATTAAAACATACTCCTGCTAAAGATGGAGGAACATTACCCTAAAAATAACAGGATTCACTTGGTAAACAGAGTTAACAGGGAAGCCTCTTGATTGAGGACATGAATTTTGAGGTCATACTTCATGGGTTGAAATCCTTGCTTTGCTGCTTACCATGTAACCTTGAACAAGTTACTTAAAAGTAACTTAAATTCTCTTGTTTCAGTGTTCTTATCTATAAAAAAGAAGTTTTTTAAAAACTTTAAAAGGGTGCTTTGCAAGTAACAATGGGTATAATAATAAACAGTACAAATGTTTGCAACTTAGTAAAACTTAAGAATAAGCGCATGGTGAAATTTCCTTCACCTACCTAGAATTATGACTCTAAAATTTGTTCTCTTGGAATATTCAGAAAGCATCTCTAGAATTTAAAGTAGATAATGATATCATGGTCAATTTTTTGTGATTAAATATTTATCTTTAGTTTCCTTATTCCTTGTGTATGGTCAACAGTATATCTTGTAATTGTTCAATAAATATTGAAGGTTGATTACCATTAACTTATTTGACATACTCTACTCCTGTAGAATTTAGGTTTTTAAATGAATTCTAATTCTACAGAAAGTAAAAAGCACATTGTATTAATACACATCTTTGGCTGTCTTCAGTAGTTTGAAGAGAATACTTTAAACACTAAGGAAAGGTAAAGGGTAAACATTTTATTGAAAAATATATTAAATTTGATACAAAACAGGCATTATTTTATCTGCCAAGGATTTAATAAGTTTCTGTTATTATAATTCAGATGCTGCTGTGCGATCTGAGAGTACAAAGAAGAGTAAGATAGTGCATGACCATAAAGCTTACCAACTAAAAATTTTATGATTTGCCAGTTTTTTTGATCACCTTCCTTTCAGGACATTTAAATTTATTATTTTTAGTCCATTCGTTAGGATATAATTTACATGTTTTAAAATACACATTTCCATGTATTTTGACAAGTTGTATATACTCCTGTATCTGCCACCATTATCAAGAGATATGTCTTTTCTAGGGTTTCTTATAATTTATAGTATACTTTATGTCTGACTTTTTATGTTCAGCATAACATTATTGAGATTGATTCATTTTTTTAAACATTTCATTTTATTACTGAATATACTCCACTGAATGGATCTCAGAGTTTATTCATTATATGGATCCCAAAGTTGCTGATGGATATTTAAGGGTGTTTACCATTTTGAGATGTCATAATAAAATTGCTATGAACATTTGCATACAAATCTTTATGTGGGCATGTATTTTCATTTTTCTTCTAGTAGGCATAGACATAGCATTTTAAGAAACTGAAAAAAAAGTTTTTTTAAATTACTATGCAATTTATATTGCCATCAATAAGGTATGAAAGTTTCAGTTTTGCTATGTCAGGAGTGATGTTGTCAGTCTTTTTTTTTTTTTTTTTTCAGTTTATTATATCTCATTGTGGTTTGGATTACTATTGTTCTAGTGACTAATGATATTATACTTTCAATGTGGTTATTAGTATATCTTATTTTATAAAGTGTTTTCAAAATTTATACTGATTTTTAAAACTTTTCTTATTGATTTGTAAAAATTCTTTATATATTCTGGTTAAGCAGTACTTGTCACATATAGTGTTAGAAAAATTTTCTTCCAATCTGTGGCTTTTCATTTTCTTAGTGATTCCTTTCAAAGAGTAGGTATTTTAATTTTGATGGAATAATTTTTATCAGTGTTTTCCTTTATGGTTATTAGTTTTTTGTCCTGAAGATACTTGCCTATACCTGAGTGCCAAAGATTCTTTCCTGTTTTCTTCTAGACATTGTATAGTTATAACTTTTCCTTTATGACTCCTATTCATTTTGAGTTATTTTTCCATATTGTGTGTGGTCAACATCAGATTTTTTTTTTAACCGCATAACCCAGTTGTTTCACCATCAATTATTGAAAGGTCTATCTTTCTTATTACCTTGACATATTTACCAAAAATCAAATGACCATATATACATAGGATTATTTGGGGGCTTAGTCCATTAATCTAATGAGTCTTGAAATCAGATAGTGTACAACAGTCTCCATTTTTTTTCTATTGTAACACTTTTCAGGGTAATTTAGGTCATTTTTAATACATTTTTCAATCTGATCAATTTTTCAAATATGCTTGTGAGGTTTTGAATGAGATTGTATCAAATCTGTAGGTCAGTATGGGAAGAATTGACATCTTAAAAACATTGAACTTTCCAATACATGATCTTGGTACATTTTCTTTGCTTATTTAGATCTTTAATTTTTCTGTATACTATTTTGCAGTTTATAATGGGAAGGTCATATATATGTGTATATATATGTCAAATTTATTCTAAGTAATTGTATTATTGATGTTATAGTATATATATGCATATTTTGTCTTTATCCAGTCATTCCTCAATGTGCATTTAGGTTGATTTTTTGATGATTGTGAATTGTGCTGTTATGAACATGGGGATACATATGTCTTTTTAAATTAGTGTTTTCATGTTGTTCATATTAATACTTATAATTAATACTTGGAATTGCTGCATCATATGCTGCATCTAATTTTAATTTGGGTGGAAATCTCCATACAGTTTTTGATACAGGTGGCACTAATTCATACTCCCACTAACAGTGAGAGAGAGTTCCTTTTTCTCCACTCCCTCCTCACTTGTTGATTCTAGCCTTTTGATAAAGCCATTCTCACAGATGTGAAGTGATTTATAATGGTAGTTTTAATTTTCATTTCCCTAATAATAAGTGATGTTGAGCATTTTTTTAATGTGCCTATTGGCCATCTATATGTTTTTCCTTAGTGAAATGTGCATTTAGGTCTAATGCTCAGTTTTTCATTTGGTTGTTTTTGTTGTTAGGGTGTATGAGATCTTCATATATTTTGGATATTAGCCTCATTAAAATTTTTATTATCATTACCCTTCTGGGGTAAAGTTGTATCTCATTGTTACTTTAAATTTGTATGTTTTAAATTTTTCTTGCCATACTGTACTGACTTGTACCATTGATATAATGTGAAATAGAAATGGTGAATGGAACCATCTTATTCCTGACTTTAGAGTACAGAAATCCAGTCTTTCACCATTAAGTATGAATTTAGCTGTACATTTTTATAGATGCATATTATTGAATTGAGAAAATTATTTTCTATTCCAGGTTTTGAGAGTTTTTAAAATCATGAATGGGTATTGAATTTTTCATCAGTGATTTGCCCACATAAACTAAAATGTTGAATATGTATATTGATCTTATACCCTGTAAATACACTAAACTCACTCCTTAGTTACTTTTTTGTGGGTTCCTTAGTATTTTCTACATATAGGATAATATACTACTAAATTTTACTAATATTTTATCAAGGACCTTTGATACTCCCTTCATCGGAGATATTGGTCTGAGAATTTCTCTCCTTGTAATACCTTTGTCTTTAAAAATTATACTAGCCTCAAAACTAATTGGAAAATGTTTTATATTACTCAGTTTTATGAAATAATTTGTATAGGATTTTAATTTGTATAGAAAGTGTAATTCTTCCTTAGCTCTTTGATGTAGTTCTCTAGAAAAGCTTCTGGACCTATGGTTTTTTGGATCGGGTCCAGTTTTAATGATTAACTTCTTCAATTGAGTTAGGACTTTTCATATAGTCATCTTCTTGATCCATTTAGATAATATGTTTCTATTAAGAATTTTATTTTATCTATTTTCCCAAATTTTTTCATAAAAAGTTTCACTACCTTCCATTATTATTCTTTTAGTATTATTAACTCCTCTAATGATGCCACTTCTTTTCATTGGTAATGGTAATTATGTTTTTCTTTTTTCAGTCTAGTTGGTGTCATGTTTATTTTCCCAATGCTTAAAAATGTATCTTTCAAATTTGTTATTTTTTCCCATTTTTTATTTTAATGATTTTTGATATCTATTTTTCTTTTTTCTGCTTACTTTAGTTTTCATTTGCTCTCTTTGTAATTTTCTAAGTTGTAGTTTAGATTATTGATTTTAAACCTTTCTTTTCAAATATAATTATTTGCAATCTCAAGTTTCCTCTGACCACCGCTTTATGTGAAGGCTATAAATTATAATATAGATGTTTTTAATTTTCATTAAATTTGAAGTTTTTTCTAATTTATCCTATGATTTCTTCTTTGACCTATAGGTTCTTTAGAAATATGTTTTTTAATTTCCAAATATTTGGGATTTCACAATATCTTTCTGCTATTTTCTAAATCTTATTGTTATCAGAGATCACAGTTGATACTTCTTCAGTGCTCTCAAATCTGAATAGTGACCCTGAAATGATCTATCTTAAGTGTATTACATGTTCATTTTAAATAAATGCCTGTTCTGATGTTATTGATTAGGGTTTCACAAATTTCATTAGGTTGAGTATTGTCTAACTTCTCTACATTTGTGCTGAATTTTTGTCTATTCTGCAGTTTGATTAGAAATTCTGAATTACCTAACTAATTATTTTCTCTTTAAGTTTTGTTAGCTTTTGCTTGAAGTATTTTGAAGTTCTGCTATCAAGTACATATTTACTGTCATTTCATCTTCCTGGTAAATTACCTCCTTTGTAATTATGGAAAGTTCACTTTCTATCCCTAATAATAATCTTGTTTGAAATCTACTGTGTCTGAAATTAATAGAGTAACTCTAGCTTTCATTCAATTTAGTTTCTACAGTATATATTTTTTCATCCTTTAGGTTTTAACCCATCTTTGCTATATATTAATGTGAATTTCTCATCTATAACAAAGAGTTTGGTCTGATATTCTCTGATTTGTAATCATTGTATTTAGAACAATAACATTAATATGTTTGAGTTTAAAGATAATCTTATTGCTTATTTGTCTCATGTTCTGTCTTCTTTCTTTTAGAGTCTTCTTGGATTCATTTTCACGATTACTTTATGTCCTCTGATGGTTTTTTATGTGAAGTTTCCTTTTTTCCTTTTATTGAATGAGCATGCATGAAAATACTTTATAGATTTAAGATGTACATAGTTTCAATTCAACATCTGTATATAATATATTAATTGTACCACCAACAGTCCATTTCTGTACTTCACCTTATAATTGATCTCCTTTACACAGTTTGTGCATCCATCCTCCTCCTTCTCTTCTGGTAACCACTAATTCTGTCCAATACACTAAAAGTTTTTTTGTTGACTTGGTTCTTTTTTTTTTTTTTTTTTTTTTTTTAGTTTCTCTATGTACCATATATGAGTGAAATCATATGATACTTGTCTTTCTCCTTATTTACTATGATATATTTTTCGGGTACTTTTTTCCTGCCTTAATGGTTGCTCTTTAGTTTACAACACACATCCTTAATGTTCCTTTATTATGGCATTTATAGAGTGAGAACCTTACTCAGTATACTTCCATTTATCCCTTTATATTCTTCGTCTCATTGTTTTCATACACTTACTTTTGCATTTATCAACTCCACAATACATAAACATCCTGCCTTAAGTATATTGTTCTTTTAAGAAAATAAGATATATTTTATATTTACCATCATATTTACCAGTCATTTTATCTATAGTGTTGATCTAAGTTCCATGTGGTGAAATTTTCCTTATACCTGAAAAACTCCCTTTAAACATAACTTGTATAATTTGAGTTTACTGTCATAAATTATCTTAGGGTTTCTTTCTATAAAAAAGCATTTTGCTTTCCTTCAAAAAGTTTTATATATGTAAAATTACTCTGTAGTATACAGTTCCCTAGGTTTGGACAAATGCATAGAATTGATTATGCAGCACTATTATCATGAGAGAAAAGTTTCATTAGCCCCCCCGAATTCTATTTGACTCTATAATTTCCTTTTATCCCATGCCCAAATCTGATATTACTGATCTATTCTTTAGCCTTATAGTTTAATTATGCCAGCTCACCCTGTTAAAGTGGGGCAGCCACTTTAATAAATCAGTAACTTCTCTTCCCTGGATGGTAGTTCAGCTTCTCCACCTCCTGGGCCAGATAGATGTATATTTAGTTTTGTGATGAAAGTGTCTGGTTTCTCCTGATACACAGAGCCATGCTATCAAGATCAGAGACAGTGAAACTGGTATGAGTTTTAATTCATCCTCATGGATGCTAGCTTTTCCATGCTCTCCCCTACTTTACATCCATCTACCTTTCCGGACTATACTACATTCCTAGTCAAGAATTTGGCTATCTCAGTGCTCCTCTTCCTTCCACTTATATCTGTGGTTCCAGAATTGTATTTTGCTTCTCCCTCAGGAGTAGGATATTTTTTGTTGTTTATTAGTGCCCTAAGGATCACATTTGTTGCCCCTCCACAAGTAATTCAAGGCTTTTTTTTTTCCCCTCTTGTAGACAAAGGGTGAAATATCTGTATGGAATTTTATGCCTTTTCCTCAATAGCTACTCTTCTTCCTCAGAACTGTACCCTATGGAATTTCGATATACCAGACATTGTGGATTTTATGTTGTTGTTTGTTTTATTCCTTAATGCTTTCATATTTTCTTCTGTCTCACAGTTATTTGTAGGTGAGTTTTATAATTTAGAAACATGTATTTAATTTCCTTTAGTGCGGGTCTAGAGTAGTAATTATTCTAGATCTACTTCAGACTCATTTTTATGATATGATGCTTTTGGTTCCTACTAAATGCTCCATTATTTAACGAGTCCTTTTCTGTCAGACTAGTTGGACCATAATGATTTCTGGTCTTGTGTGAGTTCTTGGAATTGTTCAACTTACAACTCCCCTGGAAGTGTTCTTCTCCCCCATAGATGTTCTTAGCTCAGTCTCCTAGAGTTTTACTCTAAGCATGACCAGACAGGAATTTGACTAGAGACTGAAGGAGACCAATATGAAAAGACTTCTAGAGCTCTTTTTTCTTTCTCTTGGAAATTCTATCCTTCAATTTTTAGCTTGCCATAACCTCCATAAAATCTAATTTTGGTTTCCCCAATTCAGAAAGCTGGTCATGTCTGTTAGGATTCCTTTATCATGTGTACTTTACTCTGTTAATTGCCTCCAGGAAGAAATTCTGTATAATTGTAGTCTTAATTTGTCCATTTTGTTTCCTTCAGAAATCTTAGTGCTTTGTTGCCTATTGTCTCACTCTCTGAAAATAATGTTTCTCACATTTTGTCCAGTTTAGTTGTGTGTGGCAGGAAGTTATGCTACATTCTGAGTCTTTTGTGGCCCAAAGCAGAGTTTCAAAAGTAATTGTTACTTTCTTTCTGGTGTCTTTAAGATGCCTTGTTTCTCTTTATTTCTTTTATCTATCTTTATGATTCTTAAGTGTCCTGGTATGGTTTCCTTTCTTTTTTACACTATTTAGGTACCCCTGAGCTTCTATGGATTTATGGGGTTTTTTTTCCAATTTTGGAAAATGTGTCCATGATTTTACTATTGTTCTACCTTTCTTCCATTCGCATATATGTTAGACTGATGTTTACCACATATCAAGGTTTTACTCACTTTCTGACATGTTTTTCTTTTCTGGGCTTGATTTTTTCATTATTTCATTTCAGCATGTCCCTACAGTTTTCTTCTGTGATAGCTTATATGTTAAGTGAACATTTTTGTTTCAAATATGTATGGTTTTATTTCTATATTATCAGTTAGTAATACTTGAAGACTTAATTTCTCATTTCAGCATATTCATTTTTTCCTTTTAATCTTAACACTTATATTAGCTGGTTTAATGTTTTTGCTTATTCAATCATTTCTACCTTTTTCTCATATATTTATATTGATCACTTTTTTTCCTGGTTATGGGTCACATTTTTTTGTTCTTCTTTTGTCGTTGTATGTATCTAGTAATATTTCCTTTAAGTTAGACATTTAGATTTTGCACAATTGAATGTATAGGTATTTTTTCTTTTTTTAAATTAATACTTATTGAGGTAACCTTGATTTACAAAATAATATAAACCCATATGTGCTTGCTCCCCGTTGTGTTTAGTCTGTACCATTGCTTTATCTCTTCACATTCCACCTATGAGTGAAGTCATCTGTTATCCATCTGTCTTGTTTCAATTTATTTCACTTAGCATAATCCCCTCTAGTCCCATCAATATTGATTCAAATGACAGGATTTCATCTTTTCTTAGGACTGTGTAGTATTTCATTGTGTATATATACCGCATCTATATTACCAATTCATCTGACTATGGGCACATAGGTAATTTCTAGGTCTTAGCTATAAATAATACTGCAGTAAACATGGGGGTGCACATATCTCTGCGAATTATTATTTTGTGTCTTTTGGGTAAATATCCTAAAGAGAGATAATGGTATCATATGGGAGTTTTAATTTCCATTTTTTGAGGAAGTTCTATACTACTTTCTATAAGGTTGCACTAGTTTGCACTCCCACATGAAGACAACATTTGTTGTTTTCAGACTTTTTGGATCATAATTAATTTATCAGGTTTCAGGTAATATCTCACTGTTGTTTTTATTTGCATTTTCCTAATAACAAGTGAGGAGAAACATCTTTTCATGGGCATGTTGGTCAGCTGTATGTCTTCTTTGAAATGTTTGTCCAATTCTTCTGCCCATTTTTGATGGATTGCCTGTTTTTCTGCTGTTGAGTTTTCTGATTTGCTTGTATATTTTGGATATTAAACCCCTGTCAGATATGTGGAATTCAAATATCTTCTCACAGTCAGCAGGTTGTCTTTTTGGTTTGATCATAGTTTTTTCACTGTGCAGAAACTTTTTTAGATTGATATAGTCCCACTTGTTTGTTTTTGTTTCCTTTGCCACTGTAGTTGTGTCCCCAAAGACCTCTCTAAGGCTAATGTCATTAAATATCTTTCTTATGTTACTTCCAAGAATTTGATGGTTTCCAGTATTACATCTTTAATTCATTTTGAATTAAATTTTGTGTATGGTGTTAGAGTGTTCAAGCTTCATTCTTTTGAATATGATTATCCAGTTTTCCCAACACCATTTATTGAAAAAGCATTCCTTTCTCCATCATACACTTTTCCTTCTTTGTCATAAATAAACTGGTTTGTGTCCCTGCTATTATTTTAACACCATACAGTTTTAATCACTATCACTTTGTAGTAAGCTTAATATCTGAGAGTGTGGTTATCTCTATTCTTGGTCTTTGTTCTCATGATTGCTTTTGCTATTAGAGGTCTTTTGTTGTTCCATACAAATTTAAAAAAGGTTCTAATTCCTTGAAATATGCCCCCACACCCCGGGGATTTTGATGAGGATTGCATTATGCATATCTATTGCTTTAGATAAGATGGACATTTTAACTGTTAATTTTCCTGATCATGAGCAAGGGATATCTTTCCATGTCTGTGACTTTTGGCTTTACTTGTTCTTTTTTCTTTCTTTCTTTTTGCTTTGGATTAGAGTTTTATTTGCAGTATTTCTTGTTTCTTCTAGTAGACCTGGATAACAATAAACTTCTCTTAGTATTGTTTTTGCTGCACTGGGTAAGTTCTGGTAGCTCATGTCTTCATTCTCATTTGTCTCCAAGAACATTTTAAATTCTCTTTTGACTTCCTTTACTCAAGAATTATTCAAAAACATTTCGTTTATCCTCCAAATATTTTGGAATCGTCTAGCTTTATTTTTGTGGTTGATTTCTAGTTTTAAGCCATTGTGATTGAAGAAGATGGTTGGTATAATTTCAATATCTTTAAATTTATTGAGAATGTTTCCTGTCCCAACATATGACTTATTCTTGAGAATGTTCCATGTACACTTGAGAAAAACATGAATTCTGCAGTCATTGAGTGAAGTGTCTAGTATATATCTATTAAACCTATCTGTTTGAATTTGTTACTTAAAGCTACTTTTCCCCTGATAAGCTAACAGGAGAGAGTATCCTTGGTTAGATATCTTTTTCTTTTAGCATTTTCAGTATATCATACCATTCCCTTCTGGCCTATAAAGTTTCAGCTGAGAAATCTGCTGACAGACTTATGGTGCCTCTTTTTATGTAACCTATTTTTCTCTAGCTGCTTTTAACATTCTATTTTTATCTTGTATTTTTAACATGATAATAGCAGTGTGTCTTGGTGTACGTTTGTTTTGGTTTCTTTTGTTTGGAACTCTTTGAGCTTCCTGGATCTGAAAGTCTGTTTCATTCCTCAGTTTTGGAAAATCTCAGCTATTATTTCTTCTAATAAGGTTTCTGCTCCTTTCTTTCTCTTCTCCTTCTGGGACCCCATGATATTATTTATCCCAGAGGGGATAATATCATATAGTCTCATATATTCTTTTTTGTTTCTTTTCATTCTTTTTTCTCTTTGCTGGTCTTCTGGGTGCATTCCACTACCCTATGTTATAGCTTACTGATTCTATTGGAAGCTTTTCCAGCCTTCTGTTGAGATCTTCTGTTGAGTGCTTTAGTTTAGTTGTGTTCTTTAGCCTCCTTGACTTCTGTTTTGAGCTGCCTTATACCTTCCTCTTCTTTGTTGTTTCTCTTTTTGTTCCTCCACTGATTTCATGAATATGGTTTCACTGTTGCTTTAAAGTCTTTATTGGGTCATTTACTCGTTTTTACTTTCAGATATCTTCCTAGAGTTTTGTTTTGATCCATCATTTTGCACATATGTTTCCGTATCTTGGATCTGCTTGGCATTCTGTGTTTATTTCTGTAGGTTAGACTTCTCTGAAGTAAAGACCTGTGTTACGCTGTTGAATTGCACATAATAAGGATCTCGATTTGAACATTGGATTTTCTTTAGCTGGTTGGGTTTGTTGAAGTTCTGTGGTGGGCCCTTTACTGAGGCCCGAGTGTCTAGCTACAGGGTGGGAGTTGGCATAGTTGGTGCAGAGAATTCCCCTAGCATTACTGGTCTGAATGATAAAGTTCCAAGGATTGTGGGTCCATAATCAGCAAGCAATATGCCTTTCCAGCTAAGCCCACAGAACTAAGCTAGCTGGTGGCTGTTGTTTGTCCCTCCCTTCTGAAAGTCTCTCAGTCCTCCAGAGAACCTGCGACTTCAGCAAGGGTAGTAACCATGCAGTCAGACCTGGGGGTGTAATTTTAAGAGTGTAGGTGTGCTAATAGTAGAGAGGGTGGGTTCTTCCCCCTCCAGGCTATAACATAATGACAGCCTTCTGTGCTGACCTCATCTCCATTTACCAGGGCTTTTGTTCTTTTTCCATGGACCATTCTTTGTGTTGTTCCCATTTATTAGGAACTTGGATACAGTAGGCTGTTTTTTCCCTGTTAATATCTCAGAGGTTCCTCACAATTTCTAGCCCTTTGAAATCTCCCTATCTATATTTTATTCTCCAGTTATTGATTTCTTTCAAAAATGTCTTTTGTAGGTTTTGTGGCTTAAAGGGAGGCTAGACCATACTGTGTACTCACTTTGCTATCTTAAAGCTAATAATTACATTTCTTTATCCTTGTTTTCCCTTTTTATTTACTCTTTTTCATTTCATCAGAATCCAGAATAAAATAAAGCTTTGCATGTTTGCCTGACATTCTTGTAAGGAAACATGTATTAGGAAGTACTAAGGTGATTAAGAAAGAGACTATTTCTTGAATACCCTCTTCTCTTCCTATCTTTCCTTCCATTCTGTAATATTTTCTTCTTATTGCATTGTTATTTGCCTGACCATCTCTAACAGATAGTAAAGACCCACATATCTCCACCTAGCCTGCCCTGCATTTTTGTGCATGTTGGAAAGCCGTAACTGTCTCAACTGTGTGTCACATTTATTTCTACAAATCTGCTTCACAAAACTAAAATGTCTCGTTGAAATTTTTGTTGATCTTACAGCAGAAATTTTGTCAGGGCTTTTTCAGATGTTTACACAATTTATCCTCTCCCCAATTTTCTTGCAGTTTTCTTGATCATTTTGATAAAGAACATAGCTCTTTTATTCTGTCATTAGAATAATCTAGATAGAATCAGACATTCAAGAAAGTTGTTGTGAAGGCACTATTTTTTCTCAAATACAGAAAAAATGGGCAATAGATTTATCCATTCAGTAAATAACTGCTAAATTGTAATTCATAAACTCAAGGAAATGGGGGGCTTTTTTAAAAAATAATTATTCCCTGAAACAATTTATTTTTGTCTTTGTAAATTTGGGGGGCAGAGCTGAGAGTATATTTTCTCTTTGACTAAAATTTTTGTGTTTTACTCAAATGTGAAATTTATAAAATAAATTATAAATGAGGAATGACTAACATCTTGCATTTTGATATAACAGGGTAGATATGATTCAACTGATGATCAAAATAGTTGCCATGTGTGGCACATGAATATAGAAGCTCTTCCAGAATGGGTAAACTGCCTAATACAAAAAGTAAGTTCCCTAGTTCCTGAATTAAATAGAAATGCACTACCTATGGAATATTTTTATTCTCATTTTAGAGCTACTTTTCTGGATTGGTTTAAGAAATTATGAAATTATACTTGATTACATTTATTGATGGCTTCATTATTACTAGAGCACTCCAGGTAATTTTCTGCTTCAGACTTGCCACTGGTATTTTCCCTTCTCTTAGTGTTCTTTTGAGAGAGAATCACCTGTTTCCCCATTTTCATAGATCTTTCCTTTCAGTGGGGCATTACCTGGCCAACCTATCAACTGCCCCTCCCTCATGCTTCCTTTCTCACTTCTCTGCTTTATATACATATACATATATATATGTTTATATACATGTATATATATTTCACGCACATAGCAATATATAGTATTTGTAAATATACATAGATGATTATATAAATATACATTATTATACATATACCACATGTACATGTATATATTCACCCCTACTACAATATAAACTCCATGAAATCAAGGTTTTTCATATTATGTTTCTTAACACCTACAACAGTAGTTATTGAATAAATGAAATATCTTTTAAATATCATTCATGTATGTATATGCATAAGAATAAACTGAATAGAAACTCTTATGGGCACAATCAAAATCAAAATGCTACAGTTTTAGGGTCCTCGATGAAATTTTTTTTTTTTAAAGGAAGGGTACAGGCAGGAATGAAAGTGAGTAAGCAGACAGGCAGGAAGGAGAAGAGGAAAAAGAACTTCATTTTTATTTAGTTGTTCAACTTGGTTGTCCTCCCTGACCCTGGGACATGAACACTGGTCCTTGGGATGTATGCGAACTGCACTCTCAGCCAGAGGCAGTGTACTGAATTGCTACTCCATTGCGAAGTGCCCTTAAAGAAATTTAAAGCAGGAACTCAACTTGTTAATAGTATGATGTCATAATTTCTCACAATTAAAAACACCCAAATCTTAGAAGATTGTAGTATGATTTTTTTAAATGTATAGTTGCCCTTCTCTACAGGCTATCTTATGTTTTTTGGTTTTAAAATAGCATTTGATGGATATCTTTATATCATTATGTCATTATAATGACTTTCTAGTGCTTTGCTTTTATCCTGAACTTTGCAAAGTGTATTAGGATACTGCAGATGTTTCACTATCTCTGTTGAAAAGGTCATTCATTTTGACCCTGTTCATTGTTAATTTCCAATCTGAGTATAGAAAATACACCATCCAATGAATGCAACCAATATCTTTTAAAAAGGCAGGAAGAGCTTTATTCTATTAGTTGGGTAAGGTTCCCTCCCACAGTGCTTGGTATGCAAGAAGTGTATCAAAACAGACACTTTTCTGTGAGATTTTACTTGCAAATTAAGCTCTGTAGACTGATTTGCTTCCTAGTTTCATAGTGTATTTTTCTTCTAGTTCACAGTGTATCCATATTCAACCCATTGTTTAGATGATTCTTTTAGAATTTTCAGGAATATTGTTCAGATAGGCATGATGTGCAGTGTGTTATTCTAGAACTTTGAGCTGCTTATCTATTAATTAAAAGGCTTGTTTCCATTTACTATTCTGTCTACTAATCAAAAAACAAAGCTAGCCTTTTCTGTGGCATAGAAAACTTTCATGTGCCTGGCTTTAAAAAACAAACAAAAAAACCCTCATTCTCTTTGGTTATTTTACAGTGAAAACATTGTCTTTATTTCTCTTTATTACCTGTAGGCCCAGTGGACAGTTGGAAAACTGAATTGCCCTTTCTGTGGGGCCCATTTAGGGGGCTTTAATTTTGTCAGCACTCCAAAATGTTCCTGTGGCCAGCTTGCAGCTGTTCATCTCTCCAAGAGCCGGACTGATTATCAGCTAACACCAGCCGGCCGACTAATGAGACCAGCGCTGAAATATTTCTCACATCCTAGAGTTCAGTTAGGTGGTGACAAGGAAACTCTGCTGACAGGTGGCACCTCCACAAACGGAAATCACGGGCTTTTAGACATGGCCCAAAATAATAATGGCCCTGGAAGATTAACAGAAGCACTCTGCCTAGAAGTACGATCAACGTATTTTGAAATGAAGAATGAAAAACTGCTCTTCAAAGCATCAGATCCAAAATACCAGCTTTTTGTTCCCCAGCTTGTGACTGGCAGATACACTACAAGAGCTTTTCATAGAAAATCACATAGTTTGGATCTGAACATCAGTGAGAAACTCACTTTATTACCCACTTTATATGAAATACATGGTAAGACCACTGCCTATCCCAAGCTAAATGAAACACAGCCTGTTGACCTTTCAGGCTTGCCTTTAGAATCTGGTAAAAATAGCTGTTCCTTTCAGATTTCATCCAGTTTTGATCCTAATATGCTGCTGCAAAGATTTTCAGTGGCTCCCTGTGAGCCCCAGACACAAAGAGGAGAATTTCAGTGTGATCTAGAAGCTTCTGCAGTGTACTCTGACCACACTAGTTCTAGCAATCTGACTTTCCTGATGGACCTACCCTCAGCTGGCAGGAGCACGCTGGAGGCCTCAGACCGGGATGAGCGCCTCTCCCCTTTGGGCTTCTTGCGCTCAGGCAGCTGTTCCTTGGGTGCCATTAATCAGAGACTCAGTAAGAGAGAAAGGAGCAAGTTGAAGAATCTGAGAAGGAAACAGCAAAGGCATGAAAGATGGCTGCAGAAGAAGGTAATTTTTTTATAGATTTTACTGAAAATCCTGTATTATAAATATTGAAGTATGGGGAGAATAGTTAAATTTGAATACCCGTTGTATAAAAATTTGGTTTTCAAAATACTTGAGTGACATTTCTCTCTAGTGAACTTAATAATCTTATCATTGACATGTGTAACCCTTTCTCTAGGCTCATACATGTTTAGAAAATGCCTTTTTGTTAAATTTTTCCCAGTTCAATATTTTAGATGAACATTAATCTCATAACACAAAAATTAGATTTTCATATACATTTTAGACTTACACATGTTAAGATTGTTTCGTAGTGATTTTAGATTAAGTTGAAAACAATAAGTTTCTCTAAGAAAATCTGTGCATTCACTTTTATCACATTTAACTTAAACTGATAGTTTCAGGGACCCTTGTTTAATTTTTGTGCCCACATGATCCAGATATGGTTAGCTATGCTAGATTGTGAAAATTATCAAAAAGGGTGAATGAGTCTTACTGTAATTTTTAAGAGAGTGTGCTTCTCTGTGGTTACTCTTGTAACCACAGTGATAAATCTTCAAGGATATAATGCATGAAGGTACTAAACAGTAAATGTTAGGTGTTGTGGAAACCAGTTAAAACCAGTAGAGGAGATGCTCATGAAATTTGGAAGTTTGAGGATTAATATATTTCTTTATAAACTTCTTTTGCAAATTGCCTTTATTATTGCTCATGAAAGGATAGTAGTCCTTATTAATTAGTGTATTGTTTATAGTGTCCTTACAGATATAATATAGAAAACCTCAATATTAAATCATAGTTCATTCTTTTCAAACAAGATAAGTGAACTCACTGTTGCTTATTATTTTGATCAAAGACTAAATAAAATAAAGTTACTGCATCAGGTATTTTTTCATCTTTCACTTAGAAATTATAATTATAGGTAATTATATTTTTGGTTGCTGACAGAGCATTCTAGTTTTGTTTATTTGCAAGTGATAGTCTAATATGTCATCAAAGCATATACTGTGGGATGTAACAAATGAATATATTTTAGCACTATTCTAGTATACTTCATGGTTTAATTTACTGTAAAGTACAAAATTTGATTTTAGCCTACATCAGTTGGAGATGATACATTATGGTAGGTGAATATTCGGAAAGAACACCTTAAAAATGAATGTGCAAAATCTCTAAAATAATTTCCTGACAGAAATTTAAAAGATTTAAAATTATACTTGTACTGTAACTATATGCAGATAACATATTTACAGATTTAAAAATGTATTTAATTCTTGGCCTGGGTACTACTAGAAACCTCACCTATATTACTGTTCATTTTCCAGCATAGGAACACTGTAGTTTAGGGCAGAGCAAGACCAAAGTTAATATTTTTTATGAAGTTACCACGTATGATTTAACCATGCTTTGTAGCTAATTGATCAGAATGAGAGTTTTAGTTAGACTGTGACATGTCGGTATAGAGAGTAACATGGTGGGATCCTAGTAGGTTCGATTGATTGTACAAAAGCTGCAAACAAATAGCCATTGTTTCCTTAACTAAAAATAATAATAATAGTAATAGTGTGTAGCAGCATCAAAATGGCAAGAGTTCATGATGTGAGTGCACACTCTCGTTAGAACAGAAAGCTGAGGAATGATTTTAATAGTCTTGCTAATGCAGGCAAAAAGATAAACCCTCTGAAGAGTGAATATTTGAGATAAATTAATAGCATACTTAGTTTATTTCATTTTTAATATTAGTTAATTATGTAAACAGTGTTCATACATCTGTTTGTGATTCCATTTGGGTAATAACTTCAGTATAGGTCCTGTTCTTTTTCAAAATGAGGAAGTATACTAGACAAAAGTTTTATATTATTATTGATATTTTAGAGACTTAAAAGAATTGGTTGGGAAATCTAGATTTCTGACTTTTATTTGATATTCTTAATGACTTTAGGGTGCAAGCTATACATCTTTCAGAGACAGATACCATGATAAAAAATGTTAAATTACACTGAAAAATGTTATTTACACTTTTGAGACTTAGGATTGTAAATTAGATTGATTTTGAAGTTGAAACTTTATCCAATTTTTAGTGTTTTGTTCAGCAAATGTTAGTTGAGCATTTATTTTAGGGAAGACAAGTTCTGTTATAATCAACTATAAAATTTTTTTTATTCAGCATAGTCTTTGATTTTTGTTTTTATTTTTAATGATCATTTAATAAAACTTGTTCTTGGCATCCAACTCTGATTTAACCATGTGTGTTAGATTTATATAAGAACTGCCACAGTGGGGATACAGAAAAGTTTCATTACCCCGAAAACCTCTTGTACCTTTCTTTTTGTGTGTCACTCATCCCAGTCCTAGTCTCGGAAAACCACTTGTCTTTTCTTCTTTACTTTAGTTTTTGTATTTTTGATAATATAAGATAATAATGTTTTAAAATTAGAATCAGTATGTAACCTTTGGAGACTGGTTTCTTTTATTCAGCACAATTGCCTGTGAGATTCATCCGAGTTGTTGCATATATCTATAGTTTGTTCTTTTCATTGCTCAGTATTATTCTATTGTATGAGAGAACCAGTTTATTCATTTGCCTGTTGAAGAACAAGTGAGTTGTTCCAGGTTTTGGCAATTCTGAATAATGTACAGGATTTTGTATGAATATATATTTTTTTCCTACTGAGTAAATACCTAGGAGCAGGGTTACTGGATCATATGATAAGTGTATATTTAACTTTATAAGAAACTATCAAATTGTTTTCCAGAAGGACAGTACCATTTTGCATTCCAAGCAGTAATGTATGAAAGTTCCATTTATTGTGCATGTTCCAAACACTAAAAGTCTCTATATTTTTTATTTACGTGTTTGGTTTTAATTTATATTTCCCTGCTAGCATTTTTCTACTGTTGTTGAACATTTTCACTTACTTACTTTGCCATTTGTATATTTTTTTTAATGAAGTGTCTCTTTAATTCTTTTTTTAATGAGTTGCGTTCTTCCTGTCATTTGTGAGTTCTTTATATACTTTGGACATGATTTCTTCCTTAGATATGTAATTTATGAAGTTTTTTTCCCAGTCTGTAAATTATATTTTTATTCTTTTCTTTACTGTGGAATAAAGATGTTTAATGATGATGATTCAATTTTTTCAAAATTACATTTTATAGACTGCTTTTGGTGTTGTATCTAAAAGCTCTTTGCCTGCCCCTAGGTTATGAAAATTTTCTGTGATTTCTTCTAGCAGTCGTATGTATAGTTCTGACAAGTGTCACCTTGATTACATTGACATTTATGATTACCTTTGCATTGTTTTTTAAATAAAGTGAGGTTTAGCTTGAAGCTCATTGTTGTGCATAGAGACACTTGACTGTTCTAACACCATGTTGGAAATGTTTGGCTTTTCTCCACTGAAATGCATTTGCAGCTTTGATAGTAATCAGTTGGATGTGTATATGTGGGTCTCTTTCTAACCTTTGTTATCTGTGTCTCTCTCCCTTTGACAATAGCCCTTTTTCTTGGTTCTTACAGTTGATTTCTCCAACTTTATTGTTCCTTTTCAAAATTCTTTTATTCTAGTTCCTTTGCCCTTCCCCATAAAATTATAATAAGGATGTTCATATTTTTAAACTCCATAATTATTATTTTGATTGTGATTATGCTAAATGTATTGATTGCTTTGGAAGCATTGAAGTTGAAATCTTTGCATGTTGATTTTTCCTATCCATGAGGCAAACTGTTGCTTACTTTGGCTTGACAGAAAGTAAAGTCACCACTAGTACAGTTGCACAGTATTTTTCTTAAACTATTTTATATAAACAGTGTGCCATTCTACTGTGTTTGCATTCCTTAACCTTATGTTTACATGAGTAAAAGGATACAAATCAACAAAGGGAAATAGCTGCATGAGGATGACATTTGGAATTCAGTTGTCAACTGCCAAGAATCCTCTCCACATTTCCCAAGGACTCAGTTTTGTATCACAGAGCCAGAGGGAACAACCAAGATGAACAACTAAATAAATAAATGCTTCTCCCTTGTCCCTCTTCCTGCCTGCCTGCTTACTCGCCTTTATTTCTGCCTGCACATTTCCTTAAAAAAACAAACAAAAAAATAGTGTTGGTAGGGCTGCATGCCTTTGAGACTCTAGGGTAAACCCATTCTTGACTTTTTCCAGTTTCTAGACTCTGAAATCTTTGGTTCGTGGCCTCTTTCCAGCAATGGCCTTACTCCAGTCTGCTTTCTTGGTCACATCTTCTCTCTGATCTATTTATGGCCCTTTGTGACTACATGTACCTGCCTAGGCAGTCCAAAGGAATCTTCCCAGTATAAAGTCCTTAACTTAATCGCAACTATAAAGTTCCTTTTTGCTGTATAAGAGCATATTTATGAATTTCAGGGCTTAAGACATGGTCATGTTTCAGGAGCCAATATTCTGCCTACCACATTTTACCTATATGCTGGATATTTTTCTGAGTGCTTTACTTCATTTAATCCTACACCATTTTGTGAGAAAATTTCTGTTACCACAATTTTATGCACAGAGAAACTGAAAATCAAAGTGGAAAATAACTTTGCTAGGCTGTACACCACATAGTATTTGACAGATGTAGATTCCCAAGTACATGTTGGGTGTTTTTCTTCCTTTTATTATTATTGTTATTATTTATTATTGTTGTTATTATTATTATTATTATTATGGGTTGTCCCCACCAACTAGTTCCTGAACCTGGGAACTTGGGATGTGTGTAGAAGTGCTCCCAGATGTAGTAGACCTCTCGACTACCAGGGTGCCCCCCCACATTGTTCTTTGATGAGTCAGAAAACATGTTAGTATTACATACTTATATTTTTCATTCACGCTTTTCTTCATTTAATGAATTCTCTTTGGGTAGTTCACTCTTTGCCAGATGTTGTGCTGTTAAGGATGAAATGATGAATGAAATCTCTCCCCACAGTAACATTTGGGTGACTAGGGAAGGCACATATGAAAATCAGTGATCCTTTTTTAATGCATTTTCAGAAATGCCGTATCTAGTGAATTTTGGCCAATAGGATTGCTTTACTCAAGACCTTGAGATGCAACTGGGAATCTTAGAGCAATGGAGCAAGCTTGATTGGGAGAGGTAGGAAGACTGTGCAGAGGGAGGAAGACTGATTACAGAGAACAGAAATGTTTAACTGATTTAAGAATTGCGATGCTGTAGTCAGAAACACTTCATTCTGAGGATGCTGTGTAGCTGCCGGAGAATTCTGAGTAGTTTCAGTTCACGGTAGGCGCTCAGTAAGTGCTTGACGAATGGATGGACTGAATAACTAAATATGTAGCCAGCGCTTCAGGCATGATTTACAAGTAGAGGATAACAGTGGTGTTTTACCTTGGCTGCAAGTTAGAATTTCCTTGAGAACTTTTAAAGGTATGAGTGCTCAGGTTCTGTCAAATTATGCTGTCAGTGACTTAAGCGCGGCATCCCTGTGTATGTTTGCATATCTATAAAATGAATATACTTTGTAGTTTATATGTATACATATATATAAATAATTTTATTTAATTTTCAAGTGATTCTAATATATATCTTGGATTGAAAATCATTTGGGAAAAAAGTTAAAGAAGTAAGAAAGGAATTAAGAGTGGTTTAGAAGCAAGTTGATAGATTCCTTTACATGAAACTTATATTAACAAGAGTAAAGAGAATTAATTCTGATAGATATTACAGTGGAAAGGCAGTTGGCTATAACCATGCTGAGAAAAAATTATATGGAGAGCCATATTGGAGAAGACAGGATATTTTGATCTTATACTTTCCAACACCTAATACAACTCCCTGCATGTAGTAAAGATAGTATAAATATTTATGTCTAGATAACAGTATTTTCTGCTAGTTTTTGTTAGCCTGATATTAGGAGAATGAGAGTGTTGACTAGGAGCAAGAGGAGTTAGGAGTGAATTGGACAAGTTGTCATGCTGAGGGCAATAACAGCATTTAATATTTACTGAGTTTTACTGTATACTGTATATAAAACAAGGTATCTGACTTGTATTATCTGATTTCCAATTGCTATTAAGTTGCAGGACCATGTGTAAACTCTGAGGGGTGGGAAGTCTTTGGATTGCTAGAATAGAACATGAATGCAAGGACTTCATTAGGCACTGGGGACAAAATGCATTTGGGAACTAGGAGACTGGCAAAGACTCGGCTATCCTTTCCCAAATTTTGTGTAAAGCCAACTTGTTTGACGAAAGGTGAAAACAAGAATCATCTTTTCCAGAGTGACACTTAAAGAAAATTGAAGCTTGACGTGTCCTGGTGGAGTGGTGGTTGAGTCAGTCACCTCCATAGAAGCCTAGGCCCCTGGGTTCAAGTCCCAGGTCCACGGGGAAACAAGCAATGTGAACAATTAAGTAAAATGCTTCTACCTCTCTTTCTGCCTGCTTGCCTGCCTACCTGTCTTCATTCCTTCCTGTACCTTTCCTTAAGAAAAATAAAAAGAAAAGAAAATTAAAGCTAATCATGTACACCAGAGCTTATGCTGTTTTTGATAAATAGAAGTAGGCTGTGCCTTAGCAATTTTAGCTTTGTGTGCACTGGGAATACTGTGTCTGGATTTCATGCTAAGGCTTCATATTTGGCTTCATTGCCACATCAGTTAAGGTAAATGCTGTCCACCTGTGGTCGCTATTGCTCCATTTATACCCTTACACGTTTAAAAAATCTCAGTCGCTTGCTGGAAGTACCACCACGTTCTGTTCAAACTTAAACTATCAAATCTGAGGTAAAAATCTCAGCTGCTTCTTACACGTCGAAAACTTAAACAATATTAGCTTCCATGTGCACCTAAGCTGGAGAAGTGGCTGACATCCTCTCCCTGGCTCTGCCCGGTCAGTTACAATTGCTGTCACTTGGGCTTTCTTTTTCAAAGTAATATTTTAATGTTAGAGATATAATAGTGTTAGAGAGAGTGGAGGAAACTGAAAAGTACACTTGCAAATCAGTTACTTAAACAGCAGATTTAATAGAGTGGCTACCTATGTGGTAGAGTGGCGGGGATCTGGGTGCTAAATAGTGGGCTTCATCCTTATGAATTATGTTTTACCTTCTGAGGTAGATAGTATTTCTCAGGTTATCTCCTGCTTTATTATAGTTTGTATTTCTCCAATATTTTGTAATATATTAAAGAATCATTCTAAATCGTATTATCATACTAACCTGCAAATTTAGTTTTTACAGCAAAAGCTTAAGTTATTCACCTTTGTTCTCCTTGCTGTAAAGCAGTAGGCTCCAACAGATGATATAGACAAGTGTTCTTTTACCTGAGGCTCAGTTTTTATAGTGATTTTATAATAGTCCATAGGCATATAAATTGAATATTTAATAACTTCTCTAAAAATTACATATATACATACACACTAAATACACGTGTGCATATATATATATGTGTATATATATAATCTATGCTGCCCTGGGATGAGCTTTTCAGCTCTCAAATTCTATGCTTTGAAGATCCTCTGGTCTGTAAAGCTGATATGGATCATCTTATTTTCCAACACCAGAGGGCGCCAAATTTCCTCTTGCAGCAAACAAAATTCCATTCCATTAAGGAACTTTGTAGGTGGGGGGTATACTGTGGAATTATATATTTTTAGATTCTTAGCAGATTTTAAAACAAAGAAGTCAATTGTGTTTTGTGAGGAGGAGTTTATAGACTAATGCTTTCAGGACTACTACATGTTTGTTAGAGAAATTAAAACAGCAAGTCTAGAATAATACTTGATACATTAATTTGAAGGAGTTATATATAATCCATTTATTCTGGTTTTAAATTTCAAGTGGCATGTTCAGTTTTCTGGAAATAGTTTTCTATAAATGTGTCCTAAATTTAGATTAAAATCAATGGCAGATGGTATGCTCCTGTGTGGAATGGTGGGGGGAGCTGGGCTCATGCAGTGATGCAAACCAGTAGAGAACGGTCACCTATCCATACCTTAATATTTGGCATTTATTAACTATCAATTGATAAACTGTTCTTCCCCCATTCTTGAATTAAAGTGTTTTAAGAAGACCATAGTAGCTGATGACATTTTTTTCACTAGCTGTCTTTTTTTGTCCACTGGACCACCTAAAGATCTATTTACAGAACATATTAAACGATTTTTAGTTGCTGCATCTTTTTTCCTCTTTTATGTCCTGCCATAATAATTCATTTAGTAAGACTGTCTAATAATTACATTTACAAATATATACTTTTAAATAGCATTTATACTTTTATAAGGCCATTTATACTTTTAAATAGCAGCATAATTCACTAGGAAAAATACAGCATATTTTAAGGAAATCAAGATGTACTTTTCTATACTTCGATAATGTGTTAGTTTCCTCTTGCTGCTGTAACGAATGATCAGATATTTAGTTGTTCAAGACATTATTTGAAAAGGACATAGACAGAGAAAGCAGCATGAGAGTAGGGCTGCTCAGGTTAAAGGTCAGGTACTGAAGATAATATTAACCTATCTTAAAGTGTTGCTTGGGTTCAGGACTCTGAGTGAAAAATGTTGAACAATAAACCATATCTTCCTGGTACATAAATAACTTCCAAGTATCACAAAGCTGTACTAAGACCTTCAGACTGCTAGTGTCTATTTCTATTTGTAAAAATAGTCACAGGCTACAGGTGTATTAATAATAAAAATGATAGCTTTTGTTTAAGGTGCTCACATTATTTTTTAATACTTAATAGTGAGCTAAGAACCCTAAAAGCCCATTTTTCTAATTTTTATGTCATTTTGAAACAATTAAGTGCCATATGAAAAAAAGACAATTTCTTTTCAGGGTGTATAAATTAACTGAGAAATAATGCCAGGACTTACTGAATTTGATAAGGAGTAGTGAGTTCTCTTTCTGTTAGCACTTTAATTATCTAGGTCCCTAGTCATTATGCTGAATATAGAAGCTAGAAATTTGAGTTAGCCTTTAAACTAATAGTTTGGGGAATAGTGTATGTTATTATATGGTAAAGCTGCTTATTCAGAAGAAATTGCTGCATTCTGCTCTAACAGACCTTGGAACATTCTGTACATCTCTAACTTTCATGCAGTACCATCATCTAAACTATTAGTTGAATGTGTTTATTATTGGTTTTAATCCCAAGAGAAAATGAAATAAAATAGATGTCTAGCTCATGCAAGAGAGCAGACAGCCTTTGCAACCACTATCTATCACAACAGAAGAGAAGTGTGGAAGCATCCCTTTATTTTTTAGTAAATATATTACTCTGGTAGTCTGAACGTCTTAGTATAGTCTTGTGCTACTTGAGTGTTATTTATGCACCAAGAAAACATGGTTTATTGTTCAGCGTTTCTTCACGCAGTCTTAACTCCAGGCAACACTGTGAGGTAGGTCAATATTATCTACACATATCTCTGTTTTTAGGATATTTGACATTTTTAATAAAACAGATTTTTTTTAAAGTTCAGCATTGTACTCTTGGGAAGTAAAAAAATCTTTGTGTACATTGCTTTACTAATGCTAGTAGGTGATTACTGTCATGCTGGGTGTCAAACATTTTTCTATTAGGCAGAAATAAATATTGAGAATATATTGGCTGCCTCTTCACCAGGGTCCCAAAGAAAAGAAGTTTTTGTTTTAACGTTTTGATAGAACCTGATGTCAAGAACATGTTTAAGGAAGAGATAGAGATTTTAATCTCCTGAATTGGTTTTCGTTATGCTTAACATAATTATGTGTAGTGTAGTGATTCTCAGCTGCTCAGCTGTTGACGGGGGTGCATCCGAATCACCAGAGGAACTTTTCATAAGTCCCCCAGAGATTCTTGTATTGTAAGTCTGGAACAGACCCTACACAGATTTAAAAGCACCATAGTTAATTCCAATTTGCAACCAGACTTGGTAACTCTTAGGTGTTTGTTTAAAGTCAACTGGGCTTAAAAGAGATCATACTTTTCTTGATATTGTTGGACTACATTTGTCAAAATTTGTAAGACCAGTATGGATGAAAGAAAACTAATCAACCTCTTAAATGATATCTCATTTAAAGGATTGACTTCAGAGGTAAAGTTTTTAAATTGGAGTCAAACGACAGTAGTAGTAATAATAATTTTTTTGAAAACCAGCAACAGGAGCAACAAACACCTGTATAACCCTTATCATGTGTCAGGTATTTCTCTGGACCATTTAAATATATTAATCATTTACTAAGCTATGAGGCAGTTACTTTATTATTGCCATTTTACAAATGAAAGCTAGATATCTTGTCCAGGGTCCCCTGGCTAGTAATTGGTGGAGCTAGGAGTCCAGTCCAGGCCAGACGCTTGAGAATATCTTCTTTTCATTCTTATGATCTATCCAATGCTTTCGTTTTGTCTCATGATTCTAGTATGTTGTGGAATCCAGGTGGGAGTAGAGTGGTAATAGTTTAAAACCATGGGCTTGTGGGCAAACTGTCTTATACTGACGAAATAATTGCTGAATTTTTTCACCATCTCTAGGCCTTGATTTTCTTATCCAAAAAATGAAGTTTAAAATATCTTCCTGCAAGGTGTAGTGAGAGTAAATGAGGAAATGTTTGATAAATGTTTAATACATGCATTGTATATAATAAGCACTTTGTATAATAAGCATTTTATATATTAAGTAATTAGTAGCTATTACTAATATCATTAGTGCTTTATTAGTTTTGAGGAATTAGGATTGTTTTCTCAGGACTGAGCTTTTTCTTTCTGAAAAGTAACTTTAAAAAAGACTTAAAAACCTTCAAGATAATGTTGGATAAGAAAGATAATATTGAGATAGCTGAATGGTGTAAGTTTGTTGTTAAACGGACAATGTAGTACATCTATTTATTAAAATAAAAGTGCTTAGTGGTATATGAAGGTATGAGTCTCAGGAACATGAAATTTACATTAAAATTAATTTTTCAGAAATGAAAGCTTTGAAGCACTATTAATGGGCAGTTAGTTTTTGCAAAATTAAACACAACTATAGAAGTACCTTTATGCATGTTTGTGTACATGTTTTTATGTAAGAATCAAATAGAAGCCTTTTCCATTAGTTATTTACCAAGTACTATGATAGTAGCATATATTTCAAACCACTATCAAACAATTAGTTTTATAAAGAAAAGCAAGGTCTTTGTAGGTTTTAAAGTAGAGCTTTATTGTGTATGGAAGTTAAACTAATCAGATGTGGAAAATGTTGCATATTTTTGAATCCAAAATTAATAAATAGCTTTATCCTTTACCCTTGTAGAATTTAACAAAATGGGGTTAGAGCATGCTTGGGAATCAAACCATTGTCGCCCAAACCAGGAAACAGCAGAATGCACATGAAGGGCCAGACTGTCTGACTGTCTCTTCAGCAGATGAGACTAGGTCGAAAGCTAGCAGTAAGCCAAGCAGACATGTGGTCACTGAAAAAAGTCCAGACAGAAAAGGAGAAACTAGTTCGAAGAAGTGGGAGTGGAGCTTGAGGTTAGGGGAAGAAGCCAGATGGCACAGAGGTTAGTCAGTTTAGGGTCAGGGAAGGAACTAGCGACCCATAGGAGTAGCCTGGGTTTCAGCTCTAGGACTTCATTTCCTAAGAAGATTGAGGGGAACAAGCCATAATGTAATAAGCCCAAGGAACCTTGTCAGAAGTCAGTGAGAGGGGAATAGATCACAGCCCCAGTTACAATTGGACTGCATATAAGAGCCCAGTCATTGACTTAATTGATTTTTACTGCAGTCATGAATTGGCATTGTTCTGACTCAAGGGCTTGAAGGTATTCTTACAGTCTCATGTGGAGGAATAGCTAAAATGAAAGGAATAGTCATTTATGTCTTGAGGATACATAATCATGGTCAGAATTTTTCTTTCAGAGCTCTCCAAAGTCTTGATCTACTGAATTTATTTCTTGATTCACGAATGGGTTGAAATTTGCAGTTTGAAAAACACTACTTTGAAGGGAGTTGATGGATTATTACTGTGATTTCAATTTGGAGTCTGCATCTCATGTTTCTGTTTAAAGTGTGTCTTAAAGTCCTTACTTTGCCTGCTGCTGTTGCTTTTTCCTCGGTGTTGTACTACAGTACTTCTCAGTAGGATCATTACAAAGAACCAGGCAGAGAAAAATAAGCAAGTATTTCAAGTGAGGAATTCAATTCAGTTCAATAAAGATTTGTAGAGCAAGCTCCTGCCATGTGTCAGACACTAGGATATTGGAATGAACTAAGCATGACTTTTTCTTGGAGAACCTTACTAGGTTAGTGAGGGAAGAAAACATTGGAAATAAAATGTAATGATGGACCTCTTATGAGGTGAAGTGGGCATGCAAAGGAAGAAATAATCAGTTCTACCTGAGACAGACTGAACATGTTTCACAGGGGATTTGATGCTTGAGCTGAGTCTGGTAGGATGTGTAGAAGTTAAGATATCTTGGAAGATGAAAATATCTTTCTAGTTGAACAAAATGGTGAAGAGCCGTCCTGGCAGTGAGAATAATTGAAGCAAAAAACAGCAAAGAGTCAGCAAAATACTGATTCTTTCCTAATCTCACATAGTTCAGTATTAGTAGTCAAGAGACTGGTAAGCTGGTGGGGAGATATTCAGTGATCAACTTAGAGGCCATGCGAAGGAAACTTTTCAGCAACAGGGAGGCTATGGTAGTTTTGTGTTTTAGAGAGATGGCTCTTCTGGGCACACTTATGGAGACTGAGACAAGTTTTCTATAACTAGGAGATCAGAGAGTATAATATAGAACAATCTGATGAGGACTTTAAGTCAGAGGTAATCTGTGGGAAAGGAGTAAAACATGAAAGAAATGGCAGAGGAACTAAATTAAGGCAGAATTTCTTTTAATGTCCTACTGAAGATATTTATTTCAAACCTGAATTTATGTAGAAGTATGCTAATATACTAAGAACTGAAAATTGATCACCATAGCAGTCCATCCAAATAGCATTTTACCAGGATACTTGTCTCAGTTATAGATAATTATAATTTTGGCTGAGTTTGATGTTTTAATTAATAATGTATTGATATATTTTTACTTGTTCCTAGAAGGATTTGAGGAATTTGAAAATACAAAGGAAATTATATTTTAAGTGAGGAAATCTGAGGAAGAAAAAGCAAGAATAATTAAAATAAAGCTGCAGGTAAAATTAGTACACAAAATTTACACAGCAAGTAAAATGAGGGGGCTATCTAGATACACAATTCATAGTGCCTCTAAAGCCTAACTGCTTGGGAATCTAATGTTCTTGATATTGCTGAGAAGTGATCTCCCTTAAGCCCCTCATAAAAAGAATATTTGAAGTGGTGAATCATGTTCTCAGTAGCTCCCTTGTAGTAAGTAGAAAAATAAATTTTTGAGAACTGTTTTTATAATGCACCTTAATGTCATCTGATAGCCTCATTGCCAGATCTGAAAGAACCAAAGTGTCATCAAGGTGTCTAGCTCTCATCAATTCATTCAAGGAGTATGTAAGCACATGTGTTATGGCAGATTGTATACTGAACACTGGGACTATAATAGAGAACCAAACAGGCATACCCCCTGCCCTTGATGGAGTCGACAGTTTATTCATGAAGATATTAAAGAGTTTAAATACTGCATAGTGTAAGAACTGGTAAAATAAAGGAAGCATGGGGGTACCTGTGGAATTTAGGAGTCCCAGATGTAGTTCCTGGGAGGTATTATAAGTCCCTGTAAGATGTGATATTAAACAATGGAGAAAGTAGTATTCAAGCAAAGAGTATCAGGGCATTCAAGGGTATACTCCCTTGCTGATATTCTAGTCACCAATTTAAAGACAGCTCTGTGGACTTTAATAGTCAACCATGCTAGAGGTAGGATCCCAGTGCAATAATTATTTTAGATTCCTTTGAAATACCATTGATAATAATTAGACTGACCATATGTACATTTTAAACGGGATGGTACTTTTTTTTTTTATTTCCCAACCATCCTGTCATTGTAATGATGTTTAATATCATTTTAATATCAACTTTGTTCCATTTTATAAACCAGGGCCACCTTTAACACGAGACTAAGTTGAATTGCCCCAGAACCAGTCTATGGAGGTGGCCGGAAAGCAGCTGCCCCTTTTGCCCCTGGTTAAAGATGGCCGTGCTGGTCCTGACTCTGTGGAGGGCTGCAGCCCCCGCTGTGTTCCTGCCCCCCTGTGAGGAAGTAGGGTCTGCTTTGGAAAGGGTAGTCCTCCACCGTACAGAGCCTGTTTTTTCAAAGGGAGTGGAGCACCAGACCTGGTCAGGCTGCGGTGGGGAATTCTCTCTGGCACTGTGAGGGTTATTGGGCATTTTGGGTACAGGATAGTTAAAGCAGCATGTGTTTTAGGCAAGACATTTAGAGCGGGGCTTATAGGGATTCCAAAATTCCTCGCATTGCCCCCTGCAATTTGTTTGAAGTCCCGCTGACCACATTTCATCACTGTTAGACAGATACCGTGTAGTACTTACTTGTTGCTGGCTGCCTGCTCGCTCCTGCACGCATTGCGCCGCCTCATCCCCTGCCGCTTGGCTCCCAGGGCATAACCCCATCCCTTTTTTTTGCCATCACAATGTTCCCATTTTGTCTCAAGGAAATGTGGTCAGCCTAATAATAATGGTAAAGTTTGATTAGATAATGCCATTTCTTAAATACTTTTTAACACCTCGTTCTTGGAATATAGTCTCTATAGCCCTTGTTTCATAGATGAAAATGGAGGCCATCTTAGTGCAGAAACCGGCGTTTCCCATTTATTCTAATAGCCATTACGTTTAAAGGACATATAGGCAGATACATCTAGATGATAGCAAAACACGAACAGGCAACGCGAGGCATCACAGTGTGTGTAGTGCTTACCTCGTCATACTCTCTGGGTCGTTTACCGTTAGTGCCTTCTTGATGACACTTCCGTCACACTCTTCCTTTCCTCAGAGTTTGTATCTGTTACCGTGCGCCTTAAGAGTCTACGCGTGCGTTTTCTCTCTTAGATTCTTTCTCTTTTTGTAACATCCACTTATTCATTTATCTCTTCATAACTAGATTTATCTAAATAAATTGTTAACTTTTTAGTCTTGATTGCAGTACAGAAAAGTAGATTATTGTAAAAACAATATAGAAGTAAAAATCAACTGATACTATCGGTAATAACTACCTTTAACATTTTATGAATTTCCTATGTTTGGACTTCTTTTTTGACTTACTTTTACATGATGAGTTCAAGGTGTGTGTGTGTGTATGTGTGTGTGTGTGTGTGTGTGTGTGTGTGTTTAAACTAAAGGAGCAGGCAGGAATGAAGGCAGTAGTTGGCAAGCAGGCAGGGAGAGGAGGAAGAAGCACTCTTACTCATTTTTCATTTAGACGTTCACAGTGATTGTTCCCGCTGGGCCCGGGGTTTGAACCCAGGGGCTTGTGGCCTGTGTTCTTCAGAGGTGATTGACCCAACCGCTGTCCACCACAGTGTGTCAGATTGTATATATTATTTTTAAAGCTGCTTTTCTCCCAGCAATTATTTCTTTCCATGTTACTACATGTAGTCCTATAATATTTAAATCAACTGAATAGTGTTAAAAAGAATTATCAAAATATATTTAATTTTTGAGCCATCGTTGAGCATGTTTAAATGACATGTGTCTAGAATTATTTTCTTAGAATAAATTTTTAAAGTAAAATGGATAAGGATAGAAAACATTTAGGGGTGTTGATACTTATTGCTAAGTTATCAGGGAAAGATTGTTAGATGCTGTCTAACTCGATGAAATATTTTTATATGCTATGGGTTACTGAAACATTTTAAATCTTCCTACTTGGGGGAACAATGCCATTGTTAGATAATGTTAGGAAGTAAACCTCAGTAGCGTTAAATGATCAAAAATCATTAAAATGGCATTATAGAAATCAGAATTCTAGGAAGTATAAAAATGTGTGGTGTGGTATTTATAAAGTACCTATTTTGAATGATATTTTAAATTTTAATATTCCACATTTGCTCCCCATTTACATAGGAAATAACTGGGATACATAGAGAATAAAAACTTGTTCAATGTTTTGTTATTGCTTTATAGAAAGCTGTGATTCCAAATCAAATCTGTTCATTTTTAAGGTCTGTGTCTCTTTCAGAGCAAAGTGCAGTGACTTTGTCACTGTGCTATTGAAGTGATTACATGACACATGTCCTGTGCCATAGAGGCCTTCAATAACTAACTGTTTGAAAATGAAAGTAAAAATATGAATATTAATATAAACCCTTGAGAGTTGAGAAGGGTGTGTACTACTGGGAATTGAAGTTGAGAGACAAGATTATTACTAGTTTTCTTTTGTTTCCCTTATACTTTTGTATCACCCAATTAACACCAAATTATGTAAATTGCTATCCATTTGCATCTAGACATGTTTATTCTGAATGTTATCATCTTCAGTAACTTTGAAGACTTTGGAAAAATACTGAATCTAATTTACTAGACTGAAAGGGGACAACTCAACAAATGTCTTTTGTTGATTTGTACATTAAAATATCACTAAGAGTATGTAGAAGAATCTCCAAATAAAAGCAGCCCATGTGCTATTGGTATTCTGTGCTTTATATACTTTATAGCTATTTGTATATTAAAATGGCAGTAATAATGGTAATGAATGTTAATATCTACTGAGTACATTTGTAGATACTGTCATTTGGAGTCAACTTAACCCCTATAGTATTGGTAATAGACACTATAGAAACTACAATAAGTAAGGGGATGCTCGTTCATTAAAATCCAATGTTTGACCTCAGGGAAAGGAGTTGAGGTTGTACTTTGTTCAGTACATCCTAATTTTCCTAACAATTTAGTTAAGCAATAACTCTTCATTTATTTATATCACTTAACTTGACATATTTTGCTTTTTATGTTTTCATGTTTATTGCCTTCTAAATATAGTAATCTATTCAGGCCTAAGTTTGTCTTTCAGATTTCAAAGCATGATCTCTAATTTGTAGGAGTGATACACTGTTGGTAGGAATGTAAATTAGTGCAGTCTCTTTGGAAAACAGTTTGAAGATTCCTCAAAAATATAAATACCATTCCATGCAGCAATCCCACTTCTAAGTGTATACCCAAAGGTTACAAAACACAAATCAGAAAATATATATGCACCCCAGTGTTCATAGTAGCACAATTTTTGCAGTAGTCAAGACAGGGAAACAACCTAAATGCTCATCAGTAAGTGTCTAGGTAAAGAAGCTCTGGTATATATGCACAATGGAATTCTACGCAACTGTTAAAAAAAAATGTGCTTCTTGTAACAACCTGGATGAAACTGGAGGTGGTTATTCTAAGTAAAATAAGCCGGAAAGAAAAGAGATGTACAAGATGATTTTACTCATGTGGAGTATTAAAAAAAGAACAAATTTGAACAAAATTCACAGGACACAAGACTATGACTGTAGAGGGGAGTTGGGAAATGAGAAGGAAGGAGTTAGCAGGTGGTAAAAGTCAGTAGAACTGGCAGTGGGTGTGGTGTGAAATGCACACAGACTAAGGTGCAAATTCAACATAGAGTTCCACCTTGGCTGCTGTTTGATCAATTTGGGGTGTCTTGCTCTGATTTAGACTCTTTGACCTGCTAATTGCTTACAGAGTTCCTAGACCAAATACATAGATGCAGAAACCAAAGCAGAATCATAATGATAACATCTTCTCAGACATGTCATTAACAAGAAACCAGTTTAATCATTAAAAATTTAAAAAGAGCCAACTCTTACATACTGCTTGCTATATGCCTAATTCTGCTTTAAGCACTTCGTGTCTACTAAAGCATATTACTTCTTGCAGCCACCCTATACAGTTTTTATTGTTATTCCCTCTTTAAAGGTGGAGGAAACTGATTCACATACAGAGAGATTAAGTAATTCAAAATCTGAATATAGGTGATACCATTCTCAAGTCATTATATTTGTGCTCAAGAAAATCTGTGTTAACTTGACCATTTGCTTTTATTAAACAAAGTGATTCTTGTTTATTTTAGACAAAACAACATTGAAATTAAAAATAAACCTCCCCCAATTATTCATAATCCACTGTTTCTATTTATACATCTGCTTAAGTAGAATAATTTTATATAATTTTCCAGCCATTTTTTCTTATTAATAGTGTTCTGTAAACATTTGCACATGTCATTAACTATAGATCTATATCAGTATTAAACTGGCTCCCTAGTATTTCATTTTATGGATATGCCATAATTTATTTAGCTTTCCCTTTATCTGTCACATTGTTAACACTCTGGGACTGATAAAACCTATTCTGTTCATAAATCTCCATTTTTGTCATTTTCTCAGAATCAATTTTTAGAAATGACTGTTAGTAGGAAAATATACATACATACATACATACATATATCCATATGTATGTATGTATGTATATATATACATATATATAGTGTTTAGCTGCACACCCTAACTTCTGTCCCAGGTGCACTTGTCATTACCCCCTCAAAGACTGACAAGCCTTTTAACTAGATATCCCCAGTTTTTACCTAGGAAGATTGGCATCTCCTCAGAAAGAGAGTGAATTTCTTAATATTTAGTCTCTTTTTCCTGGTCTCAAATATTACTTGACATTTTTATGATTTTGAACATTACAAAGATAAATGAAGAGTGGGAGTTTTGGTTTTGGCAAACAATATTGCTTCACCTCTAACCCGTTACAGTTAAACTGTAAGTTTTTCTTAAAGAGAGGATTTGAGAATTATTTTAACTGTTGTAGCATAGATCTCCCAGCAGATATAATGACTTTATAAACAATGTAGTTTATAACTATAACTAGAAATCAAAACAAGGGATCTATGGAAAGTATCATAAACATCACTGGAGAACTTGTTAAAAAGATACTATCCTGGGCCTCTCGCTGCCTACTGAAGGAGAATCTGCATTTTAATAAGCCACATAGGTGATGTTTGTGTTCTTTAATGTTTGAGAATCATTCCATTAGGCTCTTTAGTTTCCAGCTCTCATTTGTCATTTCTAAAAGGACAGCTCACTTTGCTCCCGGTAATAATTGTTTTTGCTGTATGTTGCATTTTCCTGTCTGCTAGTAAATACCACCCTTTCTTTGGAAAAGCTTGCTGTTTTATTGCATGTCTGGTCCTAAACAAGAATGGAACCTATTTTATAAGACAATTGCCTTTTAAAGTATTGTTCCTCAGCTAAGTTAGAAGCTGTTGTATTGATTGTGGCATTTTAGAGCAGACTGAATTATTAATTTGGCTTCATTTGGCAAATAGGAACATTTTAAAATCAGAGATCTTCTGAGACATAGTGCCCTCTGTCATGGAGTTGTTATCTTTCTCGCAAAGGTATGCTTGAACTAATGAATATTTTATACTGTATCATTTTAGAGGATAGATAAGTAACTATTATCTTAAAAAGAAGCATTATCCTCATTTAAAAATGCCTACTTAGCAAATTCATTGCTTCAAGGAGGACACTTCTTCATTTAAAATGAAAAATATGATAAAAGTTCTACTTCAAAGTCCAATTGTTTGCTGAATATAATAAAATATATTTTTAGATGTTACCTCTTCAGATCTTAGATGAAACAGATAAAGTAATGTTCATTCATAAAATGCCCAGCTGTTCCTCACTATTTTAACTCAGGAACCAAATAGACCTGAACACAGTTTTGTAGATACACATTTTCTCTGTTGTCTTGGTCCTCACTATCTGAACTGAGATTCAGATAGCAAATAGTGCTTGTATTCTTCTACATTAGCCATCAGTGCAATAAATATACATAGGACTCTAATATATAACAGCATTTCACAATTACTTTCCACAAAATACTAGCCGTTGTTTCCATGTTATATTACTTATGTAAATACTCTTTTTTGAGACTCAAGATACCAATTAATATAATAAAGGTTCTAGATGAACCCTATATGAAGTAAATCTGTTACATTTAGCATATGTTAATCCAGCATATCTAGCACACCTCTGTGACAAAAACCAATAGGCTAAGTGCCAAAATAATGAAGACACATTTGTTTATAATACAGCCTATGAGAATGTTAAGCAGCGTGAGCCTCAGATTCTTCATTTGCGGACTAGATTTTAGAGTTAAGCCTACTAACGTGTCAGTGTGTCTGATACACAGTCATTGGTTTTACTTTATCAGTGGAAACTAGGTGACAGAACTACTTAAGAGTTTAACCAGTTATTACTCACTAAAAGTGGGATTTACTGTAATATCCTGCCCTGATACTCCATCTTCTCCCTGATGGTACCACTGATCACTTGTTCCTTCATTCACTCTGATGTATCCCACTGGTTGTTGTCTCTTCAGCATGCTAAGTAGGTTCTGCCCTCAGATATCTCATTCACATCTCTACTCAAATACCACTTCCTTTCAGAGAACTTTTTTGACAACCATGTCTAAGTGATCTGATAACCCTACGTATACTTCCTCCGTGGCATAATTCAGGTTGTTGAGGGCAAAAATCTCCATGACCTTCTAGAAAAGCTTTTTGTGTGTGTGCAAAAGGAACAGATGCGGCTGATCAGACACCACTTCTTATGGACTCAAACAAGAACATAGTGCCTAAAAGTTATGGAAGCCTTATCTCTACCTATAATTTAGGACTTCTAAATGAATGAGAAAATAAACTCCTCTGTTTGTTTAAGTGACATATACTCAGTTACTCTGTTTATTGTATTTAAAAACTTTATTAATTCATACAAAAATATATGTGAGTTGAGTATCAGCAACTAGAAAACTATAGATGATTCTTATATTAAAACAACTATTATATTAATTTATGACTTTTAAAGTTGAGTGAGACATTTCTCACTTTTAAATAATTTTAATAACCCAAGAAACTTGATGAATCTGATGTTTTTAATTTTCAGTGTTGTACCACATTCTAAGTAAAGCATATAAAAAAACCTAGTTTAACTTTCCTAGAGCTATAAATAATACTTATATAATATAAGAAGTTCAAAGATCTCTTGCATTGGATAGTCTTAATCTTTTTTAAATTTTTTTTTGACTCACATTGATCTTTTAATTCACATTGACCTCATCCAGGGACACAAACCCAGGTGCTTGAGATGTATGTGAACTGTACTCCTCCAGAAGTGGCTGACCTAACTGCTACTTCACCAGGATGCAGCACTCACAGTTAATCTTAATAGCCTTGTTTTCCCTCTACTGTTCATCGAGCCACTTTCTCTACATGCATTGTCCACAAGTAGAGGGCACATAGTATAGGAAAAGTATCTGTGAAGTACAGCTTTTAGTTTTTTGTTTGCTCCCTTGTTTTGTTGTTGTTTATGATGATATTTTCAATTCTCTACAAAAGCATAGTCTTGATGGCAAAATTTTTTGATTTGTAAGAAATGGATTTTTTGACAAAGGGAAATTTTTGAGAGAATCCAAAAATAGTCTAAAGGAATATTAAACATGAACTTTATCTCATAAACTATTAGTTGAAAAGGAAAGGATGGGTGATTATTTAAGTTCATTTTTCTGATGCTTGAGGATCAGATCTCTTTTCAAAGAAACTCACTTGCTGAGAATGTAAATTACTGCAACATTTTTGGAAAATAGTATGGAAATACCTCAAAAAATAAAGATGATCTACCATTCTATCCAGCAATCTCACCTATAAGCATTTATGTGAAAAATACAGAATCTCTAATCAGGAAAAATATATCCACTCCAATGTCATAAAAGCACAATTCACAATAGCCATAGTATGTAAACAATTTAAATGCCCATCAATAGATGACTGGATAAATAAGCTGTGGTGTATATATACACAGTGAAATTATATGCAGCTGTTAAAAAGATAAAATTGTGCCCTTTGCAGCAACAAGGATGGAATTATAGGGGATCATTTTTGCTAAGCAAAATAAGCCAGAAAAAGAGAAGTACAAATGGTTTCACTTAAATGAGTATAAAAAAATAAAGGCAGACAAATTTAAAAAGTGTTCACAGACACTAGACTGTGGCTACCTAGGGACAGGGAAGGGGGAGAAAAGAAAGAAGTTAGCAAGGTGTGATAAAGGACGCTACGACTCTGGTGGTGTACGTGTGGTATAACATACAGCCTGATGTGTGAATTCAGTATTTTAAAGTACATATTAGCAATGCAAATAATAGAAAATAAAAACAACAGAAATGTTTCTTTAGAATACCAGTGTGTACACACACACACACACACACACACACACCCGCACCCCCACCCCCCGGCTCTTATAGATATTTGAGAAAAGAAGCCAAATGATTAAGTAATGGTAAAGTGTGTCCTTCACAACGTTTTACTCTGAACATTGAAATTAAGAAACAGATGAGATGAGAGGATTTATGTAGCATTCCAAAATCATGACGATACTCACTGAAAGCAGGTCTCTGGAGGATGGCCTTGTGGAAGAGCCATCTAATTTCAGGGTTAGCTGTTGAGCTAGATGTATAAGTGAATAGGTCTGTGGAAGAAAGGTGTCCAGCATTTAGTGGTCTTGAGCATAGAAAACTTGAAAGTCTCCTGTGTCAAAGATTTATATATAAGGAGGATGGTGGTTTTAAAGGGGCTTCATGCTATGTTGAGCTCATGGGCGTGGTGACTGAAGCCCTTGAGGGGCACAGACTTCAAAGCACTGCTGAGAATATCCATGGACCATTCACTGTCCTCTGATGCCCTATTTATGTAGCTCTGTGCCTCTCCAAGTCCTCTGGAGGATCAAGGATGGGAGAAGGGAGGAAGGTACACATGGAGAATCCTGTTTACCACAAAGAAGCCAGGTTTTAAGGTAGCAAATTCCATCCCCTGAGGTTATTGTCCTGTTCTCCACAGAGGACATGACAGCTACATGCTTGTCAGACTATAAGCACTTATGAAGGTATAGGTTTCCATTCTAAACATTTTTTTTTCTTAATGCCAAGAGTTTAAGTTATGTCAGTGGCGTTTATGTCTCCTGTAGAAATTTTTATGAAAAATTTGTCAGTTGAGCTTTCAGTTCGTATTAATTTTTCACATCATTTGTATCTCCCTTGTCATTTAACCATCACAACTTAAGTAATGTTCGCTGTAAATTAGTGGAATGCTAATGTTCTCTTTATTTAAAGAAAAAAATTAAATGCTTGAAATTTTACAAGTAACTCATAGTTTGGAAGACCAAATTAAAATGTGATCCCCTGAAATGTATGTGAACTGCACTCCTCCAGAAGTGGCTGACCAAAATATTATTCACATATTAATTTTTCAGTTAGTAAAAACAATCTCTAGTTGGGGGGACTCAGTGGTAAATACCATAGAATCTTAGGAGTTTTATGAACAGGCAAGCTGAAAATCTATAAAATCTTAAAGTAAAAGATAAAAAATTCATAGAGTAGCTTTCACTTTTCTCTTAGTCTTTAGCTTACAAGTGCTTTTAGTAAGTGAAAATTCCTTATATAACCCCTTGATTGCCCTCTAATGTTGGAGAAAAACCCTGAGTTGATATAATACAAACAATCAAACTGGTAGATCAAAGTCTGAATTTATATTATGGCTGAAATACAGATACATTCTTTCGCAAAGTATTTGTTGTAGGTTTCCTTGTAAAAACAAACTATAATGTAACAAATATAGACATTCTCTGTGAGTCAAGTATAATTGGTTATATCTTCAAAATGTTCCCGAATGCTTTTGTTTATTCTTTATTGTCATCAAATTACCATTGTCATTTGCCTAGACTACTTGACTAGTGCACATTATATTCCTACCACTGTTTTTGCCCCACATAGTTCCCCTATTCATCTTTATCCCTACCTCACAGCCCGCAGGTAAATCAGATCATGTTATTCCCCTGTATCACAGTGCCCAATGGCTTTTCATTGCCATATAATGAGTATGTCATAGAATAAAGTATAAACTCATTACCATGTCCTCAAGACCCTGATGATCTTCCCCCTAGCCCTCCATGTGTTTTTGACCATTCCTCTATTATTTTCAACCTTGTCTTCTTCATTATCACTTGGCTAACCTTCTACTGTTTTCTTGTTACATTTAAAAGTAGCCTCGCCTCCAGGCCTTTACTTCTGCTCCCCTAATCTGTGCATGGTTGATTTTTATTATCTTTGATCAACTGCTATCAAACTTTTTCTTATCTCTCAGCTCTCATCTATTTCTGTTATGTTTTCTTGATAGCACTTATCTTTAATTTTTTTTTATTTTTTCATTTGTTTACTTGTATATTATCCCTCACTTCCATTCAAGCTAAGCTTCATGTGACAGAGTATTTTATCTTTTTCACTTCTACAGCCCTGATACGTATAACACATTATATATAGTGCCACCAATAAATATTTGACTAATATTAGTTGAATGTGGAAGTTGTGGAATGTGGAAGTAAGTTGTATGTGGAAAGAAAAAGAAGTATGCAAATAATCATTCATAAATCAAATCACTTAAAAATTAAGGAAAAACTCTATTAGTTATTTTTTAAATTATTTGTCTGATTTATAAGTCTCAATGTTTTTTAAATAAGATATCACATGGTTAGGAATCTAAGAGTTTAAGCAGCTCAGTATTTTGCCAGCCCATAACCTGGACTCTGGAATCAGATCAGTTCTGTTGCTTCCTGGGTCCTCCAGTTACCAGCTGTCAAGTAATTCTTTGTGTCTAAGCTTCTGTGTCCTGTATCTGTGCCTGAAAATTGGAGATAGTAGTCTTCACTTCTTAAGATTATTGTAGGGATTAAATAAGAAAATACAATTAAATTTTAGGGTATTACCTTGCATATAGCAACTGATAAATTATTGTTAGAATTGTTTTTTAATTCAATTTGCCTTCACCACTACAGGTGATCTTCTCTTCCTAAACCTTCATATAGTTTTAATGCATACACCATTGTTCTTCTAAGAAGTAAAATTTAACATTTGGGTATTCATAATTAAACCCAGTTTCTACCACTCCACCTTTGATAAATAGAAAATATTTTTTAAACCTATTCTGTTATACAAAAGTCTGAAAAATCAAGATTATGAAGATAACTTTTAAACATAAAGAGATCTAATACGTTAGACAGTTAAAAACTTTGGAGAGCTCAGACCTTTCAAAGTCCACCTTTAGCTATTTTCTAAGACATTGCTATTTAAAAATCAATGTCAGAGTGGTGATGAATAGGGCCTGATGACAAGATGAAGATGAAAATTGTAGAGGTGGTGTTCCATCTAATGATTACTTCTCCTTGGAGAATGATGGAACCATATTGGTGCCTTTTTTCTGGAAACATGACTCTTCAAACAGGAAATGTTTATTTCTTCTTTTATTTATATAGCAATAAAGTATTTTATGCCTTGGAGACATCAGAAAATGCTAGCATTTTTCAGCATGCTTTTCTGTAGTGTGTTATATTACAAAAAGCATTTAGGAGAGTGTGAGCTAGAGGGAGATGAATTTATAAATGGAATTATAAAATTAAACTGAATTTTGTAATGATGTAGTCATAAAAACAAGCCGTAGTAAAAATACAGGACCGTCTCTTAAGATTATCCATTCTTTTTATATAATTTTTGTTTGAACATTTTATACCAGAATGTACTTAGGCAGTTAGAATATGGAAGCTTCAAAAAATTTGCAATAGTCAGATAATGAGTTGTAGAGAGTGCACAGTATAAGGGTGATTGCAAGAGATCCTTCAGCCTTGTTTCTTCTTACTTTATTATGGGTTAGAGTTATATACACTAGCCATGCATACTCAATACAGACATATTTTAAAGTCACATATAGGGAAGAAAATAAAGAAGATGTATTTCATTGATGTCATATGAATTTATTTAAGTAAATGCAGAAACAGAAAATTTAACAACTTTTGCTTCTAAGGGTTCTATGTAAGCCCAGAAATTATCACTGGTCAGTATGTCGTGCTTCTGAAACAGCAGCCTTGAACAGAATGACTACTCATTTGTCAATTATGGCCTTTTTAATCTACTAATACCAATATTTTTATTTATTTATTTTCAGAGTATTATAGTATTTTTTTGATATAATAGGCCGCTTTTCCTTTTTTTCTGCAAAACTACTTTGTTTGGTGCACAAATTCTCTGACCCTGCTTTCCTCCTGTTTTTTTCCTTTGTAAGAATGCCATTATCTGATAAACGTTGTGAAATATACTTTAAGTAGCGATTTCTTCTGGGTCTGTTGTAGATGAATATTGTTTGGAAATAAATGAAGGCCACATGTGTGAGAATAAGCAAAGGCTATTTATTCCAAACTTACTACGACAAGGATATCACCAGTACATCACTTGGCATTTGGCAGATGCTCAAAGGCAAGCAGAGGAATAGGAAATCTTTATAGCAGAAAAAAAGGGAAGACTTTAGGTATTACATTTGGAAGCTCCTGGCATGGAGAAGTTGTAAGTAGGTTAACAGGAAGCAAGGAACCTTATGAGATTGGTTAGGAGTGCATATTTGTCTTTCTCCATTTGGTCCTAAGTTGGGAGTAGAAGAAAACTTAAGGAAGCTGGCTGTTATTAATCAAATAATGGCCATTTGGAGCTTATTATTTCAGGAACTATAACTTGGCTTCCTGGGCTGATTGCTAGATATATAGTCTGACTTCCTAGATTGGTTCTTATAGATAAAACATTGATTTCTTGGGCTGGTTGCTGCAGATTACAGGTAGAGTTCTATTTCTCTGTGTAGATCTGGCCATTGTCCATGTGTATATTAAATCTGTCAACCACTCTTTCAACCTTAAAGGTATGGTAGTCTTATCCCTCAGAAACATACTTAAATCTTCTTAATTATTGTAGTCAATACGTTATTGCTTTGTTATACCGTAAGCAGCACTTTTAGATATATATTAATATCATTGTAAATGTATAAATTAGCAAAATATGTATTCCATGCTAATATTTTATATATTAAGACAGATGTTTCATATTTGATAGATTGAAGGCTGGTACATATAAAATTAAAGAACATCATGATCAAGAATATCATGGTTAACATTTATATACTTATTGCATATATGAGTGTTCCCAACTTTTAATAGTTTTTTTTTTTTTACTGAGGTAACATTCTACATTACTGTGTAAAGTTTAGTTATGTAGTTTCAATCTTCATCAAATATGTATCACACCACACCCACCACTAGATTTCTAATTGTCCTCTCCCACTGTCCTTGGACCCCACTGGACCCACTATCCTTTGCTCCCAACACACACCTCCTTTCTCTCTGGTAAACACAATTCCATAGTCAGAATCCAAGGGTTAATTTTTGTTTTATTTTTATCTCTTTGTTTCTTTATATTTCACATATGATAGAAATTATGTTGTCTTTCTGACTTACTTCAGTTAGCAAAACTCTCTCTAGTTTCATCCATGTCACAAATGGTAAAATTTCATCTTTTTTTTTAATAGTTGGGTAGTATACTGCTGTATATCCACACACACACTATATGCATGCACACACACAAATATATATAGATATACACACACATTTATATACATACCACATCTTCAATATTCAGTAATCTGTCAGTGGACACTTAGATTGTTTCCATTTCTTGGCTGTTGTAAATATGCTGCAGTGAACATAGGAAGCATTTTATCTTTTTGAATTTGTGTTTTCATGTTCTTTGAATTGATAGCTAGCAGTGCAATTACTGGATCGTTTTTTTGAGGAACGTCTATACAATTTTTCAAAATGGCTGCTCCAGTTTGCATTTCTACCAGTGGTATACAGTGGCCCCCTTTTCTCCACAACCTCACCAACACTTGTTTCTAGTCTTTTAAACAGGCTATTCTCAAATGTGTGATGTGCTATATTTCATTGTGGCTTTGGAATGAGCACTTTTTCCTATAGTTGTTGGCCCATGTGTTTATATTCTGGCCACATTTAAGGTAGTGTCCATAATTATGAATATTGCAGTGTGATAAATTATAAGATTATTAGCAAATGTAACTTACTTTGAGACACAAATCTAAGCATCATGCAGATATTAACTAATTTAACCTCACAATAATCCTATGAAAAAGGTACTTTTACATTTGTCTCTTTAGTAGATGAGAAAACACAAGCGCAGAGAAGTAAAGTCTGGTTTCACAGTTCCTTAGCTAGTAGTGACGGAACCAAAATCTGGACCCTGGAAATTTGATGCTTTTTATCTTGGTGTATTTATACTGCTTGACAACAGGATTTCACTACTTAGTTGTTACAATTTAAGAGTCTTCCTGACCTGAAAGCAAAGTTAAGTAGTTATTGACTTCAAGGTAAATTTTACCCCTCTTCTCAAGAACTTCTTTTAAATTGTCATTTTATTGTTCGTTTACCGATTTTCTCCATTTAGATTACCTTTAGTAGTTTTTGCTTCTTGGGCAGTATTACACCTGTGATCTTCCTTTACTTACAGTGGTCACTTACTAAGGAGATATAAAACTCTTAATCAAATAAAAAGGGAGATGAAAGAGAAAAATAATGTATATTTTGCCCCACCCTTGGGTCTTTCATAGCCTGTGCCTTGACCACCTAACTCACAAAGTGGGGAATGTATGTATTTTAAAGCTAAACTTAAGACTGTTGAATTATCTCTTCTTTAAGATTAACATGAATCCCTTTGCTAAATAGATATATACATTTATATACAAAGTAAGTCGAAGCAATCTGGGCAAATCAGGAGCCTAACAGGACAGTCATTTCCTTAGTATTATCTGTGTGCTGGGCGCCTTAAATATAACAACTCAGTTGCACAAATTTCTTGCTTAGTTTTGTTATATACACACAAATGTGTTTTTAATACATTATTTTTGAGTTTTATGTAAATTTATTACTTATCTGAGGTTACCAGTTTGATTTAACTTAAATCTTAAATTAAGATTTTACTGTCTTTTGAATGTAGTTTATTCATTTTTATGTTATAAATCTACAGATCTTTTACACAGTGTTTGCCATGGTTTTGGTTTATATCAGTCTCGGTATACTAATTCCCAGCAGAGTAGGCATATTGTGTTTTATTTTACATGATCTTCCCCACAACTTGATGGCTTATAAAATGTCTTCCTTTTTCTCTGCTTTTTCTTTCCAATATCCATGTTCTTTGATAAATTGATTTTTTTTCCCTAAAATGTGTGCTAAGTCAATAGAGCATATTAACATGTGTCAGTGCCATATACAAACAAAAATGTGTTGGAGGATTCTATGATGGTCTACCAAAGAAGCTAAACTGAAGATTCAAATTCTTATTGCAACCTCACATTGGTTGAAGGGTTATTATAATTTGAATAATTATACCAGCTCTACCTCATTGTAAAATTATTACCACTCTAATATATATTTGTGATATATGATCATATGAGTAATTTGTTGCTGAGAAAATAAGCTTCTTAGCAACAATGGGTGGGACTAGAAACAAGAGTCCTCACTAAATAGGATACTGCTTATTCACAGTGATTATCTGCTATCAAAATTTCATCACCTGATTTCCCAGAATTATAGGAAAAAAATGTTAGATAACTTTCTGCTACAAGTTTAATTTCTATATCCCAACTTTTAAGAAAATTGTGGTACTAACAATGTAAGTAATGTAGAATAAAAAAAAGGAAAGTGGGTGTAAATAGAGAAAAGGACAGAGCAGATATTTATTCATCTTTACACAAATATGGCCATGATCCTTATCAATAATTCCAAAGTCCAATTTTTTTTTAGTTTTTGCTTTCATAATATATTTGATTACAAAACCTGTCCCAATCTGAGTACATTTGGCAGCAACCTTGACTTTAAATAATGGGAAGCTACATATTGCTTTGAATGTTTCATTTGGTATTTTGATATGTTTTGCTGAAGAAATAACATGTTTGATTCCAGGATGCCACCCAGACTGTTGGAGTGTTTACATAGGTTCTTAATGTTTTTTGTGCCATAGACCTTTTACAGCAAATTTGTAAAAATTCGACACTTTATTATTTCTTTTAAAGTGTTCTAAATGCATAAAAGAAAATATATGAACAAGAAAGTATATTTAAAAATCTCAGGATAATAAATTGTGTTTATGTGTCTATATTAAGGCATTAAACAATAAGGTCTAGCAGTAATCCTAAGTGTAATTATAAAGTCATCTCAGTGATGAATATAAATGTTATTTGGAGATGCCTACAATAACTGCTTTGTCATAGGAATACATCTTTGAATTTTGTTTGTGACAAAGTCACAGGTACCAGTAGTGCTGCCTCCTGAAGTCATCATGAGAAGCAATTGATAAACTTCAGATAAAGATTAGGGAAAATAAATATGTAATTTATTTTGTTATCTAGATCATAGCCACTCTGTTTCTCAGTTAAATATAGTTTAAGAAACCTTGGTTAAAAATAATGTTCACCATAAATATGTCTTCTTTCTTATTTGTTTCCTCTGCTGACTCATTTAGATACACAAAGTGATGAAACTAGAGTTCAAATCATGCCTTTAGTTCCAGCCACCATTATTTTAAACAGTCCCCAAAACTATTTTGAGTTTCATTGTATAGTAAACAAAGCATTTGAGTATTTATTGTTGATAGGTTGAATTCTGACTATATTTCAAGTTTTTAAGAGTATCTTCTTCCAGCTGCATTATAAATTAGGAAGAAATATTTGCATTAAAGTCTTTGTTCCTTTTTTTTTTTTTTTTTTTTTGAGTGTGTATGACATTCTGCTTTCTTTCTTATTTTAAATTTCCAAATGTCTTAGGTAAAGAGAATTTGCATAGAGGTGACAAAAACCTATCTGTATATCCTCTGTTGACATTTTAATGCTGACATTTCTGATACTACCATCTAGGTAAATTTTTAACTTTTGAAATTAAAGTGTATTTTATACATGAAGCAGAAGAGCATACCACAAGAAAGATTTTGAGAATTTCAATTTCTGGGAAGAGTTAGATTAATTTTTAAATAACCAATATATTTTACTCCTCCTAAGAAAAATTTAGTATCTACTCTTGCCCATTTCTTTATAATGCTGCAGCCAAAAAATTGGTTCAGTCCCTTGTCATCTTATATTTGAACTGGAACAACAGTCTTGGGGAAGGTATCCTGCCTTTACTCCCATTTAACTTCTGTTTGTTTGAGCATTGTTAGCTCTTCCTTAAACATTCCTCTATCATAGGAGTAATTCCCTGAAACCAATACTGATTTACAACACAGCACCAAAATATTCTTTATCAGGTGACTACCAACCCCCACTTAACTTATTACTTCCTGTACCATTTTTGCATACCGCCATCCAAATTATTAATTCCCGTGTCCCTATCCTTACTCATACCATCTTACCTCTTGTGCCCTTTCGGTTTCTTCAGTAGTTATCTTTCACTTCCTTTAAGGGATGATTTCAAACAACACATTCAATGACACGTTGTTAAATTAACTTCGTCCTACTCTAGTCACTTTTTGGACATACCTTACTATTTTTATACTGTCTTCATTTATATATTTCCTCCATAGGAAATTATCACAGCTCTGTCATAATTTTTAAGAGGAAATGCGTGACGGTTTTGTTCTCCCAAAAATTTCTCCTGTGATGGGCTGTCACTGCCAGCAGCAGCCCACGTGTGGCAGATTCAAGATACCGCATCTCTGTTTCCTTGAGCCTGAGAGAGCACTGCAATCTCTTTTTTTAGCATTCCTATGTGCCCAGGTAAAAGCTTCAAAGTTATTTGTTCCTTTCTAAGTAGATGTGAAAATCATTTTCAAAAAAACCTTACCAAAAACCCTGATGTATTTGTCTGAGATAGCTCGCTCTGCCAGTAAAGCCGCAGTTAAGCTACACTGTGGGACTTCAGCGTGGATCACATTGCCTTGAAATTGTGATTATTGTCACTTTGTCCACCTCTAGCTTTATTTTCTAACTTTAAAGTTTATTTTTGAACTAAAATTGATTTTCCAATGGAGCACTAATTGTTTTGGCATTTATATGAAGTAATGTCCTACTTTTAAGAGTTAATTTTTGTACTTAGAGGTACTCATCAGTTTTCAGTCATTGCAAGCATTGCAGGAAACCCTGCAGCTCTTTGCAACCTGCCTGAAACCCATGGGCCAGATGAATCTAGTCCGCCATAATGACATGCTGATAAGCATTTCCTCCTCTGTCCCACCTTCCCTATACAGCCACACACACAAAAAGACTTCACACACAAAAAGACTTCTTTAGTGTTGGTTTGTTTTTTTGTTTTTTTAAGAAACTAGTATATTTCATATAAAGACCTGAAACGATACCTTTGGAATCATTGGATAATCTACTTGTTTGCAGTTATCACATTTCAGAAGAGAGTGTTGTTATAACTATTGCTGCCCAATTGTGCATCATTATAAATCAACATCTGTATATACTTCACTAAAGGTCCAGTTCTATCCTTCACCATATTGCTACTTTGTCCCTTTACCTCCTTCCATTCTGGTAACCACCAATTTGAACTGATAGTCTAAAAATTTATTTTTGTTTTATTCAGTTGATTAATTTGTTTAGATTATCTGTTTACCACATGTAAGTGAAATCAGTGTTTGTCTTTCTCCATCTGACTTATCTGTAGCTCCATCCATATTGTAGCAAATGGCAAGATTTCTTTTTATAGTTGAGAAGAATTCTCGATTTTCCAATTTGTTGCCATGTAAGTGTTCATTATATTCTCTTATGATCTGTTGTGTTTCTGTAGTATCTTCTCGTTTTTTTTTAATTTTAGTTACTTGTTTTCTTCTTTGTGAAGCTGATTAAAGATTTGTCTATTTTGCTTATCATTCCAAAGACTGGCTCTTGGTTTTATTGGTCTTTAATCTCTTTATTTCTACTCTCATTTTCATTACTGCCTGCCTTTACTGACTTTTGGGTTTTTTTTTTTTTCCTTTTTCTAATTGATTCAGATATAGGCTTAGATTTTTAAATTCCTATACTTCTTGTTTCCTAAGGAAGGCATGATCACTATAAACTTACCTTTTACTGTTGATTTTGCTGTACTCCATATGTCCTGACAGGTCATGTCTTCTTATTTCTAACCAGGTTTTAGAAAAATTTTATCTTAGATTTTCTCATTAACCCAGTTAAGTAGCAGTTGTTTATTTTCCACAGAGTTGTGGTTTTCCCCTTTCCTTCTGGTTGATTTCTAGTTTCATATCATTGTGATTCCAAAAGATGTATGAGGTGCACACTGGTGGAGCAGAAGTTAAGTCAGTTGCCTCCAAAGAATGCAAGCCCTAAACCCTGGGTTCAAGCCCCAGGTGTAGTGAGACAACCAGTGTGAACGACTAAAATGGAAATAAAATAAATTCTTTATGTTTCTTCCTCCTCTCTCTTCCTGCCTGTCTACTTGCCCTCATTCCTAAAAAAAGAAAAAAAAGCGCAATTCAAAAAAAAAAAAAAAGATGTTTGATATGATTTCAGTCTTTGTAATTGTATTGAGTCTTACTTTGTGTTCTATACTGAGCATTGAAAAGAACGTGTATTCTGCTGTGTTGGGGCAGAATGCTCTGTGGTATTCTGTGAAGTCCTTCTCATCTAATTTGTCACTTAAGTCCAGTGTTGCTGATTTTCTGTGTGGATGATCTGGCCTTTTTTGTAAGTGGGGTATTAAAATCTTCAGTTCCTATTGTGTGGCTGTCAGGGTCTCCCTTTAAATCTATTAATATTTGCTTTATATTTTTAGGTATTCCAATATTGGGTATATATTTATTAAAAGTCATGTTTTCCTGTTTATTGATTCTTTTATTATTATATAATGTCCATCTTAGTATCTTGTTACCTTTTTTAATGTGGAAGTCTATGGGATATGAATATATCAGTTCATGCCTTTTGAATTTTTCCATTACTTTGGAATAGTAGTTTCTACCCTTCATCTTAAGTTTCTCTTTGTCCTTCCCTTTGTGAAAAACATAATTTTGTGAGGCAGACACATAAATTAATATGAAATTATATTGTGATAATTTCTAGGAAGAAGAGAATCAGTGTACTATGAGAATTATATAATACTGACTTAAGATTACATTTTCACAACTGGATATTTCACAACTGGGTTTGGGTGCTAGAATTTTCTTTTGCTCATCAAAAACTATCCAATACTTATAAAAATCACAAAGACTTTTAGGAATATTGAAAGGGAATTTAAGTATCTCCATAGAAAAAACGTACAATGGAGATATAGTGATATATCTTCTGAAATTAACGACAGTGCAGTATAAGATCTGAGTGTATCTTGCGTTGATTATACCATTTGAATGTACTGTGCACTAAAACAGTTTAACTTTGTCACCTTTGACACTTTTGACTGGATAATTTTGAAATGGTGGCTGTGCATTATAGTACATTTAGCAGCATTCCTGTCCTCTCTATACAACATATTTACATGCACTAGTAACATTCTTACATCCCTAGTCATTCAGTCATAACAATAAAAAAAAGTTTGCCGTCATTGCCCAGTGTCCCCTTTAGGCACCCCAGTAAAAAAATGTCTCTAGAATATTTTGCCTCGGCTATGAAGCGTAGGAAAGTATAGAGGTTTGCATAATGTTCACAATGAGAAAGCAGGTACAATATTTTTGTAAAATACCGTATGTACACACACCAAAACCAAGATTTTTAAAAAAACCTATAAAATCTTAACAATGGTTATTTTGGTTATCAAGATAATGTGTGGTTTCAGATTTTATTTTGTGTTTTTCTTGCATTTTTCATTGTGTTAATCATGACAGTAATTACTCTATAATACCATTTAAATAAAGAATATTTCCACAAAGCAACACTTTAATATTTAACTTAGAATATTACACACAACATCATGCTTGAAAGACAGAAGTAGACAGTATGCATGTAAACTGAATTTTTATTGATGTCCATGAAACTAAAATAAAGCATGTATTTAATATTTTCTTTCTTGTACAACCACCAATATAAGGAATATAACATCCTTTAAACTTGAAGCACTGTTTTGGAAAACTGAATAGTTCTACTTTCTGCCTATTATATTTATTTATTAAAAAGAAATCTTGCTTATTGCCACAGGGGAAGTGAAATCTAGGACAGTACACAGTGGATACCATAGAGTGAATGAATAAACGTGACTTCCTTCAGTCACATGTTAACTAATCTAAAGCATGATGTTTCCCAAGATTATTCCTAATCTTCTTAGAATTTAAAGTTGATTTAAAAAATGAAAATTATTATTAGCAACATAGAGATAATTCTCACTTTATTTGTTTTTGTTTTGTTCCTCACTGTGACTCAGATGGAGATATTCACACACATTCTCACAGCATCTCCAGATTCTCACATAGTTTCCAGCTCCCCACCATAACCCTTCCTCATTTCTCCCCAATAGAGAAAATCAGAATGCAAATATAGAGATAATAACATGGAATAGATTAGGAATAAGGTATTTTAAAACCTAAAATGTTTTCAGACATTGTAAATTTATTAAACACATTCTTATATCTTATTTATTCAGCAAATATTAAGTGACTAAGGTAGTGTATTTGGTACAGACTTAGAAGTCTCAGTGTAAGTGGCATACATTAATCAACTTCTCATACAAAAGGTAAACTATAATAATAACAGCTGTGAAGAAGTATATTTTTCTCTAAAAGCATAAATAAATGGGTGACCTATTTTAAAGAGTCAGAGAAGAGTTTCCCGAAAGTGTCTTTTTAGCCAATGTCTAATATGTAAGTAAGAGTTAACTTGGTAAAGAAGTATGAGACCGCAGCATTCCAGAGCAGCAAACCAATGTATACCAAGATCTGCATCCCTAAGGAGGATGGTACATTTAAGGAAGTAAATTTAGTGCAGACTAGATCTCAGTGGGTGATAGCATAGGTAACAGGAATGAAGTTGATGAGGTTGGACAGGGTAGGAGGGACTATGGTATAGAAATAGGTCCTTTGGCTTAAAAGCAGTAGGAAGGCATTATAGGTTTTGAAATTATGGAGTGATAAAAATTGATAAAAACGGCAGTTTGAAAAAAATTATTTTGTCAAAATATGCAAAAATTGTTAAGTGCAAAAAAAAAAAAAATGTATATGAAGGCCAGATAGTGGTTTATTGTAGTCCAGGTGAAGAGCTTGGTCAGTGTGAAGATAAATGATTTTTGAGAAATTTGAAGACTAAAATTGACTAGATTTACTGACAAATTGGAAAGAAATATCAAGGTTAACGTCAAGCATACTAGCTTGTGTAGTTGGATGGATTCAGTAGGTTAAAGAAAAGTAGATATGGCTTAGTTATTGAAAGATTATGATTTCAGTTTGGTACACACTGAATTGATGTGCCTTTCAGATAGCACAATGGGAATATCAAATAAACACTTAGATATATAATTTTGGAGCTCAAAATAGACACCAAGGCTGGAGTTGTAAATCTGGAAATCAGCTGCATACAGTTATTATCAGAAGCAATAGGTCCATTGTCTACAGAAGTTACATAAATTGAGAAGGAAAAAGAAGAAGGCAGTTTAGGGATAAGATTTAAAGAACTCCAACTTTATGGGAGTAAAGAGGAATATTCACTTGAGGAATGAGTAGGATGGTAAGAAATAAAAGAATATTGTATCATGAAAGTAAAAAGTTACAAATATTTTAAGACAATTAAAAATATTTAAGAAGGGAATGACCAACAGTGTCATATGCAACCAAGAAGAGAAGATAAAAACTGGAAAGTATCTATTGAGTCCAGTCACTGGAAATTAGTTGAAAAGAATTTGCACAAGTGAAAAAGTGATAAGATTTAGGAAATAAATAGAAACTTTTTTTTTTTTTTATAGAAGCATGTAGGTAAGCAGGCAGGGAGAGGAGGAAGAAAGCATTTTGTTTAGTTGCTCATCTTCGTTATTTCCCCGACCCTGAAACTCAAAACAGGATCCTTGGGATGTATGTGGGCTGCACTGGCCAAAGGTGGCTGACCGTACCACCACTCCACCAGGGTGTGCCGAAACAATTCTTTTGAGATTAACTGTGAGGGAAAGGAGAGAGAAAGGGTAATATTTGGAACAAAAGGCAAGACTAAGGGACTTCCGTGGTTTTGTGTTGTGTGTGTGTGTGTGTGTGTGTGTGTGTGTGTGTGTATTTGGTTTGTTTTTTGTAAGAAGACATCAGAAAAAAATAGTTACAGTTCAGGAAGAATTTTAAAAGGAATAGTAATGGAAATGTTTTAGATGTGTCATATGAAAGATCCAGGCTCAGTAAGTTGTCCATAAAAAACAAAAACTAAAACAAAAATATTAAAATTGTTTCCACAGATTTGACACGTTAAGAACTATAAGTATAGAAAAATATAACACAGTTTAATTATTAGGAAAAAGTATGGCATATTATTTGAAAGAGGTTTTTAGAGAAGTTGTGATTTTAGAGCTGAATTAGATGATTTTCTAAAATTCCCTTATAGCCCTAGTTGTTTGGAAAGATTCAACTAAGTCTCTAACTTGTCTCTCTAAGAGAAGCTTAGAATCTTAAACGTTTATTGTTCCATATGTTTTCTAATTTGCTAATTCTTTCCTTTTTAACCTGATTTTTTTTAATATTTACAATCTCTTTTTGGGTTCTTTGTCAAATGCCCCTTTTATTTCAATTATATTTTTATTATATTCTTGCCTTAATTACATTCCTTTTAAAATCTTTTAACACTGAAAGTTTCACATACATTTATCAATTTTATATAGTTATTCAAAAGTGAATTATTCCATTTATAACATCTACCTGCACTTTTTCATTGGCGATTTTTTTTTTTTCATTTAATATGTACCTTCTTACTGTGGTAGGAGGAAACTGGAGCCAGTTTTGTGTCTGACTTTGATATAACCAGATGACTTTCACTACTGTAAGACGTATTTTGATGTTATTTTCTCTATTGAGGGTTTCTAAGCTTCTGGGGAAATACTAATTCAGACCTGATGCCCACAAACAGTGCAAGTTGGGAATGCTGGTATCTTTCTGCTGGCTTTGTCTAGGGTGTCTCCTTAGTCTGACCTCCTGCTAAGCGGCCTTTCTAGCTCACTGACACATACAGGACCTAGTTTTTACTTCCACCGATTTCATCAACATGTGTATTAGGATTCTGGACATTTTGCTTAGCATTTTTATTTACCAGCATTCTTCATATGATTGTACTTCACTTTATTGCACTTCACAGATACTGTGTTTTTACAAGACCTTCCACCAGTGAAAAGATTACTGCCTGCCAAGTCTCAGATGATAGCAGTTTTTTAGCAGTAAAGTTTTTCATAAGGTATATATGTTATTTTTTAGACATAATGCTTTTGCATGCTCAGGAGACTACAATTAGTGTAAGCATAACTTTTCTATGCACTGGGAGTCAAAAATTCATGTGTCTCACTTTATTGCAATATTTGCTATATTGTGATGGTCTGGAAACAAACCTACAGTATCTCAGACTCGTGTCTATAATTAACACAGGAGGGAGATTTCCTGCATTGATTCTTATATTGACCAGAAGTCTTCATCAGAATACCAAAAACTTTTCCAGTTGTTTCTTAAAATATATTTTTGATGACTGATATGGAAGCTAGCATATGTTGGAAATCCAAAACTGTCACATTTGGAATATGTATTTATGCAAATGTGAAGTCATATTCTGAGACTAGAAATACAGAGTCTGTGACACTGTATTTATAAAAATTTTCATTTAAGAACCAGAAATGAAAAGAATTCTGTAACATATATGTCTGTGTATTTAAAGCAACTTCCATATGCTGTTTCTTGATTGCTGCTATTTTTTGATAACTTTAATAAACTCAACTCTGTCATGACATAGCATGTACTTTCTGTCAGACATATGAAAAATGCAATAGAATAAGATTTAGAGAAAGGTAGGTCGGCTTTAAGCTTATGTGAAAAGGTTATATGATAATGAAAAGACAGGAGAGGGAAGAATTTTTTCTAGGAAAGAATCATTGTCCACAAAGTCAGATGTTCAGGGAATGTAATTTTTACTATTTTTGATCAAAGGTATTTATACATAAGTGCATAATGGGTATTTGTTGAATGAATGAGTGGATTTATTAATATCTATTTTGAACTATTTCTGTTGGAGGCTAGAATCTAAATCTTAATGCAGGGCCTTCTCTTCTACTTTTATACCCCTAAGTCTATATCCTAAGTTTCTAGGGCCTTCATGTATCGGGAGATGGGCTGATATTTGGCCTGGGTGAAACCTTCTGAGCGACTACCTGTTCATTTCACTCTCTTTCTCAGACTAACTGTAAATTTTTTACAGTACACAGTGTCGATTCAATGTCATCTTCTGCTTCTCCCTTACTAGACTAAGCATAAGATAATTCTGAGCCCTTGCTTACTCTTTAGACCATATTCTGGAGATTGTAGGTTGTCAAAATCTTTAACGGATGAGATTTTCTACCTTGTACATCATCCTTCCACCAGTTTTCAACTGAGACAAACAAACATGTTGCAGAGAAACCTCTTAGAAATCTACCAGATTCTTTCTCCAGTCCCACCCATAAAGTATCTAGTATGTGTTGAACATAATGTGACTATGATCAGAGACCTTCCAAATCTATCATTTATACTTAAAATTCTAGGCTTTTGAAAATCAAATGCCAAAAATTTAACTTCTTTGTTAGCCACATGGTGCTGTGTCATTCCTTCCCTGAGACAATAAAATATTATCTGCTTCTAGCTAAATGGCAAAGAAGGGTCATGGATAACCACAAGGGAGAACAGAAAACACTGCTTAATATATAAATGTTTTCCTGCTACAAAGAAACAAAGACCCAAGAGATTTAGTAAAGAAATGAGATTACAAAACCTCTTTGTTTAGGCGTAGCTGGATTTAGTGAATCCGAAACTGATTGAGGTTGTTAAGGATGATCACTGAAGGCTGAAAAATGACTTTCATTACGAAGTTGTGCTCTCTCAGTGGCAGACTTCTTACCCCTCTGGTGGTTGCAAACTGTAAGTTTTGACTTCTTTTAAAAAATCTCCAAAAGAAATAGGGAAATGTAAATAGAAATCTGAGCTGAAGAGATGATTTATTTAAAATTTATAAAGCAATGAGTTATAAAACCATTGTATCCTCCTTCACTCAAATGAAAATTAGTTCTTGCTAATTTTGCTTTGGAATACTGTAAATTCCCAATGCAATTACTCTGATTCAGGCCCTTGAGCTTTGGTCCATGCCTCAATTACTACCTCTTTATGCTACTTAGCACTTACATTCTTAAAAATACCTTTTTTTGTTGTTGTTGTTGTTGAAATGATTAGTTCATAGATCTTACTCGCTTGCTGTGTTCACTGCAGCATTGCTAGTGCCCTAAGCATCTGTACTATGGACTGAATTGTGTCCCCCAAAATTCATGTGAAACAGCACTAAGGTGGTTCAATTACTATTGGCCAGAAAGGGGCAAACTATAGTCTATGGACCAAATATATCCTGCTGCCTGTTTTTATAAATAAAATTTCACTGGAACACAGTCATGCTCATTTGTCTATTTACTTACATTGCTACTTTTGTGCCACTATGGCAGAACTAAGCAGTTATGACAGAGTGTATGATCAGCAAAGCCCATAGTATAGGCCATTACTTGCCAGCCTGAGAAGTTTCACCCCCAAATGTGACTATTTATAGTGAGTGAGTTTTCAGGTTATTATGGTTAAATGAGGTCACAGAGGTAGAGCCCTAATCCCATATGATTGGTGCCTTTAGAAGGACGGAGAGAGCTCTGAAGACACAGAGGACAGGAAATTTGAACACACATCAGAGGACAACAATCTTCAAATCAGGAAGAGAGCTTTTCCGAGAACCCAAACACGCTAGCACCCTGATCTAGATCCTCCGAGCCTGTGATAAATATCTGTTGCTTGTGCCAACTAGTCTGTAGTATTTTGTTATCAGTAGCCCTCCTCAAGGTTCGAAAAACAAATATTTAACTCAAAAAGTATTTGTTGATTGTGTTGGAAATTAGAAGCATTATATTACAGTAATGGTGAAACTTCTCAGGCTGGCAAGTAATGACCTATACTATGGGCTTTGCTGATCATACACTCTGTCATAACTGCTTAGTTCTGCCATAGTGGCACAAAAGTAGCAATGTAAGTAAATAGACAAATGAGCATGACTGTGTTCCAGTGAAATTTTATTTATAAAAACAGGCAGCAGGATATATTTGGTTCATAGACTATAGTTTGCCCCTTTCTGGCCAATAGTAATTGAACCACCTTAATGCTTCAAGAAATATTTCCTCCACCTTATTGGAAAAGCTCTCACCCAGTTAGAATGACAGATTCATCATGCAGGTGCTCCATTATTTATTTACTCTTGTTGTCCCCTAGCCTCAATTTCTCTTCTTGAGTCCAACTGCCATCCCTCCAGATCCAGTGAGTAAAAAAAATGAAGAAAACACAGTCTATGGCCAGAAGGGTTATATAATTGTAATAGAGGGAGACGTGTAGACAATGTAGACAGTGTGAAAAGTGTGAAAAAAAAGAAGAGTAGGAGCATAGAAGATACAGTAGAATATTTTATAGAGGGAGGAATAGTAAAATAAAGTATCAGGGTTCACAGAGAAAATTAAAAGGTCCAGGATGGAACACTGCAAGAAATGAGACAGGGAAAACTGAGAGGGGGAACAAAACTACAGAGATGGGAGGGTAAAAACAAGGAAAAACAATGGAAAAGCTGAAATACAAGCAGCAGACATGAGCTCATCCTATTTTAGTAAATTATGTGTGTATCTAGGTTAAAAACAATAGGGAGAGATAAATATGTACTTAGATATTCATGATATATTGGTAGGTAAAAATTGTGGCAGCAAAGTATGTGCACCTATGCTTTTATTATTTTTTTTTTTGAAAGTAAAGGGAAGGTGTGAAATAATTCACCAATATTACCTCAGGGATAGCTGAATCTAGAAGTCTGGAGTAAGTAGGTGGGGTAGAGATGTCTGGTGTGATTTTAGCTGTAAATAACAAAACGATGTATTATAATAAGGGTGGTTATTTTTCTCATATTAGTCTAGAAATAATTTATTCAATCAAGGGTGTAGACTCCAATTTTGTCCACTTTCCTTCTGTACTTTCTGTATACATGCCTGTTTCTTCATGTTGCAGGATAGCTGACTCAAATCTGCATATCAGGGTCATCATGTTCAAGGAAGGAAAAAGGGATAGGATTAGCTATTTTTGCCCCTTTCATTCAGAAATCAAAGCTTTCACAAAAGCTTTAAGCATTCTTCTTTTTATGTCTCATTGGCCAAAGTTGGGCCAATTCTAACTGAAAAAAGAAAAATCTAGGCAAATAACTAGGCTGTCAGTTCTATAATGAAGAACAATTTAATGTCCCATGAACAAAGGAAAAGAGAAGATGGTGGAAGGGCCTGCATTTTAACGTTGTCACCTCATCTGCCACTTAGTAATTGTGGCTTGGTCAGTTATGTGTACCCTGATTTACTTAATTTGTAAATCCTTTATCTAAGGCTGGATGGAGGTTTCTCTTGACTGAAAAAGCGTATGAAATTTCCTCTTCCCTCTGAGACACAGCAATATATTCTAGATTCCATTTACAAAGATCTGTCAGGCAGCAATGGAGAGTTATGAAAGAAGAGACTCTAAATCCAGACGAAAGATTATGAGGGCTGAAATAAATAAAGCAATAACAATGAGAAGAGAGAAGGGAAGTAACATGCAGAATAAGCTAAGCAAGTGGGATCTATATGAATTGATTGATGGTGAGAAAGTGAAAATAAAGGAAAAACAAATGATTGCTGTATCCAGGTCGTTAATCTGTTTTGAATTAATATTTGTGGAAGGTATTAAACAGTGGTGTAGTTACAGTTTTTTAAATTTCTCCAGTTTTCTTAACACCATTTACTGAAGAAACTGTCCTTGCCCCATTGTATATTCTTGGCTTGTTTGTCATAAATTTGTTGTCCTTATATATGTGAATTTATTTATGGGCTTTCAGTTCTGTTCCATTGATTTGCATGTCTGTTTTTATTCCAACACCATGCTGATCTGGCTGTTTTTGCTTTGTAGTAGCTAGAAAGTGAAGCATGATTCTTGCATTTTGTTCTTTTTTTCTCTCGGGATTATTTTTGTTATTTGGGGTCTTTTGTGGTTCCAAATAAACTTCATGATTACTTATTCTGTTTCTGTGAAGGATATTATTGGTATTTTGATGAGAATTACACAAAATCTATATATTGCCTTAGGTAATATAGCCATTTTAATCATGTTAACTCTTAGAATCCATGAGTATGTGATACCTTTCCATTTCTTTGGGTCTTTTATTTCTTTCAATATCTTCTAGTTTTCATAGTACAGGTCTTTCATTTCTTTGGTTAAATTTCTTCAAAGGTATTTCATTCTTCTTGATGCAATTATTATGGGGTACTGAGTACTCTTTTTACCAGTTTGTTATGTCATATAGAAATGCAACAGAGAGAACGAAATGTAGACAATATACTCCTTGACATTGTCTTAGGAGATGTCTTTCGTAATTGGACTCCGCTGTCAAAGGAAACAAAAGAAGAATAAACAAATGGAACTACATTAAACTAAAATGCTCCTGCACAGTAAATATCATCAAATAGTGAAACTATCATCAAAATGAAAAGACAGTTTACTTACTAATAGAAGATATTTGCACATCATACATCTGAGAAAGGGTTAATATCTAAAATATATAAAGAACACATAAAACTCAACAGAAATCTAATTTTAAAATTAGCAAAAGATTTGAATACACTCTTCTTTGGAAAGACATACAGATGACCAATAGACTCACATGGAAAGATGTTCCACATTTGTCATTAGGGATATGCAAATCAAAACAACAATGAGATTTTACCTCAAACCTATGAGAATGACTGTCATCCAAAAGATTAAAGAACAACTGTTGGCAAGGAGTGGAGAAAAGGGAACCCATATACACTGTTGGTGGGAGTGTAGATTGGTGCTACCATTATGGAAAGTAGTATGGAGATTCCTCAAAAAATTAAGAATATCTATTCTATATGATATAGTTATTCCACTTATCAAAAAAAAAACACAGAAACACTAAATCAGAGAGATATTTTCACCCCTCTAGTAATTGCAGCATATTTATAGTAGCCAAGAACTGGAAGCAACCTAAGTACCCATCAACAGGTAAGTGGGTAAAGAAGATGTAATATATACACAATGGAATACTATTGCACTTTCCAAAAACGCTGAAATCTTGCCATTTGGAATAATGTGTATAGGCCTGGAGGGAATTATGCTTAGTAAAAGTCAAAAGGCGAAAAATAAACATTAATATTATTTTACTGATATGTGGTATATAGACAAACGAAACCAACAGATAAACCAAATCAAAAATAACTTTTATTCTACATGACCAAAGTTAGTGCATACCAAAATAGAAGAGAGAGGGGTGAGTAAATAAGGTAAAAATGATCAATTATATGGTGAAGGATAGAATTGGGTATATGGGGGTAAACTTAATGTATTATATACAAATGCTAATTTTTATATACAAATGCTAATTTACTATGGTGCACAGCTTAAACCTATGTAATATTATGATGCAATGTGCCTTCAATTTCTTTTTTTAAGGACAGGTGTAGGCAGGAATGAAGGTGAGTAGGCAGGCAGGCAAGGAGAGAAAGGAATAAACATTTATTTTATTTAATAGTTCATCTTGGTTGTTCCTCCGGATCTCAGGTCTCAAACACAGGCCCTTGGGATGCATACAGACTATGTCCCAGTAGCCTTATCGGCTGGACTACCAGGGAATGTATCAGTACAATTTTTTAAAAACTAAAGGTAAACTCAGATGTTAATGAAGTTCAATTAGCCACGTGTAGAAAGCAGTGGATCATTTTTTTGTTATGTAACAGGTCACTCTGAAATGTAGTTGTTTACAGCAACAACCTATAGTTTTCTGAGTTGGCAACTTGAACTGGGCTAGTTAGGGCTTACCTCGGATCCACATGGTATCATCTTGGCTCCCTGGCACATTTGCAATTAGCTGGCTCTACTCACACATGTCTGGTGGTTGTCAGCAGTCACAGTGACGGAGGTAACTGAACCATGTTGCTTATCTCAAAGGACAGCCTAGACTTGTTCACATAGTAGTAGACTCAGAGTACACAAGAACAGCAAGGGAAGGCCATCCTTAATGTACATGCCTTTTTTAAGCCTCCACTTGCAAAAATGATTCATTCACTAGAGCAAATCATCTGGGGGAACACAATTTAGAAGGAAGAAAAATAACCCATATTTTCTATTTATTTTAAGAAAATATAAAGTCAATCTCTTAAGGACACTAATTTCATAGAGAAATTGTTTTTGCTTATGTTTTGCAGACTTTGAATAATGAGATGAGTACAGATGATGACACTGAATATGCAGAAGAAAAGGAAAGCTACATCTGTGCGGTGTGTCTGGATGTTTATTTCAACCCATACATGTGTTACCCTTGCCATCACATCTTCTGTGAGCCCTGCTTACGGACTCTGGCCAAAGACAATCCTGCAAGCACTCCCTGCCCATTGTGTCGGACAATTATTTCTAGAGTCTTTTTCCAGACAGGTAACTGATTTTTGTTTTTGTTTTTTAACATGATTGTGTAACTATTCTGATTACTATCCTATTCTTTGTTCCAGTTGTAAGGCACTCTATATAAATAATATGAGAAAGTTATTTAAAATCATATGCAGCATAATTTGTTATTCTTTGTTTAGAAAATGGTGCTTTCCCAACTCTTAAACCTATGTTAGAATTATAGAATCATAAAATCGTAAGTGAGCATAGGTTCTGCCTCTCATCCTTATTCTAAGCTGAATTCTCTTCTAAAATATCCTATTTCCACACTGTCCTTTTGATTATTTATTCTTCACATCTGCTTTCCTTTGCTGTTCATTCTTTGACCCTTATTTTCTCTAGATTCTTAGAGAATAAATCTCTAAAATCTAAGGACAACCATGTTATCTTTCCCTGAGCTTCAGATCTTCTCAACCTTCTAATTGTTCTTAACATCTTTCTTTTTGAACAAGAAGTGATTCCAGGAGAGAGCAGGAGCTTACTGGGAAGCTCTTCACTGGCTTACATTGAAGTGAGCAAAGCAGACTCTTATACCAAATCCCTTGCTGAGTCCTTTGAAGTGAACAAAAAAGACAGGCACCAATGACATCTGTTTCTCCATGTTACCTCTGACCATTTACACAAGAAAACATAACTAAAACACTAAAAGCTTGTTTTGATAGGAAGATTCTAGGTGTTATTATAGTTATTCAGACAGATGTTGTCCCTGCTTTCCATTGTTTGATTAAAGTTGCCTTTTTTAAGGTCTTACAACAGTAATGAATTAAGTCTTTTTTGGTTGATTTATTAAAACAATGACGTCTTCCTTTATTTTCACTATCACTTCTAAAATAAATCATATTGGGAATGCTTATTCTAGTGGAGACTGTACTTAATTGTGTAGTTACTTAGATGATAATAATAATATAGGACTATTCTACTTATATACTACCTCAAAATGATTTGAGGTCTTTTACTATTTCTTTTTTTTTTACTGTTTTGACTATTGTGTTGTTAATTAAAATTCATTATTCTCTTCTTCCTTTCTAACATAACGCTGAGTTTATTCACCTCTCCCAGTATAGGCCAGTTTGCACCTGGGTAGCTGACTCCATCTCTGGCTCCTTGGTAATCTAGTGCCTTTACCAGTAATTGGTTAACAAATGAGCAAGTAGTCCAGTGAAATCAAAAGAAAGTTTGTCTCTGCTGTTAAGACATCAGATAGAAAAACCATTTTCTCTGCCATTGGGCATAAACAAGAAGGTGTGTAGTAGAGATATTATTAGCAGCCATCTTATGAGCAAGTGAGAAACTAGACTAATATGAAACTTATTTTGGATGACAGAACTGAGGAAAGAAATTAACATGGGTTCTTGATGAAAATACTTTACAACTGAGTCAGCCAAGTTTAAAGCCTACTCTGCCTTTAGATTTCTTGTTACGTGAAGTATTAAATTTACCAATTAACAAAACTGAGTAAATTTTGTTCGTCTCAGCCAAAAGCTTCTGCTAAAAGCATGCTAATAATAAATGTAAACAATAAAGAAATAAAAATGGATGATACGGTTTGTAAAAATTTGAGAAGTAACAAAGAAAGAAGATAGTGCAAGTTGTCTAAATCCCCTTAGAAAGAAGTCAACAATATTAAAGTTGGTAATTCAAGAAATAGAAGGTTTCTGGGATGATATTGTGAAAAACTCAATGGGTCAATGGGTCCTTATTCCAGCAAAACAACCACTTAATTGTTGAAAATGATTTGGGAAAAAAAGTCTCTAGAAATTCTCCTAACAATATGTAGCAAAAAGAGAAGCACTTATGTTTTTTAATCTACCACTATTCTTGTTCAGAACATTGAGAGCCTGTACATAGTATTTAAATCCACATGCAAAAAAAATGAATTTAGAACCCTACCTCATGCTACACATGCACATACATTAACTTAAAATGGAACAAAGACCTAAATATAAGCGCTAGATGTAAAACTCAGAGAAAACATGATGTAAATCTTTGTGAATTAGGCAATGATTTCTTAGATATGGCAAAAAGTACAAACTAAAACAAATGGACCATCAAAGTCAAAAACTTGTGTTTTTCAACAGATATTATCAAGAAAAACAGACTATGGAGGACCCTCCTATAAGCAATCCTACTACAAACCCGTTATTTATAGTTCAGGGATCCCAGCCATGGTCACATGGAAGATGAGTGTCTTGGATAGTATGAAGGGAACAAGGGACAGTGCATTAGACCTCTCAGTTATGAACTCACTAATTGCTCTCACCTTCTCCACATTCAGATGCACCCAAACCTCAGCAAGGATGATCCCCATTCTACTATTTTCCTCCCTTTAACTTCTTTTTGACCACCCACTGCTTAATCCCAAAACTCTTATGCCTTTACATAGTGGAACGAAGTTCTGATAAACAAATATACTAGTGAACATTGGAAAAAGAAAATGGAAAGGGATAATTTTTTTACTTTGTGTGAAGAAGTCCCCAAGTAATAATATGACATTTACAATAATCTAGGATTTTAAGTTTGGAGCAGGCCCATGATTTTTCATAAGGAAGAGTTTAGCCATCTCAATAATTGGAGGATACTATTGATTTCTAGTCACCAGGTCAGGGATGACAGAGAGCCTGCAGCTTTGGGGTTCCCACATAATGAGTGATTTCCCATTAATCATTTTATAGCCTGATAGGCTTTATCCAGGATATAATAGTTCATCTAAAAGACAGTCACACGTCCTCTTTTAACCCACCACGACAGTCTAATATTAGTCTTGGTTAATTGTTCATATTCCTGTTAGGGTATTACACTTTTCCTTATTCTAAACCAGTTAGTCTGGTCTGTAATTCTTACATTAACAGTGGTTTTGTTATTGTGTACCTCTCAGACTCCACTCTTACATTTTCCTGTTCATCTTGCACAGAGTATTCACTGTCTCTGAAATCCAAACATTTCTTTATCAATAGAACTATCTGACTCTGTCATAATGTCTTCTGGCATAGTCTTTCTCAAGCATTATTATATGGAAATATGTATTTTTATTGTAAAGCTAGAAATAATAAAATAAATGTAATATTTACAGGAAAGCTCTCTCAATCTTCTGTTATTTCTGTATCACCTTTACAACTTTTACAGTATCTATTGCCTGAATCATTTTTTTACTTAATGTTTTCTTATCAGCATTTTCCTTCCATATTTAATTTAGCTTAATTCTTCACAACAGATTTGTAATTTTATGTATTTGATGTTCTAATTTTTACATTTCTTCTAACATACAAAATAATAGATATTTATGAAAATTTTAAATACTCTCTTTCATTTCATGTGAAATCATTCCACATATTGCTGGTTGTTTGCAAACCAAGTCTTAAAAACACAGACCTACACTAAATCCTCATAAAAAATTGAAAACAGGAATATTCAAAACAGTCCCTGGTGGTGCACCCATGTGCCTCAGGAAGCTCAAGCGTCTCCAGTGCAGGACATGTAAGGCCTACAAACCTGGGTTCAAACCCATGGCTGGAGGTTAAAAAAAAGAAAGGGAGGAAGGAAAGAGAGAGGAAGGGAGGGACAGACAGGCAGAAAAAGATAGAGCTAAAAGAATGTTTTTCAGCCCTTCTTTATACCACTGCTTTTTAAAAAACCATGTGTTCCTTCGGCAGTTTGTTTAACTAATAAAACAAATTGCAGCATTGGAAATGAGGGTGGACAGGGAGGATGGAAAGCTATGTATTTTCCCATAGAAAACAGAGTTCTAGATTCTGTGACATCAGCAGTGGATGCTGTGATTACCTTTCCAGAATCCGCTAACATATTCCCATCTATGGGCTTTCAAGGCCTTTTTCTAAATCTTGAAGTTAGTGCCTACAAAATAATAACAGTATACAATGTAACAGGATAAAGTATTAAGCTTTTTTTCTGTATCATATAAGAAAACCATAAGTGCTATGGTTGAATTGCATTTAATAGATTTCCTCTTGCCCTTATTATTCCTCTAACAGAGTGTAAACCAATTAATCTTGGGCAGTGAAATAATAAAAGTCATTAAAGAATATCAGTGAACTCGAGGTAAACACTATTGCTTGGGGTAGAAAGCTTGGATAAATGTACTGATAACCAGATACAGTTTTATCATACTAGCAGGTTTCTCCTGGGACAGAGTTGAAAAATGATTTTAACAACTCTTTCCTTATTTTAGTACAGAAATTATATAGAATTTTATTATAAGTATAAAATATTGTACCAAATACTAAATGAATTACATTAAAATGGATAGTTTTTTAAACTATACCATATCTAGCTAGTAAGAGATCCCAAATATTAAGCATAAAAAGTTCTATAATAACATGGCTATATTAAAGTCTATAACCCCATTTTGATAAAATATCAGATACAATTTTTTCTTTTAATTTGGTTTGTTGCTGATGTCATCAGGCTGCATTTTTAGCTAGATAATACAACTTCCTAAACGAGATTTTTAACTCTGAACAATTCATTCGGAAAAATCTGAAGAAATCAGGTTCAAATTTACTTCAGAGGGTATATAAATAGTCTTAAGTGATATATTCCTGGTTGGTTATTCCTCCCCCAGCATGCCCAATTCCTCTTGACCTCAGATCCCACAGGGTTTGCCCTTATTAGTAGACTTGACAGCTGCCCCAGGATGAGAGCCTACTGGGTCTGAGGAGCTGGCTCTGAGACTTAGTTCTATTTTACATTTACAGATATTTCTGTGAATTTCTAGATCATTTTCTGTTAAGTACAAAGTGTAATAGCAGAGTCAAGTTTTTCTCTGACTACTGTTTGTTCCCCGTGTAGTTGAGCATTTCTGAGTGTCTCACAAAGGTACAAAATGAGTTTCACCAGGAGTGTTAGGGTTTCTTCTAAGTGGGGTTTTCTTGCTTCTCTTGCTAGAAGTACAAAATAAGCATTGCTCTTGAATCCCTGAAAATGATTTTGAGACATTTATAAATTTTCATTGATATACAGCAAAGTGAGTTCAAATGCCAAATATTTCAATCTCCTCCATTCCTGCGTAAGGGAAGGATCTCAGTTCTTGACACAGCACCTGAATTCCATTTTACTCTTGCTGCTGTCCAGCAATAAAAAGAAAACAACTTTATATTTTTTAATCCTATAAAATAGTAAAAATCAACATAGTAAAGGATAAGATGTAGATGAGACTAATCTAAAAATTCTGAAGATAATCATCTCACAAGATGACCAAAAATTGTTATAAAACAAGAGTTTAGCATCAGTTGGTAAATACTTTGTTAGAAATCTTCATTTCTTACACAAGTACCCACTGACTGGGACTCTGATTCTCAGTCTTGTGTATTCCTCACAAATGCCCTTTTTTATACATTACTTTTCTGGAATCAAATCATACCTATGAACAAATATATGTAACACCTATTGAAAGGGTAGGGGTGTGGATCTCCAGTCAATGTCAGGACTATCTGACATTTATAATTCAAGAGTCTTGGACATGTAGTCTTACCACATTGTAATATGCTACACATCTCTTTGTTCTCAAGTTATTTTTGCAATTGTACCTTTGAAAATAAAATATGTATCAAGCAACATAGAACAAAGAAGGGAACTCTAAGAGGAGAAAGCTTTCATAATAATGAGAAATAATTTTAAATAGGTAAACAAGACCTTTAATAACCTAAGTGAGATGCTAAATACATGCATCTTACCACTTAAATTAGAACATAGTGTCTTGCATCCACCTAAATGACTGGACCCTATATTTATAATAATAATTTTATCCTATGTCCCTCTGTAAGAAGACTCTCAGGCCTAAATTAACTTTATCAGAGTATTTTACATTATAAATTTATGATTGCCTTTTTACTAAAAAGAATGTAATGCAAGTCCTAGCTATTTCAGTTTTAACTCTTACTCTTAGTAGATGCTGGAAACTATTATTAACAAATATTTGCTCAATTATAATTAGTTGTTTAATTACCAACATTTAAGCAGAAAACTGTAATCAAAGTTGCACCACCCTGTTGACACTGCCTGCAGTTCAAAATTACCCTGTACGTATGGTGTCCTTGTTTAATACGATGCAATGCAATGAAACCCCATGCAAACACACTCTGCAATGCCAATTCTTACTTAATATAGTTGGGGATTGACTCTTGCACTCAGTCAAATCAGGACCTAGAGTATCTTTATCCTAACAAAGGATATGACAGTGTCACATAAATATGCTTCTGTTTTCACTGGTTCTTCCACCACTTTTAACTAAATGTACCATTTGGTAGGATATTCAGGTTTATGTCTTTTTCTAGCATATTCAAAAATGTGAAATACTGATTATACCCAAAATAGTATAAATATGTATGATGATAAGACGCATATACGCCCTAATAGGTTTTGTGGATGAGGAAATAGAGATCTTCATCACTTCTTACTTCTAGCCCTAGATCTTAGTCTACCTTCAGATTTTTCTTATTGCTTCTTCCAGGTAATTTTTAACAAATGAAATGCTGAGTATTTACTGCTACAGCCTGCATTTTCAAGTTCAAATGCCACTAGAATGGGACAATACAGTACTATAGAAATAATATCATCCTTGGGTGAAGTTTGTATGTTTTATAGCAAAGTGTAATAAAATATATTATGTTTAAATAAATTCAAATAATGTTTAGAACGTAAAAGGATTTCATCCAAATCAGAATCACCCAAGGAGTCAGGTCCAAAACAATTCTGTTTCATAAATTCAGGCAATGTCCATAACTGTCTTTTTAACAATTACCTTGTGTTTCTGATGCATAGCCATGCTGCAGACAAGCATTTTGGAATCACTAATCTAATAAATGCCCTTCAGACAGGAATTACATTTCATTCGTTTCTATATTCCTAACTAGACCAGCAAACTGCCAGGTGTGTAGCAGGCACTAAATAAACATTTGGAGGAGATAAGGCAGAAAATAGGTACAAAGAAAAGTTCTGTGACTCATGGAAGCTCCCCTGGTCATTCTGTCACACACACACATCTGTGTCCATAATATAATCCTATCAGATCGATACTTTTGGGAGATTTTATTTTCTATATTTGATCTGAAAGGCCATTAGGAAAGAAGGGATCCAGAAGCCTTCCTCCCATCTTTACTGGGTCAAGTAAAACCTGGGTTCTGATGCCTCTTAAACATAAATGATTTGCATTCATTAGCCAGCACATGCCGATGACTCAGGTGGTTAAACCACGTAACTCCTACAGACCTGGGTCCAAGACCCAGGGCCAGGGATTTAAAGTCATTAGCCATAACAACCCCCAGCATACCTAATGAGTATGTAGACTATGAAAATAATTTTTTCTCTAGCTTGTTTACTTAATTACTGGTTCTTGGTTATGGAGTGGAAAAAGGAGTTAAAGGGAGCTGTGGGCTTACTACATAACTTCTCTTGCCTAGAGTAGTCTATTTTTTACAGTTTCATTTGTTGTTAAATGTAAATTTTGTATATCTATTTTCCTTGTGATTTACTTAAGTGAGAACTAATTCAAGGCAGTAGTTAGGAGAAATACAGACTATTTAGTGTGACTTGTAAGAGCAAAAGCTCAAAGCCTAAAATAGGATGGAAATGCTATGAGGTAATAATTGTGGATGAAAGTTAGAGAGAATACTGATGGGAGGTCCAGTCTACTTCTCAGGTTAGTAAGTAACTCTCAATGGCCTCTCAGAGGACTTCTCTGTTAAATAGTCCAACTCAGATCATGACCTGACCTGTTTTCCATTGGTCATATATGGACTTTGTACTATTTAAGGTGAATATCATGTATATTCTTGGGTCTGTGCTTACTTCAAATGAATATTTTCTTCTTCTTTTTAACTCACTAGTAAGAACTGAACTGTTGAGAATTTATTTCTACATTATTTAAACTTCCTCAAAGCAGCATTAGACTCAGTAAATACACAACTCACTACATACAGAGTGAAAATGAGATTAAAAAGTAACAAGTTCTAAAAAGACTGCATTTTTATTACCTTTCTTGAGCCTGGTTACATTTTTGCTCTTCTATTACTACATAAATAGCACATTATTCCCCCCTTTTTCTACTGTCTTTCTACTGTTGAATTAAAAAAATTAATCTACAATCTTCTTGAGGGCATGTACTGTATTTGTCACTGAATCCTTCACACCTGGCATAGTATCAGTCATAGGAGCTATTCAGTGTATGTGTAGGAATATATGTTACATCAAATATGAATTTGGGGACATTATGTTTGTCTCATTTAAAAATGTATCTGATTTGTCTTCACTGTCTTGAAGAGATCTTAATTTACGATCAAAAATACTACAATCATTTTTCATGCGAATTTTATTCCCATGGATGCATAAAAATGAGATTTCTTTTGCTTTGTTTTAGAACTGAACAATGCCACAAAAACATTCTTTACTAAAGAATATTTGAAAATAAAACAAAGCTTTCAAAAATCCAGTTCTGCAAAATGGCCCCTACCAAGCTGCAGAAAAGCATTCCATCTTTTTGGAGGTAAGAAAACTAATTTTTTTTAAAGTAACTTCATCTGAGATCTCTTCTTAAAGCTATTTTATTCCTGCTTTAAAAATGTCTGTATAAACATATTTCTGTATTGATCAATTTGAAAGAAATGCTTTCATGTAGTTAAGTGTATCTTACTCACCTTGTCATTTGTGTTGTGAAGTTTTAATAAGTTTTTCCCCACTCTGATGTCACAAAAAGTTTCTCTTAGATTCTTTTATAGGAACTTTACAGTTTAACCTTTCTCATTTAGGTCATTATATTCCACCCTTATGATGGATTACAGAGAAATTCATGTTTGTCTTTCTTCAAATAATAGCCCATTTTTTCTGATTACTATTCAGTGATGTTGGCTTTGAAAAATTATTTCCTACCTATTATTGTATAGAAATTTTATTTGTTGGAATTTTGATATTATATTCAGCAAACTTTCTAGATGACCATATTAAGTCTGTTGGGATTGGGGGCTTTCAACGAAGACAGTCATATATGTCTTAGCTTTAAAAAAAGAAATAATTTGTATCTTTCAATCTAAAGCACTTTCTGACTAGAATTTGTTTAATTTTGAATAGAAACAGTTTTAGTAGCATTCCTGATTTTAAAAAGGAATGCGTTTAATATATACCATTGAGTGGAATTGTCACTTAGCTTATTTGATACACAGTTAATCGGATTTTAACAAAATTCCCATTAGTTCCCAGTTTACTGATAGTTTTTTCCAGAATGAATTTTTAATTTCAATGCTTCTCAGCACTTCTTGAAACTACTATAATGACTTTACTTGATAATATATTAATGCATTGAATTACATCAATAGATTATAACAGATTTTCTAATGTTAAACTGCTGTTGTATTCCTAGTATCAGCTTGATATTTTAGTACACTGTTAGGTTTGGTTTGCTAATAATTAACTGAGTTTTTTTCACTCATAGTTATGGGTAAGACTGCCTCTGTGTTTCCTTTTTTCTAACTTATTTTTAATAGGAACATTTCTTTCATTTACAATGCTGTATTCATTATAGGATATTGAAATTGCCCCTGTCTATATTTCACACTATAGTCACCACTTTCTAGTGTCTACTACCACCACCTTTTCGCTCCTTCCTTCCCTCTCCCCCAGGACCTCCCTGGCAAACATAGTGCTTTGTCCTGTTAATTCTGTTGGGATTTGTATGTTCATTTGTTTCATTTAATTATATTCCACGAGTGAAACCATCCTGTATTTTTCTGACTTATTTTGCTTAACATAATCCTCTTTAGTTCCATCTAGATTGTTTTAAAGACTTTTAAAAAATAAATCTTTAATAGCTGAATAGAATTTCATTGAATATATATACACCACAGCTTCTTTATCCAGTCATCTGTTGTTGAGCATTTAGGTTGTTTTCATGTCTTGGCTGCTGTGACCTGTGTTGCTGTGAATACAGGGGTGCAGATATTTTTTCTGATTAGATTTTGAATCTTCTAGGTATATGCCCAAGAGTGGAATGCTGGATCAAATGGTAGTTCTATCTGTATTTTTTTTTTTTGAGTACTCTCCATACTGTTTTCCAAAGAGGTTCCACCAATTTACAGTCACCAACAGTGTAGGAGGGTTCCTTTTTCTCCACACCCACTCCAAATCCTGCTGTTTTCAGTCTTTCTGGTATAGGCCATTCTCACTTGTGTGAGGTGCTAGCTGTGTATCTTTTTTAGATAGGTGTCTTTTCAGTTCTTCTACCCATTTTTTTGATAGTCATCTGCTTTTTATTGTTGAAGTGTATGAGTGCTTTGGATAGTTTGGAAATTAAGCTCTTACCTGTTATGTGCTATGTGAAGATAGCCAGTTCTGTGGGTTGTTTTTATTTGTTTGTTTTAGTGGTGGTTTCTTTTGCTGTGCAGAAGCTTCTCAGTTTGATGTAGTCTCAGTTAGTTTTGTTTTGGTTTCTTTTACTGTAGCAGTTACTTCTCCAAAGACATCTTTGAGGTTGAGATCATGGAGTGTTTTCACACATTTTTCTTCTAAGTATTTTATGGTTTCAGGTCTTATGTCCAGATCTTTGATCCATTTTGAGTTAATATTTGTGTATGGCACTAATTAAGAAATTTTCTTCCCCCTCCACTCCCAAACCCAATTGTTAAACAGACATTCCTTCCTCCATTATATGCTCTTTACTCCTTTGTGGAAGATTAACTGAGCACATAGGTGTGGCTTTATTTATGGGCTCTCGATATTATTCCACTGATCAGTGTGTCTGTTTTTGTTTCAATACCATACTGTTTTGACGATGATCATTTTCTATTATAGTTTGAGGTCAGGGAGTGTGAATTTTCCACTATTCTTTTTTCTCTTAGGATAGCTTTGACTTTTTTGAGGCCTCCTGAGGTCCA